>CM042147.1:59350969-59520969 GCA_023376005.1 Doryteuthis pealeii | reverse complement strand
TGGTGCTCCACTTCAGACGCAAAAACAATCTCCCTGGTCTAGTGCTAGTGAAAAAGCGATAGACTCCTTCACTGTCTGGGTGATACCGACAATAGGCCACTGTCGACTTTTACTTTCTTTTTTTAACCTTTTGTACTTCATCAAAAAATACTAAACAAAAACAGATGTATAAATATAGAGATGATGGTTTTTTTTGCTTTGTTTTTTTCCAACTTCAAGGTGCTTGCATCTTGGTTTAAAGCCATCCAATCATTCCATTAAAAATAAAAAAAAAAAAAAAAGGCTCTGAATGGTCACTATACTAAGCCTTTTATTATTAGATTCTGCCATAATTTTCCTGAAACCATAGTACATTATTATTACTATGGAATAATAATAATAATAATAATAATTATTATTATTATTATTACAACTACTACTACTACTACATAGTAAAATAATGTTCAGCCTAAAATACCCAACCTACAGTGCATCTTAAAAATAGTACTCAGGTTGAACTGCTTAATGCTTTGAACCTGTAAGCCATCAGGCTTACAGGTTCAAAGCATTAAGCAGTTCCTTCTTTGGTTACCCCTTAAAGTAGTAAACGTGGCACTTATGGGGTTTGTGTAGTATGGCTCTTTTATATGGACAACGTCTCATGATGAACATAACAATTGGCTAATAAGCAGAATTTTTAAACAATTTTTTCATCAACTGATTCATTTTAGAATTTACATTTATTTATTTTCTGCCTACAGTTTCCAAACTTAAAAGCAATTTTAACCATTATCATATTCCATAATATATTTTTAAACAAGTTATTAAAATAAAACTGGATAGATTTACGGTTGATAAAAAGTAGGGATACGAAAAAAATCGGCTGCTAAAGTCTGCTGTTTTCTAAAAACGAATTAAAATTAAAATCGATTATTTAAGGTCAAACTTTTGTCTAAATTGATAAGTAGTAACATAATGACCATCAATAAAAAGCAAAATAATATTACACATTTAATTCATTTTTCATACATTTAAAACATTTTTTTCGGTCAATTTCGATCGCGTTCGGTCTGAGATGCTGTTTTAAATGGATTGTTTACAAATTCAATGTAACATGTAGGGGGGGGGGGTAAATTCATTTTGTCAAAAACGGATTTTACGTGAATTTTGGGTATACCTAATAAAAAGGTAGTAAAGTAAGTAAAGACGTCAGGGTGATCTAAAGTCGGTATCAACCAGACAGCGAGGGCGTCTATCCTCTTTTCACTAGCGCTAGACCAAGGAAGTTGTTTTTGCGTCTGAGGTGGTGCGCCAAATCTACCATCAGCTCCTTACTTTACCGCACAGATCCCGGTGCTACTCATACGCTGAAAACGACATTCTGATTATTTCTCGAAAATAACTTACTTTTTACTTTCATTATTACGTCTATACTAAAATTCTCTATGTATTTAACCGTATCATAACAAAATATTAGAACGATACACTTTTAAAGAAATTTAACGTAGAGAATAAAGCTATTTCCAGTCCAAATTGCAATAGAAACGATAATTTTGTGGCGTCAGCATTCGCGCTAAACATTTTTTTAGTCATTTCGATAAAACGGAGGCGATAACCATGAAATGAAAATTTGAATAATTCACGCTTTTCTAAATAAATGAATCTAAATCAATATTACCATAAACTGCTGTTACAGTGTAAATCCATCAGGTTCCACAGTTGTCTGGTTAATATAATTAAACATTTTAATTATATAAATAATTTAGAGACCGATCAGAAAACTTTAAAAAGATAAGTAATTTCACTTTCGTTTCAATGGAGAATATTAGTCATTCATTTGTGGGTAAATATCTAAGAGATTTCAGCTATTCAAATGGTGTTAGTAAATTTATTGGAATAAAATAAAATAAATGAATAAATAAAAATGAAAAACCCGCCAACATGGCTAAATATGTTTATTTATTGAGAAATAAAATATTTAAATTGCCGTATTTTAATTTTAATTGTGATCATAAAATTTGTACTGTCGGTGTAGCGACGTGAATTCGTTATGTAAGTCTGGGAAAACTTCTCATATAAAGTCAAAAACAAATGTTAGGAATTTTTGAAAATTTTGTTAGAGCAGATCAAACTACTAAAGAAATATGGTCAGCGACGAAATTCCGATGATTCACTTATTCAAATGCCTAATCATTAGATGACACGTACAATATGTGATGTAAACAAAGATTTTAAGTTCAGTTTTGTTATGTCATTATTTCGAAGATAATCTATTAGATTATATTTTTAAAATCATTTATTACTGAAAAGTTTTTCTTGGTTCTATATTTTTTTTAATACAAACGATATGGTTTTTTTTTTATGAATGAAGACAAAGTTTTAAAAAATGTCGTTAGAAACCATTCCTTTTATTTTACTTTTAAAACGAGGGAAATATAAACCTGTTCTTTATTACGACACTTCCATAATACTTCATCTACAAAAAAAAAAAAAGAACTTCGTAAATAAGAATAAAAAAAAAAGAAAAAAAAAATATATATAAAAGTAGTTACAAAATATATCCTGCTTCTCAAAAAGTATTTATTTATCTATTATTGTTATTACGAAACAGGCACAAATAGTTAGGGATGTTCAGAGTAACTAGAAGGTAAAAAATATGACGTCAGAATTTACCATCAGTCAGTAAGGTAGGTCAAGTTACCTGTGAGGGAGTCCAAAAGAACAGACATACCAAATTAAACGTTAAGCTAAGAACGAGGGCCATAAAAAGGTACAGAGAAAGAAAGAAGAGATGTTATTTTTAAAAGGAAAATATCATAGACAACAAAAATAAGAACAAGAAAGAGAGAGAAAAAAGCCCTTTTTTTTTAAATTTAAAAGTCATTTCTCAGACATTAAGTTAAAAGTTTCTTTAACTTAACGTCTCTGTGACGACATAATTTAAATGATGATTGAATTGTTTAAATTTGGGGTTAATAATTAAAAAAATAAATCCGAAATAGAAGAATCAGTACACATCCTATAAAAGCGAGAATATCAGGTTGCTGGTGTTGTTGAAAATAAAAGAGACGTGGTAATTATTCGCACTTGTTGTATGTGAGTGAGGTGATTTCTCGTAAATTTACGTGTGTGTGTGTTTAATAAATAAAATAGAGAGCATACGTAATCTACAAACGAACAAATAATAACGATTGTAAAAATATTATTTACAATTTAGTTTCACTAAGACATTTTAAAAATATCAAAGTTTAAAAAGGTTGGTATTGCTCATGTTTAGGTTATGAATGAAAATAACTACCACTTTCGTAGAGTAAAAAAAAAGAATTCTCAGTCCACCTACGATAAACTGCACATAACTTTGCAGACAACCTCCCCCTAAAATAAATCCTTGTCAAAACACACAAAAGCCTAAAAAGTGACTTAAAATAAAACCAATGCCAAAGAAGAAGAAAAAATACCATGAATTCTTCGTCGTCTCCTTCTGGGGGTTTGTGGAGATGGCATTGTTGTATTGGCATCTGGAAGTTCCGTACATTCGTTCGTCGTCTGTCCAGCTGTAGTTGACCTCCGGCGAACATTACCATTGTCCCTGGGTTTCTGGGCAGAAGGACCTTTAGCTTTGCCCTTTCTTGTACTCATATCAACATATCAGGCCGCTCGTCTGGGGGCATTGGTCCTGCGGCCAGTGTCAGTCGAGCTCCACCCGCTGTGCGTCGCTACCACCTCCATGAGACTAAGCCGCTTACGTTTTTAATTCAAAATACAAAAACTATGCTCCTATATCAAAATAATTTAAAGCGAAATAAACCTATTGACTAGCAAAAGCTTTAACTGACATCAACATATTAAAATAAATGTGATTTAGTTATATGAACCTTGATTTAATTCTTAAAAAATAAGCAAATATAAAAATTATCTAATGCCGCTTATGTAATGGACAAATCAAATTTTTCTCTGATTTTAGAATTCGTTTAAGTTGGGTTTTTTTCTTCAAAATTGCACTTTATATATTTCTGTTGTTTTTATTTTATTTTATTCAATGTAATTTCTATTTCTTTATTCCTTTGTTCAGAAAACTCATATGACTGTTTTTGTTCATAAAAATGCAGACAATTGTTTCGTATTTACACAGAGAACACCTAAGTCTGAAACAGGTGAAGTTTCAGAAAATTAATCTTACCAAATCCTCAGACAGATTCAGCCACTTTTGTGGTTAATTCGTCATTTGGCTTAATGTACATATTTAGTAAATAAAAAGTTTTTACTTAAAAATTTTTTTTCGCTCTCTTTTATGTGAGTGTATTTGTTTTTTTATGCCTCAAGAATACTGTGTAAAAAGTGATTTTCTAAATAAAAGTAAACAGTTACATCATCACATAGCTAAACAGTTCACACCATTAATTATTACTTTACTAATAATAGTTATATTTGAAAAATAATTCTGAAGGAAAGGGGGGAAAATTCCAATTTTCATATCCTTAGAAAACTTGTTTGAGAATTTTTGTTTGCAATAACCTTTAAAAAAATAACTAGTTATGTATAAAAATAAAATAGAATAAAAGTATTAAATCCAGTAAAAAAATATCCTTATTCTATTTTTTGAAAAATGTATGTATTAAACTGCCTAACCTGTTCAAATACTAAAAAAAACAAAAAAAAAAACATAAGAACCAAATCTATTTTCAGAAAATAATATTTTTGAATCACAAATACTGTAATTGTTTGAAAAAGAATTAAAAAAAAACAAAAAAAAAACTTTTTTTGGCCTATTCAAACATGACAAACTTTTCATGTTTTGACACAGAACAAAGACAACTATTGGAATTAATTAAATAAAATGCTCTATTCATAATAGTTTTTCCTCTATTTTCTTACTGAAATTGCTTGAATTTACACACACAATCTATCTATCTATCTTGTCTGTCTGTCTCTTCTCTATCCCCACTCTGTCTATCCTTCTCGTTGTTCACATTGAAAAGGAAAAAAGTGTCATGTAAATTTAATCACTTCTATTGTAAGATTTAAACCTGACTGTACAAACAAACTGTATTTATTCTAACCTATCCATTGAAATCTATTTTCTTTCTTTCTTTCTTTCTTTCTTTAATTTTAAGTATTTAATAAAAAATATTTAAAAAAAAGATATTTTTAAAAAAGAAATAAGATTTTAAACCTGTAAAAATCAAACTTTATTTAATCTAGCCTATCCATTGAATTCTTTCTTTCTTTAACTTTAAGCACAATTAAAAAAAAAATGAGGTAAAGAAAAAAAACAACAAAACTTAAGCTTTTTTTGTTCCATTTCCTGCTTTTTTTTGTTGTGACCAGCTAAAATCTTTCATTTTTATTTGCTAGTGCACAAAAAATAGTGTTCAGTGAAATTTACACTGGTGATAGTGTAAATGTAGAAATATAATTCTACCAATTCACAGATATTTTCAAAATATGATTTTTATATAATATATAATAATATACGCTCAGAGTTGTGGAGACATGGATTAAACTGCCCGCGTGTGTTGTAGGCTGCCGAAGCACTGAGTCTTTCAAAGCCTCCATGCTTCCTGTAGTCTGCCGACACTATACCTGATGCCACTCTCCACATACATATGCACACACGCGCACACATACATGCATATTACTACTGTAAACTGTTCATGTTCCTGACACTAATACATTATTCTGTGTACTTGACATGAGACTTTGATGAGTTGTGGTGCACCTGAGCAGTGTAAACAATAAATTTCATTATTTTTTTTTCATACCATAATAATAATGATACATATAAATATAATATAATATACAAATTAAATAGAAATAAAACAAATGAATATATTAAAATAAAATTAAACAATAAAAACAAAAATATATTAAATAGAAATAAAATAAAGGATATAATATCATAGTATAATATGATATTAATATAAATTAACATAATTTAATATAAATTCACATAAATGTCCTGTCGACAGGGTTTAGAATACACTGACTGCTTTCCCTGTAGAGAAAAAACATATAACCAGCTATGTGCAGATTCTAAAGGCCATGCAGAAGACCTGCCAGTGGTGATGACTGATAAGAACAATGGCGAGAGAGAGAGAAAGAGAGACATAGGAATCCAAGCTGTCAGCATGACCTGATGATGATGATGATGATGAATTGTTTTAAATTGGTAGACACTTTATATTCAGTTGTAATATCAATGTTTTAGAGTAAATTTAGTTGAAAATCATTTTAAGCATTATCTCAAACATATCTCTTTGACTCATAAATGAGACTAACAACTACTTCAGGTCAGAGTGGAACTGGGAGTAATAACAATGAATTAGTGACTCCACACTCCCCAGAGCTTCAACTGCCCTGTCAGTGAGGCTGAAGAATATACCGACTACAACTCTGCAGAGGAGTAAAATCCCCCCTCCCCCAATGAAGCTACCTGTTGGTTGTGGGTGACTATCTGTGATGCTTAAGGACGGAATCCTGGTGGCTGAGCGTCCATGACATGCAACACTCCACTTTGCCTTACTTAGGCTAGATGGGTGGTCGGAGAGGTCCCCTCCGATCAATCGACTGGTCCCTATCACCTATATAAATGTCCCAACCCTATTGCCCTTATGGCAAAACCCTAACCCATTTTATCATATATGAGCTAGAAGGTGGTGGCTGAGGGTCTTGGAGTCCTGGGGGATATGATATTAAATTGCATCTAGTGGTGAAGTTCCAATTTTGGAACTCTGGGGAATGTGGAGTACCCCTTCATCACCATTACCCCCAGGTCCACCCTGACCTGGAGTGGTAATGCCTACTAGGGACCCATCTATGGATTAAATAGATAAAAAAATGAGTATTAAAAAATGTGTTTTAAAAAAAAATTGAATTTGAAAAAGAAAATTTGAATACCCAACAAGAATGAATAAAACAAAATGTCTTTGGCATAAAATAACCCAACAAGGGTTGACATGTCGTAAAATCCAACCAATCAGCCAACCAAAAAGTGGAGGATCACCACTGGATGCAGTTTTGTATGATACCCCAGGTCACTCCTTTACACTAATCTTTGATATTTGTTTCATTGGTTCCAGAGACCATTGTCATTTCTTCACAATTTACCCAAGCCTAGCAGGATGTGACAAAAGGTCAATTTTTAAGCAGAGTTTGATTTCAGAGTTTTCCTTCTCCTAGAATGGTTGCCATACCAAGATTAAAGAGCCCAGTATGCCCTACTATCTACCCATAGATGGAGGGAGAATAAATGGTTCATACCTTTCCCAAGGATATTAGTTTGCTTAATGATTTATTTAAGACTAGAAGTGGCTACCTGGTGTCGCCTGGGTAGAGAGGGATTTTTTAAAGTTAGTCCCTCAGATCCATTATTACTGAATCATGAGTTGGATCCTTGTAGGATACCCCATTAAAATCCCTACGTAAAAAAGGATTTTGCATGGATCCAACTACTCTGAAAAGAAACGTTAATGTCTACTATTGGAAATATTAAATGCAAAAAACATATTCCATGCTGTCATCATTTAAATTTTATTTTTTTAATTATTTTCATGAATATAAATTAAATCCTTATTACTTTTGCTCAAAAAGCAAGATCTGGTGATAGTGAATGTGTACCTATATTTACTTTATCATTAATTGCTTTATTTTTGTTGTTTTCTCTGGACATACATACATACACACAACTGCCCTTTATATATGTATAGATAGATAGACTATCATAGTTTCCATCTAAAATAACAGGATTATTTTTTACGTATGGATAGATTGAATCTTTCATATGTTGATATCAGTTATGTTGGTGAGTTGAGGATTGCAGGAGCATATGTCAACTGAAATCCTTTCAAATCAGCAGTGATTTACATTGGATGAAACACATCTCTAAAATTGTCAAAAAGGCCGAGGGTGTCCTGACGTCGCTCAGCAAGACCTTTGTCAGCTGCTCACCGGCTATCTATTTAAAGCTGTACAAAGCTATGGTGCGGCCGCACTTGGAATTTGCATCACCAGTCTGGAACCCCTATCTCACTCAGAACATTAACCTCCTAGAAACTGTACAGAGACGTGCAACCAAACGAATACCCTCCATCAGGCATCTGCTATATTCTGAACGTCTTGCTGCCCTGGGAATGGATTCGTTTGAAACTCTGGCGTCTGGCAACTGACCTGCGCTCATAAGGTCATTAATCATTTTAACAACAGGAAGATGCAGTGTTTCGGCAGCCTACAATGGATGCAGGTAGTTTATTCCATGCCTCAGCAACTCTGAGCATGAAAAAATGTTTCCGAAAGTCATGTGAGCTATACTGTTTTCTGACTTTGTAGGCATGCCCACGGGTGTTAGAAACATGGAGATCAAAAAGGTGCTCAAGGTTACTGTTGTTAAGATGATTAATGACCTTATAAGCATTTACCTAGTCAGTTGGCAGATGCCAGAGTTTCAACGAATCCATTCCCAGGGCAGCAAGATGTTCAGAATATGGCAGATGCCTGATGGAGGGTATTCGTTTGGTTGCATGTCTCTGTACAGTTACCAGGAGGTTAAACAAAATTAGGTGGCAATTCCTTTTTGTGTTAATGATGCTGATGTAGAAATTTCTTTACAGGAGACCCTCAGTGAATAACAAGTGATGGATTCGCTGAAACTTCGGCGTCTGGTAACTGACCTGGTAAACGCTCATAAGGTCATTAATCATCTTAACAACAGCAACCTTGAGCACCTTTTTGATCTCCATCCTTCCAACACACGTGGGCATGCCTACAAAGTCAGAAAACAGCACTGCTCATGTGAATTTTGGAAACATTTTTTCACGCTCAGAATTGCGGAGACATGGAATAAACTGCCCGCATCTGTTGTAGGCTGCCGAAGCACTGAGTCTTTCAAAGCCTCCATGCTTCCTGTGGTCCGCCGACACTATACCTGATGCCACTCTCCACATACATATGCACACACAAGCACACATACATGTATATTATTACTGTAAACTGTTCATGTTCCTGACTGAGACTTTGAGGAGTTGTGGTGCACCCGAGCACTATACACAATAAATTTCATTATCAAAAAAAAAAAGAAATACTGCATGCAAAATTCAAAGATAGGAAGCACAGCATTGCTCACATGACTTTCAGAAACATTTTTTCATGCTCAGAATTGCCGAGGCATGGAATAAGCTGTCTGCATCCGTTGTAGGCTGCCAAAACACTGCATCTTTCAAAGCCTCCATGCTTCCTGTAGTCTGCCAACACTATACCTGATACCCCCCTCCACACACATATGCACACACGCGCACACATACATGTATATTATTACTGTAAACTGTTCATGTTCCTGACACTAATACATTATTCTATGTACTATCATGAGATGTTGATGAGTTGTGGTGCACCTGAGCCGCCTGAGCACTGTATACAATAAATTTCATTATCCTATTATCTTATAATATATGGCAAACAAATGACATTGTTAAAAAGTACTCACTACTCTAAGATAAATCACAGCTCTATTTTATAGATTTTCTATCATCTTTCCTTGTTGAATTAGGATTTAGTTGTGTTTTCTTATTTATTATCAAAAGCTTGTAATAGACTCAACATTGTGAAAAAGAGTGATTGACTATCATTGACCTAATTGGAGCCAAATATAAAAAAAAAATTGCTGAGCAGAATCAACCAGAGATTTCATTGAATAAATCTCCATTTTTTTCTTAATTACTCACTTAGGCATTTCTTAAAATGATTTATTATAAATCATTTACTAGTGTACATAAATGCTCTATAGAATTTAATTGTTAAATATGTTTATTTGCAATAAATTAGTTTTTCTTCTAAATAAAGCATAATCATTTACTATTCTTTCATTTTTTATATAATTTCTTTACTTCTTTATTAGGAAAAATATAAGAAGCTTTTTTTCTGTGGAATAGCTATGGGTGTCCAAAAAAAAAAAATTAAGAGGAAAAGAGGTCCATGGGTTAAAAAATGGTGGAGAACCACTGGTTTAGAATGTAAAAGTGAAGGGAAATAACTCTGTATTGCACAAGGAAAACATTGATCGTCTATTATATAAATAACCGCCAGTGAAACCTGTCTCATGACTGAGATAGCTGCATATTTCCACTGGCCTCAGTTCTCAATGTTTGAGTCCAAATAAAATGAATAAATAAAAGGCAGGTGAGCTCTTTTAATTTTGAAGATTTATGTAATAACCATCCCCATTATCTTGTAGTAGTATTGAGGTTTTTATTGAAATTACTGTACAAATAAATTAAAATTGCATGTTTGAAGTTAAAATTGTATTTAAATAAGGAAATACAGGATCATCATTGGCAGTAGCAACACTCTATAATAATAATAATCTTATAATGAAGATTTGGTGTCAGTCTATCTGTAACCGAAACTACATCACTGCTTACATCCCAATACCCCTAGAACTGCAAAAGTTTATCAATGAGTATTTAATCTATAGTCAAAATCATTAATATATAAAATAAATCTTATCTATTAATGATGTTCAATGAAAATCTGAGTTAGATTTGCCTGAAAACAGACCATGTTATTAGGGTATTTGCCTCTCATCCCACTTATGAGGGTGTGAAACAAGGACATTTTTATGTGGACCCACCCACAAGCTGAAACTCATGGGTGGTAGGTGCAAAAAATGCATTGATCCTGTCGGCATTCCCCCTCAAGGGGGTGCCTCAGGCACTGGGCAATAAACCCAGCCCTGCCCCTTTAAATCAAGGGGGCAGGTGTTACCTGGGGAGATAGCCCCCTGGGATCAACGCTGTTAATTATCACTAATAGTCCAGTGGCCGAAGCCACCGAACCCCCACCCCGAAGGCAGGGTTATTTGTATTAACCACGTACCCCATGTGTACGGGTTAGGCACAAGGCCCTATTAATGTGGGACCACCCACGAACTGAAGCTCATTGGTGGCAGGTGCAAAAAATGTGTGGATCCCATCAGCATTCCCCCTCAAGCACTGGGTAATAAACCCAGCTCTGCCTCTTTTAATCGAGGGGGCAGGTGTTGCCTGTGGGATGGCCCCCTGGGATCACGCCGTTAATTTAACACACAGGTCCAGTGGCCGAAGCCACCAGACCCTCATCCCGAAGGCCGGGTTATTTGTATTTACCATGTTCCCCACGTGGTGTGGTTTATGTGCATACTGGTTTTAACAAAACCGGGTTTAATAAATAATTACTTAGTGTTATTGATGTCTAATACTATTATCTAATTGTCCAATGTATTAAAATCAATCCTGTGAATGATTTTATATAGAAACCAATTAAAACATAATTAAAATAAGTGTAATCTTTTTATATGGGTTCTTATTTAATTTTATTAGTCTAATTTAATATATTTCATTGCATTAAATCTTAAATACTTACGCCTGGAGGGCACATAATAATAATAATAATAATAATAATAATAATAAACAACATCTACATTTAAATCTAGTACAAAAATGTAGTGATTTTAAGAGGAGCATGACCATAACTTTCCATTTAGAGAAGGATATTGAAATTATTCAGCTTGAATTTAAGCAGAACTAATTGTTGCAAAAAGTAAAGTCAGCAGAGTGGCCTATTATCAGTATCAGCTGGACAGCAAGGGAGTATATCCACTTTTCTCTTGTGCTAGACCAAGCTGGACTACTTATGCGTCAAGTTGGTGAGTAATATTATAAAATAATTTTTTGCCACATGTCTTACACAATATGTAAACAATATCATATATAACAAATAATTTGACATAATGCCTATATTTTGTTAAATAGTAGAATGTCCATCCTACGATTTATTTTGTTTTTTGAATTAAGATTTGTACATTGCCTAATTCCCCTCAGTATCTGGCGTGTCGTTTCATAATCTAATCCTGAAAAAGGGAGCTACTCAATCATAAAGATTAAAAAAGGTAAGAAATGCATTAATTTGATTGGCTAAAAAAATGTGTATGAAAAAATTTAGTTACATTTTTATCAATGTAAGGGAGATAACTTTTAGTTATTCTATTCATTAATTAAATTTAATTCGTGAATTAATTTTTAAATCTTTACCACTAAAAGTAATGAAATCCAAGATGAACTTATTTCTCCCGAGCAAAGTTTTACCTATTTATATTTACATTAAAGAAAAAAATATTAGTTTACGTAGTAAATATAATTGATAACTAAAATAAATGGAAGTTGTCTCCCTTGCATTAAAAATAGATTTTTCTAAAGATTTCTAAAACATAAAATTTTAAGCCAACTATCGGCCAGTAGATTCCTCTGGGTAACTAATAATCTTGCCGGACACCAAATGAATTCATACGTCAAGTTTCGATTCGTAAAGTTCAAATGCTGAGGAGCCTATAAAATACAACAATAAAAACAGAAGTATGCAATTATAGATATATATATTTACCAACCCCTCCGCACAAGCAGGATGTGACACAAGGTCAATTTCTTAAGCGGAGTTCAACAGGTTTGAATTCAGAGTTTTCCTTCTCCTAGACCGGTTGCTTAATCAAGGTTAAAGAGCCCAGTCTGCCCTACTATTTATACATAGCTGGAGGGAGAGTAGGATTCATACCTTTCCCAAGGGTATTAGCGCTAAATGAAATGCAATTACCAGATCTAAGATTTGAACTCAGGGCGACGAGTCCATTTCATTTAACCATTTCACCACGCGCTTCCATAAATTGCAATTATAGATATAGGTTAGTCCAAATAATTAACAAAAACATTTTTTTGTGTCACATGATATGGATTAGTCTTTTTAGACTAATCCATATCATGTGACACAAAAAAAAATTTGGGTGAGGGTATTTACTTTGCTACTCCACCCAGACTTTCACAAATCTAGAAGTATTGGGCACCCAGTGAGAATCAAGCCCACTAACAATGTCTGGTAATACAGCTTGCTAACCATTTCACCAAATGAGGCGGCCACACACATACACTCATCACCTAGTAAAAAATTTTTTTTAAATATTGTAAAAAAAAATTTTGTAAAAATTTAATTAAAACTAAATAAAATACTAAATAAAATTCATACACACACACACACTTATCCTGTAGTATAAAAAGGAGGATGCTGTTACTTCAATTAAATAGGGTATTTTTATTTTAATTAAAATTAAATAAAAATACACACACACACTCACACACATACACATTTTACTTAGCATAAACAGCATGCTGTTACATAGTTTAAAAATTTAAAACACTGATGTTTGTCAACAATTTTAAATAATTTTTCTTCCTCACATTTGAAGATCAACAAGAAGCCCAACACACCAAAAACAGAGGCTCGCAGACTTTTGTTTTCAGTAATAATTTATTTTTTCCTTAAACCAATGAAAGCCCTGATGATGGTCTATCTAAACAGACCGAAACACTGCAGTGTAGGCATAATAAACATTATTCGTTTATGAAACCTGTGTTTTTTCAATTTTTAAAATATTGTCGGATTCACTTCCATTTTTTTCTTCACATAACAACCAAAAAAGTGCGATATATATATCAGTTTAAAATAAACGAGAAAATCCAGTAAAGCCAGCTAGTGTAATGGTTAGAGCCCCCTCCTGTTAGCCTGGCAGGTAGGGTTCGAATCACACACAAAGCACTGCCCTGTCTATAACTCTGCTGATGAGGCCTAATAGGCTGAAATGTACATAGAGATTGACTTTTTCTCGATTTGTTTATGCCTTACATTTAAACCGACATACACACCTAATTCATTTAATTATAACTAATTAACTTTCAAATTAGGTATGACTTCAATTAAGCACATAATCTCCCAAAAATTGTCGGCTATCGCCATCTCAAACAGATTGTTTGTCCACTTCATAATTAGATAAGTAGAGAAAATACCTGTGTTATCTCCCTTGAATCATTATTTAAAGAAGGTTTTCTTTTTTAGAACTTTTATATCAATCTAATTTTGGCACCTCACGTGGTGTAATGGTTTGTAAGCTAGATTGGTAGACCATAGTTAAAGAGTTTGATTCTCAGTAGCCATTTCATACTTCTGGTCTTGTGCCACATCTAAGCTTAGTAAATAAGTATATTAATTGTACTTATTTATTTAGAGTAGCTTAATTTGATAGTAGTTGGGACTCTAGTCAAAATCAAATTGATATATATATATTGGTTTAAGGATTGCACAAGCGAGAAACTGACAGTTACCTGTTGACTTTATGTCTATGCTACCATAACTTTTATATATATATATATATATATATATATATATATATATATATGAAAACCTTAATTATGATAGGGTTCAATCATTTATTATATTATTTATTTATAATATACTGTATCTGTAAAAATATGCACATGCACTGATATTTATACGTATATACCGTCAAAACATATAAATATCATATAAATATAAATATATTGCATATATCATATGCAATATATTTATATGTATGTTTGAGTTCTCAATTTTGGTTGAATCCTAACATGGTAACACCTGATACCATACATACTCACACACACGCACATATACATACATACATACATATACATATATATATATATATATATATATATATATATATATACACTAGCAAGAATATGTGCACTCCAGGCATAAGTATTCAAGTTTTAATGTTATGAAATATATTAAATTAGAAAGACTAATGAAATTAAACAAGAACACATATAAAAAGATTACTCTTATTTTAATTATATTTTAATAGGTTTTAATAAATGTCAAGGTGTTGACTGGTATAGTTCCTCCGGGCATTTACTAGTTGAGTGCCAATGGACAAACTGCAACAGATTAAGTAGTTGTTGCTACTACTGCTAGGAACAGTCCACTAAGTTGAGGTGTTTGGCTTGTTCCATTAACCAATAGTTAACAATCTAATTCCTTTTCTTATTTTATTGCTTAATGAAGCCACTTGGAAATATGCTAAAGATATTTACTAAATTTCTATAAAACTAAACTTTCAGTCTAATAATGATTTTGAGGAAAAAAATACTTTTGTGGAAAACTGTAGAAATCTAGATTTTCAAACTGAATGTGTGTACAATCAGTTTGTTTTTATTTCTTCGTTTTCAATATCAAAGTTAGAAATATTTAAAGGTGACATTTTAAATAAGCTATTAAGTATAATGGAAATTTCCGTCCTTTTCCTATTCAAAAGTAAATCATCTCTCCATTATCAAACAGTTTATAATGTTGTAAGGTGAAGCGCCTCTTAGTTAGACAGTTAGCAATTTGATCACTAGATTTTATCCATGGGCAATTCCATGTGAAATCATCAGGAAAAAAATAAAATTGTCACCCACCCCCTTCAATTGTGATTTTTTCACTTATTGATCTTGCATTGAAAAAATCAGAAATCATTAATAACGTGAAAAGGGTTTATGCCTATTTTGATAACATTTTTGGATTCTTCAGGCCTAAAAACTTCTATAAACCAATTTTTACAAGTAGGGAAGCTATAGAACACATTTTATAGACAAAAATAGATTACAAAATGTTGCCATTTTTTCAACAAGTTTAGTTGATTTGATTGTTTCGACCAAATCCCTGTTATCTACAAAACATTGGATAGGAAAAATCTCTTGTTGATTATTGTTTAGCAATTCACCAAAGAGCATTGAGGTATTAAATGCATTGTCAATCCCTTCTGATAGAGCTAGTGTTTCACTGGCTAATGTACTTTTTACTACTCTCTTCAATTTTCAGGATTGCCATGATATTGGATTCATCTTCTATCTCCTTTGGTGATTATAAAATATCCTCCTTGGCTGCCACCGTCATGCAAATTTCCAAATGATGCATCCGTAAAAACATGTTTTTCTAGACCCTTGCCCAAATTTTGATACTTCAAAGAAATATGGTCAGATTTTACTTTCTTGATAATCTTATTCAATCGTTTCAAATCTTCAACTGTACTTGTGTTGATTCTACCAGCCAGACCTGTCACATCAAATGCAATATCAGGGCGTGATTGTTTGGAAATCCACAAGAGCTGACCAAGTTTAGCTCTTAAAACAGTCTTCTCATCCTCGGATAATTGCACCATTTTCTCCCTTTTGTCTAGTTTCACTTCTGTTATGTTGTTAATGTAATCCTTCTGTGTTAACATTATACACATATTTTCTTGATTCAGATTCAATCCAATATATTTGAATGGACTTGTTGCTTCTTTTCCAACTTCAAAAATACTTCTTATTTTTGATACTATGTCCTTTTGGAATTTATTGCTTCCTGCCCATAAAAAATCATGGTAATTATGAACTTCTGTTTAGTAAATTAAGGTGTCCCAGAAAAAACAGAACCCACAAATTTTGTAATAAAACTGTTAATTTTAACTACGGGGATTTAGGGTTAGGGTTCTGTTTTTTCTGGGTACAGGGTGACCCAGAAAAAAACATAACTCAAATTATTTATTTATTTTCCCATTAAACTAAACAAAAGTTCATAATTACCAAAATCATCAACGTACACGGCAAATATTCCATACAGTATGGATACCTGCAGTATCCGTATTTTCTGTCATCTTCACTGTCATCACTTTCTATATTATCAGTTGTTTTATCACTATACATAGCATTTGATTTTAAAGCTCTCGAGAGTCTACTTTCATGCACGTGAACATAAGTACCTCCATATCTTACTATCACAACTACATTGTCTTTTCCTATAATCCAACCTGGCCCTTTCCATTGACCATCTCTTAAAAAGAATACCTTTTCACCTTGTTTAAAGTCTTCTCCCTTTGGTCTTATTTGTTTTCTTAGTGCTCTTTGGTATCTTTCTGGTGATTCTGCTGCCAAATATGCTTTTCGTGCTTCTTGTAAACCTGTGAGATACCTTTTCATCACTTCACCAATAGTTTTAATTTCCAGAGCAGGGGGTTTGTTGATAATATTAGATGGTAAGTTTGGATTCCTGCCATACAATATCTGATATGGACTAAATCCAAGTACATTTACCAAACAGTTCTTTGCATTCACAGCCCAACTTGTGGCAGTTTCCCATAAAATAACATTTTCTTCTTTAATCTTCTTAATAATTTCTGTCAGGATTGCATTATGCCGCTCAACAATACCATTTGACTATGGGGAATAAGCTGCAGTTGTTTTGAGTGATAGATTCAACTTTTCAGCCATTTCTGGAAAATTCTTGTTGTTGAACTCAAGACCATTATCCGTAAAAAGACCAATTTCAGGTGCACCATAAATAGCAACCCAATTCTGCATAAACTTATCTACGATGACACCCACTTCTTTACTATGGATTATAACAACCATGCTTAATCTACAAAACAAGTCAATCATATGTAAATACCAGAAGCCAGAACCAAGTTCATGAAGATCAAGGGCAATTACTTGGTTAAAATCATTTAGTTTTAAAACCAACTATTGGTTTCCTTTTAGGATGTGTATATTTGTGGCAAATAGGACATTTCTTGTAAATATCCTTGAGAAGATCTGTAGTGTCCTGATCGATTTTGCCTGCTGTTTATGACCAAACTGTTTATGTAATTTTAAAAGTGTATTTCTTTCATCGCTTCTTTCCCTGTTGTTATCAACTATGAGAACAACATTTTCATCATCGGTCCTTTCCTTATCATTTCTCATGATATTTACACAATAGTGTCCCGTTGATGTGGTTTGAATGTTTATTTTCTGACCAAACATCATTACGTGATCTTTTCCAATGTCGATCACCGCTTCTGCCTTAGCTAGAGATTCCTTACTTAACAGCAATGGAATTTTACACTCTACAACTTCTGTTTTTATATTACATTCAACAATTTTTTGCCAATTTTTGTTGGGAAAGTAACAGTTTGATATGAGTTAATTATCTGTAAATTCAAAAGGCATATGACTTTTCTCAATTTTGACCAACTTTAACTCTTCAGAAGATAGTGAGTTTGTTTTGTTTTACGGCATATCAACCTCGGTGGGTCATTTAATGCCGACAAAGTTTGAAATAAATTCATTCTTAATGCATAATACAATTTTGTTTATCAACTCATGTTTTTCTATTTAACCCATAGATGGGACAGAAGATAGTGAATCAAGATTGTGTACTGCAACCATTCATTAACACAAATGATACAGTTACTACATGACACATAACACATACCAACATTTGACACCAGTGGGATTTTTCCTGCCTGTTTTGGAATACACCAGTTCTCTTTCAATCCGTTAAAAAGTTAACATGCACCTCTCTAGCTCTCTTGCTCTCGAACATCCTCTTTCTCTCAATCTTTTTTTTTACCTGAGGTTAGTTATGAAAGACATTGAACTCTTATACCCTTTTCTTGTTATCTCATATTCTTAAATGTATGTATTTGCATACAATACATAAGTTTTATGTTACATCTATTGTCTTCAGTTTTGCCTTTTTTTAATTTTATTTGTTTTATGTTCTTTCACTAACTGCTTAGTTAACTGCTGCTTGGCCCCTTTGCACAAATGAGAAAGCAGAATAGGTAATCATGAACTTTTAGTAAATTAGGGTGTCCCAGAAAAAACAGAACCCACAAATTTTGTAATAAAACAGTTAATTTTAACTAGGGGGGTTTAGGGTTGGTGTTGGGGTTAGGGTTCTGTTTGATCCAGAAAAAACAGAACCCGAACCCTAACCCCAACCCTAATGCCCCCTACTTAAAATTAACTGTTTTATTACAAAATTTGTGGGTTCTATTTTTTTTTGGACACCCTAATTTACTAAAAGTTCATAATTACTGCAGAAAAGATAGTAAAGTTGAGGTTACTGATAATAGAATAATGGTATTATTTACTGGTTTTGAAAAGGCTCTCATGTACAAAGTACACATAATGTCTAAGGGAGCAAAACCCACCTGTCCTGTAGATAAAAGACACAATTGGTGTTTGTTAGGGCTGGTTTAGCTCAGTTGGTAGAGTGTTCGACTACCAACCTCAAGGTTCCTGGTTCGATACCGACCCTCGCTAACTCAGCATATGAGTAGCACAGGGACCTGTGCGGTAAAGGAGCTGATGGTAGGTGTAGCACTCCACCTCAGATGCCAAAAACAATCTCTTTGGTCTAGCGCTAGTGAAAAGGGGATAAACTCCCTTGCTGTTTGGCTGATACCGACATTAGGCCACCCCGACGACTTTACTTTACTTTATGTCTGTGAAACTGGAGAGAGAAAAAAGGCTCTCATGTACCATGTACACAAAATGTCTGTGGGGGACCAACAGGGCATCATCATTTTAGGATCAATCCAAATCTTTCCAAATTGTATGTTTTGATATTATAATATGTACTGATAATCTGTAGATATGATGATTTCTTTGATTATTAACTCAATTTTTCATTGAATTATTTCTTTTTATATACATTCTAAAATATATATTTGGCATAGCTAACAAAACTTAAGTAATGTCTGAAATCATAAACATTTTTTTCATGCTCTGAGTTGCTGAAGCATGGAACAAACTACCTGCATCAGTTGTTGGCTGCTGAGACACTGCATCCTTCAAAACCTCCATGCTTCTGGATATTAGCCAACACTATACCTGATATCCTCCCCTCCATACACGCACACATATATAACCTACAAGGTTATTAACCATGTTGCCAACAGCAACCTTGAGCACCTTTTTGATTTAAATGTGTCTGATACACATTGGCATGCCTAGACACTGCATCCTTGAAAACCTCCATGTTTCCTGTGATTCACCAATACTACACCTGATATCTCCCCTCCATACACACACACACACCTGGCTAGGTAGACGCAGAGGAGCAAAAAGTTAGTCTTGCAGATCCATTATTACTGAATCACAAGTTGAATCCTCACAGGATACCCCATTAAAATCCCTATGTAAAAAAGACCTTGCATTGATCCGGCCTAGTGAAAAAAGCACACACTCTGAAAAGAAAAATTAATGTCTCCTATTTAAAATATTAAATGCCAAAAATAAAATTTAGATTTTATTTTTTAATTATCGTCACAAATATAAATTCATTATTTTTGCTTAAAAAGCAAGATCTGGTGATAGTGAATGTGTATATAGGTTTACTTTGTCATTAATTATTTTATTTTCGTAGTTTCTTTCAGACATACATACACACCAACTACCCTTGATATATGTAGAGATGACTCATACACTGTTAATTTTCCTGATATTTATACATCATTTTATGTCCTATACATGCACCTTTGATAAGATATAGTGCACCTGAGCACTGTATGTAATAATTTCATTATTATTTATCATTTTACCGGACCATATGACCTTTAGGCACCCCTTTTTGATCTCGATTAAGAAAGGACATGTTTTTCATTTACACTGTCAATATCCGGTTGTTTTAACAGATGATTTTTAGATTTAAAAAAAATTTATAAAACTAACCCCTAACAAACAACCGGATACTGACGGTGTGAATGAAAAACATGTTTTTTTCTTTCTTAATCGAGATCGAAAAGGGGTGCTTAAAGGTAATATGGTCCATTTTACTCTTAAAATGCATGTTGCGAATATAAAAAGTTTAAAACACTAAGAAATAGTCAAATAATTTCAACTAAATAGTTCAATATGTAAAAAGTATAATAATTCTGATTTTTAATCTCTCACTCTTTTTTTTTCTTTTTTCTTTCCTTCTTTTCATCATGTTCAATTGAAACAGATTAGTTTGGTTTGTTTTGTTTTACGGCATATCAACCTCAGTGGGTCATTTAATGCCGATAAAGTTTTGAAATAAATCAATTCTTAATGGATAATACAATTTTTTTATAAATACATTTTTCTATTTAAACCATAGATGGGAAACAGATTAGTGTCATCACTTCTGAAAATGCCCCCCCCCCCACTCTCTATCTTTTCCCTACTCTCTTTCTTTCTTTCTTTCTTTCTGATTATATTTTTTTCTGTGCAGCAAGTCCTTCTTCTTCCTTTTCTTTCTTTACAATAGAAACAGAATGGTCCATTATTTAGTTGAGGTGACGACACTCATCAGAAATAAGAATTTGGCGGATAAGCTACACCAGATAATCAGGATTTACATTTTTGCATTCCATCTTGGATGATATGGACAGTCTCATTTTTAACCAAAGGGTATTACAAGATGATAACTGTCATACAATTACGAAACACGAGTATTAATAATTTCAATCTTTAAAGTAATTTTTCAAATATTGTAAAGAATATTGAGACACTCGTAGTATAACCCTTATCGTCATAAGAAACAAACTCAGCTAATGGAGTTCAAATCCTGAACAAGGCTATTTGTCTGAATTTTTGAGATGAGGCTTGATAATTTGTATTATTTGAATTTTTCAGACTGATGTCCTCATTTTTATTGTTATCTATAATAATGAAATTTATTGTGTACAATGCTCAGGTGCACCACAGCTCATCAAAGTCTCATGTCTAGTACATAGAATAATGTATTAGTGTCAGGAACATGAATAGTTTACAGTAATAATATACATGTATGTGCGCGCGTGTGTGCATATGTATGTGGAGAGGGGTATCAGGTATAGAGTTGGCGGACTACAGGAAGCATGGAGGCTTTGAAAGATGCAGTGTTTTGGCAGCCTACAACAGATGCAGGCAGCTTATTCCATGCCTCAGCAATTCTGAGCGTGAAAAAATGTTTCCGAAAGTCTTGTGAGCAATGCTGTTTTCTGACTTTGTAGGCATGCCCACGTGTGTTAGAAACATGGAGATCAAAAAGGTGCTCAAGGTTGCTGTTGTTAAGATGATTAATGACCTTATGAGAGTTTACCAGGTCAGTTGCCAGACGCCGGAGTTTCAACGAATCCATTCCCAGGGCAGCAATGTTTTGGTTAATATTCCCTCTGGCCTTTTTCAGGTGTTTCTTGTTGAAATTGGGAGCCTTCACTTGTACTTCCTCATGTGTAGCAGAATGAGATCAGTCTACCCTGGTGGATAGAATAAAGGATTCAATTTGAAGTTTTGTGAAGGTTCCCGATTATGACATGAAGGCTCCCGAGATACACAAGAAGCTTCCAAGTTCGATGGGAAGGTTCCTGAGTTTGACAAGAAACACCTGAAAAAGACCGGACAGCACATTGGCTGAAATGTTGTGTATGTAACAATAAAGATGAGGACAACAGTCTGAAAAATCAAAATAATACTGAACAAGGCTGTTGTCATTTCACCCTGAAACCCTTGTGAAAGTTATGAATCCAACTATTCTCCCTCCAGCTATGGGTAAATAGTAGAGAAAACTGGGCTCTTTAACTTTGGTATAGCAACTGTTCTAGAAGGTTGGGTTTTATTGTTTAATGGCATTTAAACCTTTGTGAGTTATTTAATGACAAAGTGATCCTTGTAGAAGAACAGTTATTGTAGTATTTAATGTTACATAATTATTAGTCACCTAATATTTATGGCAATAGTGTAGAAATCATAATGGCGATTAGTGCAGTTGATGGCCTTGAGAGTGAGTGACGGCGCTTGACCTAACTCTCACCTTGCCTTCCGGGGATAAATCGTGAGAACCGGAAGGCATAGAAGACCCTGTTCCGGTTTAGGGATAGAAGTAACTCAGTCAGTTAGCAGGTAGGAGCTCGAAGGTGTAAGTCGCATTTCTATGCGCATCCTGTCATCTGCGCAGATGTCTTGTTTGGGGATTTACAAATAAAGTAACATCAACATAAATCGAAGTCTTGTGTTTATTACCTAAAAACTAACAATGACACAGGGCTTCTGATAAGAGAAATCCCTAGCATGGAAGACCAGACCTTAGAAGATATATCAAGTCCCCAAGACAACACCAGACGCTAGACCAGACCAAGATGATAGACGATCAGAATAGCAAAGCCGGCCAGAGGAGAAGACGACTAGACTAAGAAGTAAGAAAAGGGTATACAACATAATATCGATTTGGTACGGTGAGAACGTCAGTACGTAACATTTAACACCTAGCTGGGATGAACGTAATAGCATGACTGGAGTTCAAACTCACTATGATGTTGAATTTCATTATGTTAGTCACTACACTATGTGGACTCCCCCCAGTCTTTAAGAAGGAAAACTCTGACTTCAAAGCTGTTATACACCTAAAGAGGGATGAGCTCCACCAAGCTATTCTCGCCCAAGACTACACTACATGAGTAGTTACAATATGATCTATGGTAAAAATGATGCTACCTTTTGCTATTTAAAGAAATATCAATAATTGCTTATATTGTAATTACAGGCTGATATAATAATTGATTTTTGTTTGTCTGAAAATAGAACAAAACCCAATTCTGGTGTCTCTGTTTTCCTTTTGTAACGTTATAAACTTAGATCTTCTCCTTTTTTTTTTTGAATTCTTTATTCATTACTAGAAGTGGCTACCCAGCATCACCTAGGTAGAGTGGGTGGGGGTAAAAAAAAGGTAGACTCACAGATTCATTATTGTTGAATCGTGTGTTGGATCCTCGCAGAATGCCCTATTAAAATCCCTATACAAAAAAGACCTTGTGTTGATCCAGACATTCTAGAAAGAAAAATTAACGCCTCCTATTTAAAATATCAAATGCAAAAGAAAAAATCCATTCGGTTAACATTTAAATTTTATTTTTTTTAATTATCTTTACAAATATAAATCAAATCTCTCATTATTTTTGTTCAAAAACCAAGATCTGGTGATGGTGAATGGGTTGAACTTGCACAAAGGTGTCAAGATTAGGGTGACCCAGAAAAAACAGAACCCACAAATTTTGTAATAAAACTGTTAATTTTAATTATGGGGGTCTAGGGTTAGGATTAGTGTTAGGGTTGGGGTTTAGGGTTAGTTTAATGGGAAAATGAATAAATAATTTGGGTTCTGTTTTTTCTGGGTCACCGGAATACAGGGTGACCCAGAAAAAACAGAACCCACAAATTTTATAATAAAACTGTTAATTTTAACTGGGGGTTTAGGGTTAGGCTTAGGGGTTAGGGTTGGGGTTGGGGTTGGGGTTTAAGGTTAGTTTAATGGGAAAATAAATAAATAATTTGTGTTCTGTTTTTTCTGGGTCACCCTAATTTTGACACCTTTGTACAAGTTCAGCCAGTGAATGTGTATATATATTCACTTTGTCGTTAATTCTTTTATTTTAATAGTTTCCTCCAGACATACATACTTCACAAACTGCCCTTTATATATGTATAGATAGATTTGGCGGACCAGAACTTTCAGAACCCCCCCCATCTAAAATTTTTGTTTTTAATCTTTTTTTTTTTTTCAACGGATTATTATCGATTGCACACCAATCTATCCGATTGTAAAAAAAAAAATTAAAAAAGTTATTTATTTTTCGAGTTTTCAGGGGTGCTCATTTCCCGGTATAAGTTTATAGTAAATCGATCCCCCATATCGGAACCGCTCTATCTTAACAGTTGGGCTGAATTTGCACTAAGGTGTCAAAATTAAGGTGACACAGAAAAAACAGAACCCACAAATTTTGTAATAAAACTGTTAATTTTAACTAGGGGGGTTAGGGTTAGGGTTTGGGGTTTGGGGTTAGGGTTAATGTTGGGGTTTAAGGTTAGTTTAATGGGAAAATAAATAAATAATTTGGGTTCTGTTTTTTCTGGGTCATCCTAACTTTGACACCTTTAGAGCGGTTCTGATATGGGGGATCGATTTACTATAAATTTATATGGGGAATTGAGCACCTCTGAAAACTCGAAAAATAAATAACTTTTTTGAATTTTTTTTTTACAGTCTGATAGATTGGTGTGCAATCGATAATAATCCATTGAAAGAAGGAAAAAAAAAATTAAAAACAAATTTTAGATGGGGGGGTTCTGAAAGTTCAGGTCCGCCATAGATTTAAATCTGCAAAGGGTAAAGAAATCCACAAATAATTTCTACTAAATCTGCAATCACAAAGATTACTAAGAGATGTGCACTTTAACAAAGAGGAGGAGTGTGAAGTATAATGGTTATAGTTGCAGGAAATGCATGTGATGAGCTCAAATCCTGGATGAGGCTGTCTGCATTTCTCATAGTGCTTTGACTGCTATTGTGAAAGCCATGAATCCATTTCTACTCCTTCTCCCCAGCTATAGGTAAATAGTAGGGTAGACTGGGCTTTTTAGCCTTGGTAAAGAAACTAGTCTAAGAGAGGGAAACTCTAAATTCAGACCCACTATGCTTCAATTAAAAATTGACTATGTGTTGCATCTTGCTTGTGCCTGGGGTGGGGGATGTAAATAACAATAAATACTTAACAAATAGGTTTTTAATTTAAAAAAAAAAATAATGAAGTTCTGTTAGAATCCATGTCACATTTGTAGGGTTTAGTTGTTCTGTTGTTTACAGAATCCAGGGTAATTATGAACTTTTGTTTAGTAAATTAGGGTGTCCCAGAAAAAACAGAACACACAAATTTTGTAATAAAACTTAATTTTAAGTAGGGGCTTTAGGGTTAGGGTTAGGGGTTAGGGTTGGGGTTCTGTTTTTTCTGGAAAAAAAACAGAACCCAAATTATTTATTTATTTTCCCATTAGACTAACCCTAAACCCCAACCCTAAACCCCCCTAGTTAAAATTAATAATTTTATTACATTATTTTATTTTTTATTATATTATTATTATTCTGGGACACCCTAATTTACTAAACAAAAGTTCATAATTACAGAACCCAGTTGGTTGATCCTAATCAGTAGGTTTCCTCTGTAATGTATAAGTTCAAGTCTATAGTGTTCCTCTGTTGTTAATCCAAAAATGGGTCTTGCTGGCAGAAAGTTCAACCAGTAATTGATTTGAGAACAGTTGCAAACGATCTTAAATGCTTTCCATCCTCATCTCTCAATGGCCAATTTTTAACTTGAAGTTATTGAGAAAGTTCATAAATAGAAGAGGCAATTTTGCATACATCTTATACCACAGATATGCCAACGGAAGTTCTGTTATTATTACTACTAATTTTGATTATATATATATATATATATATATATATATATATATATGACGGAGAACGAAAAAGAGCAAGACATTGTCTTGCCTGCCGGGATCGAACCCGCGTCCTCCCGTATGCGAAAGCAGATACGATTTAGGCACTGGACGGACGTGAAGTGCCAGGATGTTTCGGTAAATACGTACATAAATAACATGTGAGTCGAGCGCTAGGCAGTGAGGAGTTAGCACTAGCAGGTTGACTGACGCGAACGACCGAGTAAAGAAATGTGATTTTGAACTGCTAAAAATCATTTCGACTATGGTGACGGATTTTGCAGCTGCTAGGCGAGGACGAGGAACGTGTTGACCAGGGGAAGGTTTGGCTTGCTGGAAGACTGTGGATTCGCTTGTTTTTGGCCCACCCTCTCGGTGGGAGCTTGTTGATATGAACATCTATTTCCCCCCATATATTTCCCCCCCTTCTATAATATATATATAAATAAGAGAGAGAGAGAGAGAAGAAAGAGAGAGAGAGAGAGAGAGGGGGGGAGATATTAAATTGTATGTTTCCCTTAAAAATGTGCTATAACAATTTCTTTAGATACAATTAAACTTCATTTAGTTACAATATTACAAGATCACTTATTGGTTTTCCCTAGAAAATAATTTTCTATATCACTTTCTAATCAAAATTCATTGACACATGCATTTTACATTTTTCAATTGAATGACTCACATCAATGTTTGTTTTTTGTTTTTTTCAATTAAGGTTGGTTGGTTGGTTGTTTTTTACGACATGTCAACTCTTGTCTATATGTAAGTTTAGCAAAAGAGTTCTTATTTAATAGCTGAACATTCTAGCTTTATGAAATATTCCTTAAACAAACTAAACTAAATTTATTCAAATTAATGGTATCATTTTTTTCCGAGTAAGTATATATTTACAATAGTAGTAGGATTGGGGCACTTACTACTCACTTAAATCCCCAAATTGGGTAGATAGGGCTCTTTAGCCTTAGACAGCGGTCCATATAGACAAGGCAAAGTCTGTTATAAAACATCTGCTGCCTTGCAGCTATACCTAATTCCAAGGAAATCAAATCTGGAGCTGGAGTCTCTAAGGTGGTGTGATGCTGAAATTCAGCACTATCTAGCAACTCCTGTGACACTATTGTTACAAAACATTGTTTTGCATTGTTTTTTTGGACCATATTACCTTTAGGCACCCCTTTTTGATCTCGATTAAAAAAGGACATGTTTTTCATTTACACCGTCAATATCTAGTTGTTTGTTAGGGTTTAGGTTAGGGGTTAGTTTTATAATTTAAAAAAAAAAATCTAAAATCATCTGTTAATGCCTAAAGGTCATATGGTCCTTTTTTTTTTGTGCCTTTCCTTTGGACCACAATAGTAGTATGGAGAGGGGGACCTGCTGCCCATCCTCCATAACCTACCCAGGCTATGTGGTTCCACACTTTTTGGACACTTACACCATCATCTCGACTAGACTGATAGATGGCAATGATATATTTACCAACCCCTTCGCACAAGTTGGATGTGACACAAGGTCAATTTCTTAATGGAGTTTAACAGGTTTGAAATCAGAGTTTTCCTTCTCCTGGACTGGTTGCCATACCAACATTAAAAAGCCCAGTTTACCCTACTACTTAACCATAGCTTGAGGGAGAATAGATTCATATTTTTCCCAAATGTATTAGCACTATATGAAATGCAAACAGCCTCATCCAGGATTTCAACTTGGGTCACCGTGTCCATTTCCTATGACAACACATAAGATAAAATAGAGTATTTAGCAGCATAGGTGTAATCAGGTTAAGATTTTTTTTATGGACAGATAAGCAGTGGGAGGGTTAAATTTGTTTAGTAGGTAGATATAAGTGTTGCCAATAAACACTTACAAGAAATTTAAACAATGACAAGAAGTTCAAGTTGAATAAAACCATTTATGGTGATTGTAATCAGTGTAAAAACAAACTTTATGGCAATGAATGATAAAAATTTCAAGCAACAAATATGATTGTAAAGGCCAAAAAAAAGAAGAAAAAAATAAAAGGAAATACAAAAGGTGTGTCATCATGGGGGTAAAGATTATCATTCTAAATTTGCCGAATGCTATAGTCTAATTCTAACTGGGGCTTCATACTTTTAGTGGTAATTTTCACCTTTAGTTGGCTAAATTCCTAGCAAATAAGGCAATTAGGGTAACCTTCCTTGACTTTCACTTTGAAACAAGCCGGTAGCCCTTTTGAAAGTCTCTGTGCGAAATAAACAAATCTTAGAAACTTTTTCGAAAACAATACAACTGCATGCTTTAACACAAAAATATCATAAAATGTGTTCTTAATAACAATTAAGTTCATTTCAGATAATGCGCACACACAATTTTATGCTAGGAATTTAGCCAACTAAAGGTGAAAATTACCCTTTTAGTTGTATTTACCTTGCCTCCCACATATGCGGGTCAGGCACAAGGCCCTATTAATGTGAGACCACCCACATGAATTGCAGGCACAAAAAAATGTATGGATCCTGTTGGCATTCCCTCTCAAGGGGGGAGCCTCAGGCACTGGGCAATAAACCCAGCTCTGCCCCTTTAAATCAGGAGGGCAGGTGTTGAGATCACACTGTTAATTTACAACACAGGTCTAGTGGCCAAAGCCACTGGATCCCCGCCCTGAAGAGCTTCATACTTTTAGTCTTGTAATAAAATAAGCTTGGTAAATATCAAGGTAAACTTTGTAGATACTTGGCCGACTTGCCATAACTAAACTTTCTAAATATCTAAATGGTTCTTCATGGTTAGTCTTTCAAAATACTTAAGTGTTTTGCTATATCTAAATATCATAAATACTTAGGTGTCTTGTCCTAGCTAAATATTATAAATAATAATGAAATTTATTGTGTACAGTGCTCAGGTGCACCACAACTCATCAAAGTCTCATGTCAAGTACACAGAATAATGTATTAGTGTCAGGAACATGAACAGTTTACAGTAGTAATATGCATGTATGTGTGCGCGTGTGTGCCTATGTATGTGGAGAGTGGCATCAGGTATAGTGTCGGCAGACTACAGGAAGCATGGAAGCTTTGAAAGACTCAGTGCTTCGGCAGCCTACAACAGACATGGGCAGTTTATTCCATGTCTCCGCAACTCTGAGCGTGAAAAAATGTTTCTGAAAGTCACGTGAGCAGTGCTGTTTTCTGACTTTGTAGGCATGCCCACTTGTGTTAGAAAGATGGAGATCAAAAAGGTGCTCAAGGTTGCTGTTGTTAAGATGATTAATGACCTTATGAGTGTTTACCAGGTCAGTTGCCAGATGCTGAAGTTTCAGCGAATTGATTCCCAGGGCAGCGAGACGTTCAGAGTATGGTAGATGCCTGATGGAGGGTATTTGTTTGGTTGCACATCTCTGTACAGTTTCTAGGAGGTTAATATTCTGAGCAAGATAGGGGTTTCAGACCGGTAATGCAAACTCCAAGTGTGGCTGCACCATAGCTTTGTACAGCTTTAAATAGATAGCCAGTGAGCGGCTGACAAAGGTCTTGCTGAGTGACGCCAGGACACCCTCGGCCTTTTGACAATTTTGGAGATGTGTTTCGTCCAACGTAAATCACTGCTGACAGTAATACCCAGATCACGTTCACAAGAAAATTCCTTGATATTAGGTGTTTTGCTATATCTAAATATCATAAATACTTAGGTGTCTTGTCCTAGGTAAATATTATAAATACCTAGGTACCTCGTCATAGCTAATTATTATAAATACCTAGGTACTTTGTCATAGCTAAATATTATAAATACCTAGTACATAGCTAATTATAAATACCTAGGTACTTTGTCATAGCTAATACTATAAATACCTAGGTACCTCGTCATAGCTAAATATCATAAATACCTAGGTACCTCGTCATAGCTAAATATCATAAATACCTAGGTACCTCGTCATAGCTAAATACTATAAATACCTAGGTACTTGTCATAGCTAAATACTATAAATACCTAGGTACCTTGTCATAGCTAAATATCATAAATACCTAGGTACCTTGTCATAGCTAAATATCATAAATACCTAGGTACCTTGTCATAGCTAAATATCATAAATACCTAGGTGCCTTATAATAGCTAAGGTTTCTAAATACCCATGTGCCTTGTCATATCTAGATATAATTAATACCAGGGCCTTGTCATAACTAAACATTTTAAATACTTAGGTGAATTTTTAGAGCTAAACATTCTTAATACCTAGGCACCTTGTCATAGCTAAGTATTATAAATACCTATGCCATAGCCAAACTTTAGAAATACCTATGTGTCTTGTTATAGCTATACTATAAATACCTCAGTGCCTTGTCAAAGCTAAGTTTTCTCAATAAATAGAAAAAAAAAAAACAAACAAACAAAAAAACTTTCTTGTACAGAAGCATAAATGAATCTGTCTCAAATCTGAATATCAAAAATATCTTGCTTAGAAACATTAAGCCTATATTTCTCATAATTATTTTTAATTTACTGAATAAAAAGGTAATATTTCCTGCAGTTTAAATTATTTTTATAAGGTATATAAATTATATATATAATTTATATTACTCTATCTAATTAAACATTTTTTTAGAATTTACGGACAAAGTATGTCAAAATATTTTTGTTGTTTCTAAAGTTTGATAACTATTGGTGTAAATTGTTATTTGAAAAACATCAACCCCCCCCCCCAAAAAAAAAAAAAAACACCAAACAAAACTAAAAAAACCCTCCCAGGTTTGCGTAAGGAAAATTCGGAGTAAATGACAAGCAGGGGAGGTAACTCAAATTGGTGTTTCAACAAAATCCAAAGCAAAATAATACGTCGTACGTACACGCAAAAGACGGATCTGAAAAAAGATGCATTCTCTGGATTGATAAAACCACGGACTTGTATCTATGACGTGCTTCCGTAGCAGCACCCCCAGCTCCGGCTGGTGAAACCCACCTTAACAAAAGGATAAGTGGAACACGTGACACTCAGTGACAACAATATCACAACCACATAAACACCACACTCACGTAAAGTTTGCTACTGTCAGTTTAAAAAAAGAAAAATCTTTTTAGTTTAGTTTTTATATACATATGCGGACCTCATTTTTACTACTCGCTCGTACTCATCGTCGTAGCCAACCTCCCCCGAAAAAGCCCACTTCAGCTAATTCCAGTCCACCACCGATAAATTTAAATAACGGATCAACAATGTCTAATAATTCTTCGCCAAAACGACGTTCAACTCCGATGAGACGGAGTGTCAGTATGGCAAATTATGAAGAAATTACAGGAGAGGAGAAGAAAGAGAGATTAAAGCAACCAGATAAACCGTAAGTAAATTAAATAATCACATCACACTCACACGCATTTGTCATTAGTTACTACGCTGTTTCACGCATATATTTTGGTCACTGAAACATTAAACACTAGGTATACCCAATTTGTCGAAAAATCCGTGTTTTTACAAAACAAATTTAACACCCTCGTTTGAAAAAAAAAAAAAAAAATTAACAAAAATCAGGAAATTATCCGATTTTAATTAAATTTTCAGTGTTGATTTATCAATGAATAAATTTTATAATGCGTCGGTTATTTTATTTAAAAACTTTCTGATTTTTTTCAGGTCACTTAATCTACCCCTTATTTTTGGGGTACAAAATATCGGTGGGGTTATGATATAAGTTATATGATTGATACTAATTTCTGCATAAATAAAGACAAAAGACTGAAGGTGTGAATAGAAAAAAAATTCACTCAGTGAACAGTACCCAGAAGATCTGCATGGAAATATTTATCGTAAAGGTCCCTTCGTTTTTATTACCAATATTTGGTAAGATTTGTCCATAGAACATCGAATAATCTCCTTGTTTTTAAAACTTATTTTAAGCCTAATCTAGCTGATCCTTCCCGATTTATATGATCATTGCAAGAATTTTAAGTATCTTTATTTATTTATTTTTTAATGAATGAATGATGAATGTAAGATAAGACGTGTAACGTTTTTTGTTTTGTTTTGCTGAGAAGCCGGTTATCAGGAACAGGACTTCAGACTTGTAGTATGCTCTTGCTTTAATTCTATCAAAACATGTTTTTTTTTTTTTTTTTTTTTTTTAAACAAAGAATTATCTATCCATCACTTAGACGTGATACAGGGTTGAAATTGGGGCCTATATTAGTATTTTATTGATTGCGTATTGAAAGCGATAATGTGTATTCTTCAAATAACAGAAAGTTATCATCCCACCCACTTTTACTCGCATTAGCAGCAGCAAGTCTGTGACCGCGGAAACTTTCTAAATAAAGCAAAACGATTTAAGTTGCCCACAGTGTGAATCAACACATGCTTAATTAATCAGTTCTATATTTCGTGTTACTAAAAAAAAAAAAGAAGAGATCTCAATCTTAATTTAAACATCATTTTGTCATACACATCGATGAAAATGAATGAGGAAAGAGTTTGTGTATAAAGCTGTTCCTCTTCCACTTTTCTTTGTTTATAACGTAAAAAACAAACAAACAAAATATTAATGATAAAGAGTTAAATAACTTCCAGAAATCGTGTTATGTGTATCGTGAATGTTAGATTAAAAACGTCAACATCTAGTTTTACTGCTTAACACCTGTTTACTAAAACAGCGAATATTAACCCTAGCTTTGTTTTTAAAATTACCTGTACGTACATTTTTTAATTGAAGAAAATATACTCCTGTGAGATATATTCCATTTTGATAGGTACTAAAAGACTTGACGAAGATTGCTTTACGTAGGGTTTAAATCGTATTAGTAGATGCTTAACTCAAGGTTAAAGGTTTTTGTGAATATTATTTAAGGATAGGTAGGGGTCCCCAATAATTTGGATGTGGCGCTTATAGATATTATTCATTAAGTAATCATTGTAAAACCGTTACAAATAAAATTTCTATAAAAATACCAAAGAGTATTTATTCATTCACATCAATACTCGCCAAAATTAACTAGAAAATTAGAAATAAGTAGGCAAAAAGTTTATTTTTACTTAATTACTTCTCTATTGTATTTTTAGTTATAAAAATATATTGATTCTATCATGTTGCTTCTTTTTCTTTGACTATTCTAAAATAATTAAGCAACAGAGGGTACTCTCAGCCAGTGGTTCTCAACCGAGGTCCATATGGACCCCCCAGGGACCATATAACATTTTTTGGGTCCAGGCAAACAAAATAAAATAAAATAAATAAATTAATAGAATTTTTAAACATCGAATGCCACAAATGGCTAGGGGGGGGTGTGTCAAATCAGAATAAAATCGGAATCAAGGGGGTCCATAGGTAAAAAAAAAGAAGAAAAGTTGAGAACCACTGCTCTAAGCAACCTACCTAGTATCCAAATGACTTAATTCGCATTAAATGATCCGAAAACGGTTGATATGCCATAAAACAACCAACCAAACCTAAAATGTGTTTGATTTACATTTGTCTTGAATAATAAAGAATCTGCTGATTTACTTTTTTTAATTATTTGTGTGCGTGTGTGTGGTGTGTTTACTGTATTTAAGTTAACTAGGTACCACCAATTTTACCCTGTGAAGTTTACCCCCCCCTACATTTAATACAGTGAAACTTGCAGAAAAATTAATATTTTCTTGAAAAAAATTTTCCATTCGAAAGAAGGAACATTAAACAAACTCCTGATGATTTTTTTAAATTTTTTATCAGCTTACGAAAATAATGAAAATTATGATTGAAAAACAATGTTTTCATTTTTGCACTGTTAAATCAACTGAAATTTAACGTAGCTAAAAACAAGTTACGATAAGAGGTTTTTTAAAAAAATTCTATGAAAAATCAATTAATGGTCCGATTTTCACGAAAGTTTCCATAAATGTTTACCATTGGATGTAAATACATCTGAAATAGTTTTTTTCTAAAATATATCAGGGGAAATATTTTTTACGTGGTCTATCACCCCCTCCTATTTTATTTTATGAGATAAAAAAAATGACGCGGTAGAAAAATTTTGTACTTTTTTTTCTATAAAGATAAGAGGCTGAATGACTATATCAATGAAATTGTATAACGTACCGAGCTATAGCTTTTTTTAAAGGAAAAATTAATGAAATCGGAAATAAAAAGTGCAAAAAAATGTCATAATATTAATGTTTGAAAACCTTTTTTTGCTTATGTAATTGGTATGTACTATATTCTATTAAATTGTCAAAACAAATTTTTTTTTTTTAAGAAATTAATTTTTAAGAGATTTTCAATCTTTTGTGTGATTAAATATTTTCATTTTCTGCGTGAAATAATTTTTTTTTTTTTTTCTACGGAAAAAAATCGAATTCTTCACGGATATTTAAAAATATGATTTTTAGAATTCAAGTGAACTAAAAGTTGGTCCGATCCGAGCTCGATTGATATTTTTAAAAGAATTTGTAATTTTTATTGTTGAATAGTAATGTATGGTTCTTAGAATATACGGAAGAGCAAAACTGACATATTTGTTTTACAAAGAGACGAGACGCTTCTGAGTAACCGAAGTTTGTTTTTCTTTGGTCAAAAAAGTTAAATAAAATAACTTTTTACGCTATTAGAATAAAAAGTAAGTATATATGATTATTTTATCAGTTTTTCTCTTAGAAAAAATATTCAAATTTTCATTTCATTTCATTTTCGATTTTAAAAATTAATACCAAAACCGAAGTTATTTTTAACGTCAATTTCACGGTGACATTTTAATATTAAATTTTTTCAAGTATTTATTCATTTTAATAGTAAATTTTAATATTAAAGTTTTTAACTATTTTATTCATTTTAATAGAAAAATTTTGTCTAAAAAAGTTTGTCCGTTACACCCATCCGTACTTAGATGCATAACCGTAAGAAGGTAAGAATATGTATTTTTTCTGTCTAAATTATGACCTGAAAATTACCCTTTCGCATGTAATACGGATAGGTTTGTTTATTTTTAAAGATAACTATGTAATGTTTCCCAATCGGATAATTTGATCTTTGAATTAACTGTTTTTCTTTGTAACAACCCTGTATGATCTTTAATTGTTTTTTACGAGATTTTTGATAAACAAAGTTCGGAAATATTTATTTCCGTTTTATTCAAGATGGCCTAAACTGATCAATTGGTGGTCCCTAAAGTTAACACTTCCATTTTAATTTTTAATAGATTCTTTCCTTTCTCTGTTCTTTAATTTTAAAATTGGTGTTTAAGACTAAGTAATCGTCGAGAGGGAATAACCTTATTTTGGATTTAATTTGTGTTTTAAAATCGGATTGTTTAATGTTTATTTACTCTTCTTTTCGGCTTCTATTTTTAAAGCCTTGTTGGGTTTTATCGACCCAATAATGCAATGACAAATATAAATTTAGCGGCTAAACTAATTGTCGATGGGGGGAAATAATGTATCCATATATAATTTAGTCTAATTAATCAATCTAACCGGCTAAACAACCTGTCATCTTTAGCCCCAAACAAGCCCCCCACCCCATCTCTCTCACATCGCATACTTTCGGTTAGTCTCACCTGTCTGTGTCCTTTCTTAAACTGTATCAACAATTTTTTTTTAAATTTTTTTTTTTAATATGAAGCTAAGGCATAACAACATAATTAAACCTCTAGTTTCTTTATTTTAAAACGCTTGTTTGAACTATTTAATTAATTAATTTATTTAAAATAACAAACTACTTTTAACTTGTGAAACTTAAAAATGGTTTAAAGTGCTTACTTATCTTTAAGTATCACCAAAATACGTCACGTGATCAGTTTCGGCCATGAAGAAACGTAAATATTTTTGAACTTAAAAAAAAAAAAAAAAAAAATCTCGCAAAAAAGAAATAACGAACATAAAGAGTTGTTACAAAAAAAAACAGTTAATTCAAAGATCAAGTTATTCGACTGGGGGAAAATTACTCACCGTTATCTTGAAAAATAAGTAAAACAGTCCGTTTCTTTACAATAGGGTCAGTTACTTTATTGATATTTTTTAGCAGAATTCTGTGTTCATGGTTCTTTTACTAAAAAAAAAATCTGGCATAGAAACTTATAGAAATCTTCTGATGTAATTATTCAGACTCTTATCATCTTTATAGAAAAAAAAGTAAAAATCGTTTTTTGTCTGTTCATTTTTTTCATATTTTATAGGGTGGGGGGTAGACCTCGTAAAAACATATTTCCCCTAATATATTTTAGGAAAAAACTATTTCAGACCTTTTCATTAAAAGGTAAGCAATTATGGAAATTTTCGTGAAAATCGGACCATTAATTGATTTTTAAAAGCCTGTAGTCATAACTTGTTTTTGGCTACGTTAAATTTTAATTGATTTAACGGTGCAAAAATGTAAACATTGTTTTTCGTTCATAATTTTCATTATTTCCGTAAGCTGAAAATTAAAAAAAAATCCTCATGAATTTTTTTTAATGTTTCTTCTTTCGAATGGACAAAAATTTGTCAAGGTAATATTAAATTATTAACATTTAATGCAAGTTTCATTGTGTTAAATATAGAGTGAGGGGGGTAAATTTCACGAAAATTGGTGGTACCTACTTATCTAAGTAAATTTTTTTTTATTTCATTTTACTTTTCTTTCTTTTTTCTTTCAATACGGTTATGTTTGTTTTCTAAAGAAAACTAAAATCTTGGTCGCCTTTTAAATCGTCTTTCTTTCGAAAAAAAATCGACACGTTTAAAATAAGTATTTGGACCCGGCGCATTTATTCCAAATACGTGGAAGACACTATTTTATTTAGAACAGATACAAACAAGGATTGTAACCAGTCCTGAGCATATAGCCAAGGCCCTCTAAGATATCTTAGAAGGCGCTGATATAGCCCGAATTTTTATTGAGGGTGTGGGGAAAGCGTGGTCTTTAAAAGTAGACAGACACGTTTAAAAGAGGATAGTGACACAAAAAGTATTAAATACTTTTTATCACAAAAATTTTATGACATTAAAAAAAATTAACGAAATTTGATAAATTATGTCCGATTGGCTAGATTATAAATTTTTATAATATTTTTATTTTATTCTTTAGTTTCTAAGCAAATCACTAAGTTGATCTGTTAAAAGAAAAACAGTTTTTTTTTTGTTCAATTTTTAAAACCAGTGGATGACTTTGATTAATGGCTTCCGCTTAGAATTTTAAAAACATCTTGACTCATTTTCCACTTCAATGTCCTTTCTTTAATAATTCAAAGAGCGGCCTGAATATTTTGAATTTAATTCTATTCATGAATTCTAATTATCATTTATTTTTGCTACCCAACAAATTCGTGTGAAATATAAGCAGTCTGTTGTTTATCCACACCCGCTTATCTTTTAATTAAATTAATGTTTGTAAAAACTTACTTTTTTAGTTGGTCAGAGGTCGAAGCGGAATCAGTCAAGTCGAAAAAATCTACCTACTTTACTGGAGTTAATAAGCCAGAAAATGTAATATCAGCGCAACTGATTTTAGTTGTATATCTTTGAAGTAAAGGTCAATGCCACTAACCGTACGCCGTCAAAGTTTAAACTCTTTACATCACTTATGAATGAATGAACTGAAAAAAGTAAGCAAACTTTGAGTACAACGTACGTTGGCTAAGTCAAGTGCAGCGAGAAATAAAAGCTAGGACTCTTAATGTCATTAAGAGAGGTTTCTAGCTGCAAACAATTATTTTAGTTTTAATTCCTGTCTTTATTACTATTACTTTAATAATTGATTGTAATAATGTCTCTTTTTAGTAGTATTATTTTTAAATTGTACTCTTCCTGATTATAAAAAAAAAGTTTGTCTAGAAGCAGGGCCGTTGTCGTTAGTGTTTGTTCACTGTTGTTCAGGAAGGCCAATAACCATTTACAGAATAGAAGAGGTTCATCCTGGCGCCTTTGTGATATCCTTGGGGGAAGACATGGACTTTCATTTATTTCGTTCATAAAATCTGGTATAAAACTTGTGTAATATTTAAAAAAAAGTTATCCCCTTAAAGAATAATTTGACATTATTCTTATAAGAATAAAGCACAGAATTCTAAATCCTAAATGTATAAGAATTTTATTTAGGACTTGGAATTCTGTGCCTCCCACGATCGAAAGTCTTTCCACTCTGGGCACATGGCTTGAAAAATATGTGAACATTTAAAATGTTGTAATCTGTTAATAGTTTACAACATTTTCATCGATTTATTTAACTGCTTTACAGGTTACAATTTAATATACTACAATTTGTAAAACTTTATTTTTCATAAAATACAGAATTATTTGTCTGAATTTTTTTGAGATGAGGCATGATGTGTATTATTTTGATTTTTCGAACTGTTGTCCTCAGCTTTATTGTAGTATGTAAAAACACTACGCCTCGGCCACTGTATCCTCCAGGTTATGCTCGGATAGTCAGGGAACACCTGAAGAAGGCCAGGAGATACAGTGGCCAAAACGTGTTATTACATCCTCCTGTAAGTAAAGATGAGAACAGTCTGAAAAATAAAAATAATACATCATCATTTGTTGTGGATTTTCAAAACTTTTGAGAGCGAAAAACAAATTAGTTTAATAAAATTCATAATGACAAAAACAGACTTTTTTCGGATTCGTAAAAATTTAGACATTTTTTTTTTAAGAGAGAAAAAAAAGATGCCTAGGTTACAACATTATAGACAGACGATTTTAAACATATTAAAGAAATTATATATGAAATATTAAAGTGTAATATTTTATCGGTAATACTTTTTTTGGTACTGCCACTCGCCCGAGTTCTGCCGATGACATCAGCTTTAGACACGCCCACAAATTTTTATGAAAGCAACATTCTCTTCGTTTAATGAGTACAGCCATCGCTTAACGTTAATCGAAGAGAATTTTGTTTTCATAAAAATTTGTGGGCATGTCTACAGCTGATGTCATCGGCAGAACTCGAGCGAGTGGCAGTTTGGCAGTACCAAAAAAGTATTACCCATATTTTATTGGGAATAGCAATGTAGAAATAGCGAATCCACGGCCGAAATCTCGGTTAACCGGATTTACGTACTGGTAGGTCGCGGCACAAATACTGGCCACTCTGATTCAGAGGGTTAAGTTAAAAGTACAAGACTGACTTGACTACTAAGTATGAACTAGAAGGGAGCATCTATTATTTTAAAACTGTCTTCTTGCGAGAGTGTCACTTGCTGACTCCATGAAAAGTCTGAATACAATATATCTTAATACTTTACAGTCTTTAAACGCTTATCTCACTCCAGGGAACACACCTTTCTTTATTCAGGCTGATGATACTATCGTCAGCTAGATTTATCTGATTATGTATCTTTTGTACTTGGAGACTCAAAGGTTCACTACTTGACCCTGCTCCTGCGTCCATATTGTTCTGAGTCACTCCCTCCGTCCTAATAATTTTTGTGTATGATAGAAAGGTTATAGAGTGAAAAATCTGTTTTCAAGTTAAACCAACAGGACTTTCTTGTGAATTGAAATCAACATATTACTTAGAAAAAAGGTCGTTGACACCAATCATCTTGTTTTTGTTGTTCACACGATTTTTCGAACATTGCATTCTCAAAAATTCAACTCGTTGCTTCAAATTCAGAATTCGACTCACAGATAAAATGGTATCAAACAGATTTTTATTTTAATTAAAAAAAAAAAAAAAAAAATGGAGGGGTTGTTATATCTTTTTACAGAACTCCATTTCGGATGTCTTATACATGCGAAATGGAGTTCAGTGAAAAGTAGGTGTGGTAGTAAGCAAACAAACACGGTCGGACTTGTAGAAGCTTTATTCTACATAGAATACAGTGGTAGATTTTTGACCAGTTTATATAGTTATTAGAAGGGTAGGGGAGGTAACTCAGTTACCTATTACATTAGGTATCACCAAAACGGCCACGTGATCAGTTTAGGCCATCTTGAATAAAACGGAAATAAATATTTCCGAACTTTGTTTATCAAAAATCTCGTAAAAAAACAATTAAAGATCATACAGGGTTGTTACAAAGAAAACCAGTTAATTCAAAGATCAAATTATCTGATTGGGAAAAATTACATTGTTATCTTAAAAAATAAATAAACCTATCCATATTACATGCGAAAGGGTAATTTTCAGGCCGCAATTTAGACAGAAAAAATGACATATTATTACCCTCTTACGATTATACATCTACATATGGCTGGATGTATTGGACATACTTTTTTAGCCAAAATTTACTATTAAAATGAATAAGATCTTTTAAAAATCTAATATTAAAATTTCAAGGTGAAATTGACTTTAAAAAAATGTCTTTGGTTTTGGTACTAATTTTTAAAAATCGAAAATGAAATGAAAATTTGAATATTTTTTCTAAGAGAAAAACTGATAAAATAATCAATATATACTTACTTTTTATTCTAATAGGTCGAAAAAGTTGAAAAATAATATTTTACGCTAAGAAAAACAAACAATAGTTACTGAGAAGCGTCTCGTCTCTTTGTATAAAAACAAAACAAATATGTCAGTTTTGCTCTTCCATATATTCTAAGAATCACATATTAATATTCAACAATAAAAATTAAAAATTCTTTTAAAAATATTAATATAGCGTGGATTGGACCAATTTTTAGTTCACCTGAATTCTAAAATTCATATATTTAAATATCTGTGAAAAATTCGATTTTTTCATGCAGAAAAAAATTTATTTAATTTATTTCATACAGAAAAAAAAAAAAAATATAAGCACACAAAAGATTGAAAATCTCTTAAAAATTAGTTTCTTAAAAAAAAAAAATTTTTTTGACAATTTAATAGAATATAATACATACCAATTAAAAAAGCCAAAAAAGTTTTCAAATAATAATATTATGACATTTTCTTGCACTTTTTATTTCCGAATTCATTAATTTTTCCTAAAAAACCCTACTGCGTTGTATGTTATACAATTTCTTTGATATAGTTATTCAGACTCTTATCTTTATAGAAAAAAAGTAAAAAAGTTTTCTGATGGGTCATTTTTTTTTATCTCATAAAATAAAATGGGGGGGTGGTGCGGATAGACCTTGTAAAAAAAAAATATTTCCCCTAATATATTTTAGGAAAAAACTATTTCAGATATATTTACATTCAAAGGTAAACATTTATGGAAATTTTCGTGAAAATCCGACTATTAATTGATTTTTCATAGAATTTAAAATAAAAACTCTTATCGTAATTTGTTTTTAGCTACGTTAAATTTCAATTGATTTAACAGTGCAAAAATGAAAACCATGTTTTTTCTTTCGAAAACGTGATCAATTTAAGATATATTTCATAAACGAAAGTAAATATTTTTTAACTTTGTTTTTTTAAAAATCTCGCAAAAAAAGTAACGTTCCTACAGTGTTGTTACAAAGAAAAACAGTTAATTCAAAGATCAAATTATCCGATTGGGGAAAAATTACATCGTTATGTAAAATTGCATATTATCTCCCTTTGACAATTATACATTTAAATGTATTATATTCAACATAATTGTTTTCTTGTGCATATTCAATAACTGATTATTGGTTTTCAACGATTTTAAAAATATTTTTTTTTTTTTTTTTTTTTTTTTTGTGGTAGTTTCAGAATACCTCCGGAAAATATTTTTTTAGTTTAACTTATAGTGTAAGTGAAGCAAAGACAATAAGTATTTTACTAATTGTACCAATTTTTCCCTGTGAAATTTACTCACCCCTTATATTTAACACAATGAAACTTGCATAAAAGTTAATATTATCTTGAACATTTTTTGTGCATTCGAAAGAAGAAACATTTTTAAAAATCCTGATGATTTAAAAAAAAAAATGTTCAGCTTAGGAGAATAATGAAAATTATGAACAAAAAACAATGTTTTCATTTTTGCACCGTTAAATCAATTTAAATTTAACGTAGCCAAAAACAAGTTATGACTACCAGCTTTATAAAAATTCTATGAAAAATCAATTTATGGTCAAAGAAATAAATTATTATTAAAATTTACTTTTAAAATTTCACAGTGAAACTTTTTTTCAAATAATGTTGGTAGAATTTGTGCCCTTTCAAAATTAAAATCGAAAAAGAAATGAAATGAATAAAATCTTGAAAAACTTTAATATTAAAATTTACTATTAAAATTTCACAGTGAAATTGACCTTAAAAAAAATTGTCAGCGGTTTGAGAAATAAATTTTAAAATCGAAAATGAAATGAATGAAAATTTGAATATTTTTTCTAAGAGAAAAACTGATAAGATAATAAAGATTTACTTACTTTTTATTCAAATAGGTAGAATTAGTTGAAAATGAATCTTTTACGCTTAAAAAAACAAACAATATTTAGTAGACTGGGATGCGTCTCGTCTCTTTGTATAAAAACAAATATGTCAGTTTTGCTCTTCCATATATTCTAAGAATCAAACATTACTATTCAACAATAAAAATTACAAATTCTTTTAAAAATATTAATATATCGTGGATCGGACAAATTTTTAGTTCACCTGAATTCTAAAATTCATATATTTAAATATCTGTGAATAATTCGATTTGTACACACAAAAAAAGGTTTTTAAACATTAAAAAAAAACCCAAATTATTTAAGCACACAAAATATTGAAAATCTCTTAAAAATTGATTACTTAATAAATTTTTTTTTCTTGTCAATTTAATAGAATATAGTACATATCAATTAAAAAAGCAAAACAATAAAGTTTTTGAATAATAATATTATAACATTTTTTTGCACTTTTTATTTCTGAATTCATGAATTTTTCCTAAAAAAGCTACTGCATTGTATATTATACAATTATTTTGATATAGTTATTCAGACTCTTATCTTTATAGAATAAAAGTAAAAATGTTTTCTGATGGTTCATTTTTTCAATATCTCATAAAATAAAATGGGGTGGGGTAGACCTCGTAAAAAAAAATATTTCCCCTAATATATTTTAGGAAAAAACTATTTCAGATATATTTACATCCAAAGGAAAATAGTTATGAAAATTGGACTATTAATTGTTTTTTCATAGAATTCTTTAAAAATCCTCTTATCGTAACTTGTTTTTAGCTACGTTAAATTTCAGTTGATTTAACAGTACAAAAATGAAAACATTGTTTTTCAATCATAATTTTTATTATTTCTGCAAGCTGAAAATTTTTAAAAAATCATCAGGAGTTTGTTTAATGTTTCTTTGGAATGGAAAATTTTTTTCAAGATAATATTAATTTTTATGCAAGTTTCATTGTGTTAAATATAGGTGGTGGTGGTGGGGGGGGGGTAAATTTCACATGATTAAAAAAAACCTTTTGTATGAACAACGACTTAGGAATATTGACTTACCAAGTTTGGTTTATCGATGTACAAGAGGGGATATGATTGAAGTCTACAAATATACACATGGATTTTATTCAAGGAACTTTGATCTACTAAACATTGCTCAAAATATCAAAACCAGGGGTCATTAAATTAAAACTCTTAAAAAAATTTGCAAAACAAATGCAAGACAAAATTATTTTAGTAACAGAGTGGTGAATACATGGAATAAACTACCATCATCAATAGTGAATGCCCCATCTCTAAACTCCTTTAAGGCAATGTTAGATTATCTGTGGAAAGAGTATAAATATTCTGTGGAATTAAGATGAATGTTTATAAGGGATAGCTGACAGGTCTCAGACCTAATATACTAGCTGAAAAGATATTATTATTATTATTATTATTATTAAAAGTGAAATGGTTAAGAAAGTTCAAGGGTGCCGATCTTTTAGCCTCTGCTGAAAATCATAAAAATATTTCTTAAAGCAGCAATATGGTATTACCCATGTAATGACCACCTTACCACGAATCTTTGTTACATCATTGCCTTTTATGGAAAACTTTATTTTCTTTCTCTCTCTCTTAAAATGGTTCTTGTATATATTCGCACCTTTATATTCTAGGTCCACTCCTCTGAAAAACATTTTTGTAATCTTTCTAGGCACACTCATTGGTGTATTTCAGGAAATAGGATGAAGTGAATAGTTTGAAACATTAGTAACTAAATTTTTGAGATGAGGCTTAATTTGGATTATTCGGACTATTGTCCTCATCTTTATTGTTATCTACATAACATTTATAGGGCCAGTTTGCTCAGTCGGTAGAGCATTCGGCTGGGAATCACAAGATTCCTGGTTTGATACTGGCGTTCACCAACTCACCGTATGAGTAGCACAGTGATCTGTGCAGCAAAGTGAGGAGCTGATGGTAGGTGATGCTGAAATAATCTTCTTGGTCTAGCGCTAGTGAACAGGGGATAGACTCCCTCGCTGTCTGGCTGATACCGACATTAGGCCGCCCCGACGGCTTTTTTTTCATAACATTTTTGGCTGATGTACCCTCTGGCCTTCTTCAGGTGTTTCTTGTTGAACTTGGGAAGCTTTTCTTGCCTTTCCAACAAATGGCACAATGGACTTAAGTGTTGAGTTAATACAGTTCTAAGTGACAATCTTCTCTAGGTTTCAGGTTCAATCCTATGTAATAACATAGAATAATTAACACAGCTAAAATTCACAGTTGAGAAATTCTGGCATATAAGGTGTGTGCTAGATCCTCACCCATATTTATAGACTAGGCGAGATCATGTGATCTATTTCTTGGCCAATCACTGGCATTACTCTGAGGCTGATACAATACTTAACCCAACCTACTGGTCATAATTACTACAGCGTTCTTTGATGACGGACATAGGATTAAAACACTGGACCTTTTACCAATACGCAGGATAGGACTTATAAGCTTACCAAAGGATCACCAAAGGATTCCATACCATAGCACACTCTTTAAGCCCTTTTCAACTGGCCAAGGATGGCACTTAAAAACTTTACAAACACTTGTACCTGGTCATGGTTAATGGAATGAGAACAGTCTACCCTCGTGGATTGAATAAAGAGTTTGGTTCGAAGTTCCGTGAATGCTCCCAAGTTTGACAAGAAGGTTCCAGAGTCCGATAAGAAACACCTGAAGAAGGCTGGAGAGCACATTGGTCAAATCTATCGTATTTGTGATGGACACCGCTTTGTGAAAACAAAAAAACAAAAAACACTAGTAACAAAAATAAAACCATTAACTCTAATCTATGGGCAATTCCATGTCAAATCATCCAGAAAAAAGTAAAATTGTCATCCACCACCTTCAATTTTTCTGAAATATTGTACAGATGTGGACTATGTTAAAGTTAGACAATCCCCAAAATTTGAGCTTCCAATTCCAAAAATTGGCGGAGTTGTGTCAATTTTTAGCTCTCCAAATTTGGTGGGGTTGGAGAAAAATGGCAACATTTCGTAATCTATTTTTGTCTGTAAAATGAGTTCTAGTGCTTCCTTACTCGTAAAAATTGGTTTATAAAAGCATTTTTACCCGAGGAATCCAAAAGTGCTATTGAAAGCATCTGATAGTCAACCAATTTTAAGTTATTGGTGATTTCTGATTTCTTCGTGGCAAGATCAATATCCTGATATGGCACTGAATCTAAGACAAAATTTTTTAATATTATTATTTTACATATATTGAACATTATTTGTACCAAAAAGATAGTTTAGTGTTTGCCCAGAACCAAAGCTACAACATCAGTTAAAATTTTGCAAATCAGAAATCATTAATAATTTAAAACTGGTTAACTTTTAGACTTTTTTTAATAGCATTTTTGGATTCCTTGGGCAAAAATACTTTTATAAACCAATTTTCAGGAGTAGGAAAGCTCTAGAACTCATTTTACAGACAAAAATAGATTTCAAAATGTTGCCATCTTTTGCGACCGAACAGTCAATTTTGGAAAAATTAAAAATTGACATATTTCAGCCAATTTTTGGAATTGGAAGCTCAAATTTTGGGATTGTCTAACTTAGTCCACACCTGGACAAAATTTCAGAAAAATTGAATTTAGATATTTTAACAAATTTTAACAACATTTTGTAGCTTCACGTCTGAGCAAAAACCAAACTTTCGGTAATTTATGAGGAAGTGCGTCATGGTCTCCTGCCTCAAGAGTTGATGCCTGGTGACTATTAAAATAACGACCCAGCTCAGTCTATTCAAAACTATCCATCTATCTATCTATCTCAATTTTTCATATTTATCTATATTACTTTAAATACTAAGATTTTTTTAAAATTTATGTTTGTTTAATGTCTTGTTTTTAGTTTAAATAAACAAGAATTACGACAAAAAAAGAAGCGATCCCCCCCCAAATACATTTACTTGTTGAAAATATCTATCTATCTATCTCCATTTGTTCATATCTATCTATATTATTTTGTTTGTTTATCTATCTATCTCAGTCTATTCAAAACTATATATCCATCTTCATATCTAAACAAGAATTACGACAAATTACGATAATAAACAAGAATTACAACGAGCTGGGGTTGTTATTTTGATAGTCACCGGGTAGCAGTTTTTCAGGCGGGAGACCAGGATGCACTTCCTCATAATGCGTGTCACATCGGGATATTAATCTTGCTATGAAAAAAAAAAAAAAAATCATCAATAACTTAAAATTGGTTGACTTTCAGACATTTTTGGATTCCATTTTTCGCAACCTCAAATTTGGAGAGCTAAAATTCAACATAACTCTGCCAGTTCTTGGAATTGGAAGCTCAAATTTTGGAGAATGTCTAACTTTAAGATCGTCCACACCTGTACAATTTCAGAAAAATTGAAGGGGGTGGGTGACATAGCCTGGATGATTTGACATGGAATTACCCCTATACATATATATAAGGGCAGTTGGTATGTATGTATGTCCCGATGAAACTACAAAAATAATACAATTAACAACAAATTAAATATGTATACTCAAAATTCACATGTTTGATCACAAAGTCATTAACACTATCTATATTTTTAATTTCAAAGAAATTTTGTATCTTTATCCTTCACAAAATATAAAAAACATATTTTGGATAAATCTAAAATAGACCGTACAAAAGAAAGAACAAAACAAAATGCCTATCAAAAGCACATTGATAAAACTGAAAAAAATTATTTGTACCGGTGTTGATGGAAGACATGATTAAGATACTTTCTTATACAAAGAGATTGTGGGTTTGGCCCATTTTGATATTTTTAAAAAAGTTGAAAATCGACCTACCCTACTGTTAGGATCTCAATTTATGGGTTGAATAGATAAAAAAATATTTAAAAAAAAAAAGTTTAAAAGAACTGAATACCCAACAAGAATGAATGAAACAAAAATCTTTGGCATAAAATAACCCAACAAGGGTTGACATGCCGTAAAATCCAACCAAACCAAACCAAACCAACAAGGGTTGATGTGCTTTAAAACCAACAAATTATTGAATTTGTAAAAGAATCAATATGTTTACCAGATTTGTTGGTTTATGATTATATGAAAATGAATCCATGTGAACTTTGGATCTGTACCAATTTCATTGCAAGATTTTCATAAACATTTATTGATGGTTTTTACAGACATATTAGCTTGACCCAATTCTTTTGGCAAATATACCTAACAAAAACAACAAACAACCTTATCTTTATTTGCTATATTATTTACAGCATAATCTTGACATTTTTGATGGGATTATTTATATAAGTATCAGCACTTCTGCCTACGATCACAGTGTAGTATCTGTACCAGTGGAAAAACAATGGTTATTTTAAAGACAATAATATATTGAGAATTAGAATAATTATGATTTAAAAAAACCCAAAAAAACAAACTATAATGTTTTTATAATGGAGATTATGTAACTGTCTATCTGTAACCAAAACTACATCACCGCTGATGTCACAATTTCCTTAGTTATTTAAGTTATATTCTCATTGATTATGATATAATCATTATTTAATCTTAATTAGCATCTTATTTATTAACAATGTCTCTATTAAAGTCTAGCTGAGTTAGATTTGCCACAAAACTGCCCATAAAATTAATGCATTTAAAATCCTGAAATATGTGTTGTATATCTCTAAGTAATAAAGATTTACATAATATATGGTAGGAATAATTTGCATAATGATTTTAACAAAACTGGGTTTAATAAATATTTTTTGCTTTTATTGATTTCTAATACTATCATGTTATTCTCAAATGTATTAAAAATAATCCTATATATGATTTTATATAGAAATCAATTAAAATAACATTTAAATAAGTATAATATTTTTATATTTGTTCTTATTTAGTTTTGTTAGTCTTTCTAATATAATATAATATTCAGACCATATTAGGCACCCCTTCCTTGATCTCTACTCACAAGGACACTTTTCTCATTTACACCATCAAAATCTGGTTGTTTGTTAGGGGTTAGGGTTAGGGATTAGTTTTATGATTTTAAAAAAATCTAAAAATTGTCTGTTAACAATTAACCAGATTTTGACGGTGTAAATGGAAAAAATGTCCCTACGAATCAAGATCACAAAAGGGGTGCCTAAAGGTCATATGGTTCTAATATTTTATTACATTAAAGCTTAAATACTTGTGCCCAGAGGCCCATATTTTTACTAGTTATTTTGATATAGAGTACCACTTATGTCACTAATTGGTTCCTGGGAAGACGAGTTATGTTATGTATTTCTTTATATTCATTTTCTATTTACTTCTAAGTTAGAAGGTCCGGTTGGTGTAGGGGTTAAGACGCTCGCCTGTCAGCTTGACAGTTGGGTTTCGAATCACACACAAGGCGGTCTTTCTATCTATAGCTTTGCTGATGAGGCCTAATAGGCCAAAATGTACATACAGACTAAGAATAGGACACTCATACATTACCCATTCATACCTCCTCAAAAAAAAAGCAGCCCCATATTGCATACTATGCCAAAAACCTACACAATCAAATACATATTAACAGAATGTAGCAACCTAAAACAAATACGAAAAAAATACTACCAAACAACAAATCTAAAACAGATATTCTACCAAATAAACCCAGAAAAACTACTCGGATACATAAAAGAAGCACACATCTACAACAAAATCTAAAAATCTTCCAAAAAAAATGAAAACACAAAAATATGTTAAAAAAAAAATCATCTAAAAGTTTCATTCACAAAAAATGTAAAAAAAAAAAAAACCTTTAGAAAATTAAACATTATCACCAATTCATTTCAAAAACGTAGTCGGCATTAAATGACCCATTGAGGTTGATATGCTGTAAAACAAGAACAAATCAAATCAAATTACTTCTAAGTTAGGCATTTATCATGGTATGATGTTTAGCAAAGCTAATCTCACAGATTCATTACTACTGAATAGTGAGTTTGATCCTTGCTGGATTCCCTATAAAAAAAAGAAAAATAATCCCTACGTTAAAAAGAACCATGTGTTGATTCAGCCTGGTGGAAATTCAGGAAATTTTTTTTTTTTATACTTCTTACCAAGTTCATATTCTTCTTACACTATCTGTTCGGCCTTGATCTAAGGTTTATCTTCTCCTTCACACACCTTTCTTTTCTGTTTAGACCTGTTGGGTCAGTAAAATGTTAAATCTGGGTAGACATTAGTCCAAATAGGGTTATCTTCCCTTGCTGTGCTTTGTTCGCCAATAGATAGCATGAGTATTTAGCCACAAAGCAGTAATTCTGGATTCCTGTCTCTTTCCACCAGGCCGGCAATGAGTAAACATGGTCTAGGCGCCTGCCACCTCTAACCCTTAGGTGTGTGTGGGGGCTTTGCCCCTCCAAACAGCTACCAGTAAGTGACATTCCCTACGACGCAAGTCGTACATCTAATTCCTCTTATAGAGCGTTATGTATCTGTTTTGTATATCTTTGTCTTGTATGTGTTTCTCCGTCACTTACGGAATAAATATTCTACTCATATTACACCTTTGTCGGAATGTTTTTATGTACACACTTATACCCATGTTGGGAGGTTGCTTTAAGCCTTCCAACTTTAATATAACTTCCTCACATTGTTACATAATTATTAGATTCCTAATATTTATGTACAGTAGTGTAGAAACCAAAATGGCTGTTATAAATTGCAGCCGGTGGCCTTGAAGGATGAGTGACAAGGCTTGACCTCATCCTGATCCTTCCGGTGGAGAAGACCCTCTTCTGGTTGAGATTAGAGATTTTTAGTTAGATCGGCCAAGACCATGACGGTGGAAAGTTAAATCGAAGTCTTGTGTTATTATCTAAAAACTACCAATGACACAGGGTTTCTGATAAAGAGAAATCCCCAATGGAAGACCAGACACGAAGTCCCCAAGAAGAAGTCCAGACGCTAGAAGAGACAGAAGAGACACTAGAAGAATAGAAGAAAGAAAGTAAGGAAAGAGGTATACAACAACATGTTATAGACCCATCCTTCTGTCCGCTTACCTTTCCACTCTGTTCAGACCATCCTTGTATGTCCACACATCTCTTGCCTCTGCTTAGATCCATCCCTGTATTACATACATCACAGTCCCTAAGACTCATAGGTTCAAACTTGCCTAGCAACAGAGGGATGATCCTAATTTTTCCAGTTTTCTTGATTTCATTGCACAACCCAGGCATATAATCACTACTCTTGAAAGAGACGCTCATGATATATTTTTTTTTTTACCCTGAGGCTATCAGAGAATATTCTTTACTTTTTCTTCCTTCAATGCGTGTATCTAATAATATCTCACTTTTACATTATACTATCTGTCTCGAGTATTCTTTGTATTATTTTTCTTTTATTGTTTTATATTCTTCCATCACTCTTTGGTTAAACTGCTGACCAATTCCTCTGAGATGGCAGATTACAATCTTTCATATTGGTCAGCGCCAAGCTCTTCACTTGTTCTTGTTGTGTCACTCTGTCTGAGTCTCTACTCTGCTTCATTGTTCTTGTCCACCATTTTCTTCTCTTGTCGTTTCTCATCATCTCCTTCTCAAGTGAAATAACAAGACCACATTCTTATGTGCACATATTTTATTTCTTACTTAGCAACAACTTCTTTTACTTATAGTGACCCCCACGGGGAAATCAGAATTGAACAATCTACTCTAGTGGGTGAATTTTCACTGACACTAAACTTGGGCCATATAAAGTGTAAATTCAACCGGAGTCGGAGTCTGTATAATTTTACCAACTTCGACTCCACAACCCTTATTTGCTTCAGAATCTGACTCCAACTCCACAGACCTAGTTATTAGGAAGTTCAGTATATCTAAGCTAGTTTTTTTTTTTTTAATAATTTTTAATAACTATAATATAGTATAGTATATACATAATTTTTTCATTAAAATAAAAAAAAAAAAAAAAAATTGGACCATATGACCTTTAGGCACTCCTTTTTATCTCGATTAAGAAAGGACTTTTTTTCATTTACACCGTCAATATCAGTTTGTTTTAACAGACGATTTTTAGATTTAAAAAAAAAATTATAAAACTAACCCCTAACAAACAACTGGATATTGACGGTGTAAATGAAAAACATGTCCTTTCTTAATCAAGATCAAAAAGGGGTGCTTAAAGGTCATATGGTCCAAAAAATTGAACCCAAAGTTTCACAGTTTTGGAAAATCTATTACTCTGTCACTTTTCCGTTTCTAACGTCATTGCATTACTGAGATTCAAACTGCACTAAAAAAGGATTTTGTTTTTATTAGGTCAAGTAGTTGTGTGGTCTAATAACAATAAAACTATGGGAATCCATTCTAAGTGCTGTGTCTTTAATCCTTTTCATTTTTCCTTTAGGATTATCTAAGATAAAAAGAACCACTCCTCATTATTTACTGAATATCCTGTCTTTTACTTATGATTTGTGAAATTATTTAGTACAACTTGTTTCTTGTCTACAGAAAGTTGTTCTCTCGATCCACAAGAATTTTGAATGTTTTTCTTTGATTCATTACTACTGAATGATAAGTTCAATCCTCACTGGATGCCCCATACTTGCAACCTTGTCACATCCTAACTGTGATAAACAGGTTGGGTAATAAAAATAGGGGTTCAATTGTGGTATAATGGTTAACAAACTAGTCTCCAGATCCATTACTACTGAATAGTGAGTTTGATCCTCACTGGATGCCCCATACTTGCGACCTTGTGTCATATCCTACCCATGACAAATAGGTTGGGTGTCTACTACTCATGAAAGTAGGATGTCTTATCATGATTTAATGGTTAGTAAGCTAATCTTGCAGATCCATTACTACTGAATCGCAAGTTGAATTTTCACTGGATGCCCTATACTTGTGACTTTGTGTCACATCCTGCCTGTGATAATTAGGTAGAGCAGTGGTCCCCAACCACCAGGTCGTGACTCGGTACCGGGCCGCACAGAACGTTTGAATTAAAAAAAAAATTTTTTTTTGATTATCAGTCTAAATGTTGATGTTTTATTTTGAAAAGTGACTTCTGTGCCTCTTGACAGGTCTTGGTCACGTGATATGTCACCAGTCGTTACCCCAAAAGCTAGCAAAAATGAGTGAAGAGCCTATGACTTCCAAGAACACAAAATCTGCATTTAAAAGACAATATCTGGATTCCTACTTAAAATATGGATTTATCCCTACAGGTGATTCTTGAGCAAATGTAGGCTGGAGCACATGAAGGCCAGTCCGTGAAAATATTGTATTAGATGAAACCGGTCCGTGGCGCAAAAAAGGTTGGGGACCGTTAGGGTAGAGTAAATACCTACTTGCTTAAAGGTCAATTTCAGTGTCCTTTAAGCTCTGTGTTGGCTTGCCCTCTTTATGAAATCTGTATTATAATTATTGGAACATATTACCTTTAGGCACCCCTTTTGATCTCAATTAAGAAAGGACATGTTTTTCATTTACACCGTCAATATCCAGTTGTTTTAAGAGACGATTTTTAGATTTAAAAAAAAAAATTTATAAAACTAACCCCTAAACTTAGCCCCTAACCTTAATCCCTAACAAACAACCGGATATTGATGCTGTAAATGAAAAACTGTCCTTTCTTAATTGAAATCAAAAAGGGGTGCCTAAAGGTAATATGGTCCTAATTATTATTCTATATTTGTGATACATTGTTTTTTTTTTTTTTTATGATTAAATTTATAATTAGGATAAATATAGTGTTGTCTAAACAATGTTGGAATTCTTTGCAAAAATGAAAGATGAGAAAGTATTAGCGTTCTTTTTAATTTTTCTTTCGAATACCAATCATTTCACCTTTTTTAAAAAAGAACACTGCTAAAGAATTCCAACACTGTTTAGAAAAGGCTATATTCATCTTAATGTCCTGATGAAAATTTTATGAAAAGCCAAAACATTTTAACACCAACTTCACCATCAAATAAACTTATCTTTTTGGAATATTTAAAAAAAATTTTTATTTCTACATACCATCAGATTTATTTTCATATTTTACCACATCCATCTATATATATATATATATATATATATATATATATATATATATATATATATATATTAAAAGAAGGTCTGCAAAATGGATTATGTTTTTAGAAAAATTTTTTATTATCTTACATTTGTGACACGTGTTTCAGATCTTCTGATATCTTCTTTGGGCATTAATCAGCCATATTCTGTCAGAATATAAATATTCATATTCTGACAGAATATGGTTAATTAATGCCTGAAAAAGATATTGGAAGATCTGAAACATGTGTCGCAAATGTAAGATAATAAAATTAAAAAAAACATAATCCATTTTGCAGACCTTCTTTTTTATAAAATATTTAATTTTCTCCTGTTGGACCCATAATAACACTTTATATATATATATATATATATATATATATATATATATATATATATATATAGTGCGTGTGATAAAATATGAAAATAAATCTGATTGTATGTAAAATTAATGGAAAAGGCAAAATATTGGGGGAGTCACAACTTTGTTGATAAAATAATTAACCATTAAGTCAGGGTTATGAATAAATATAAAAGTGCTCAATACATTTATAGAGCACGTTTGATAAAATGGTATAATCGGAAAGTCTACCTGGGTTTCACTATTCAGATTGTCGGGACTATCTACAATGAATTACTTAAAATATCATAGATCTGTGGCATACAGGAGGAATGTTGAATTTTGTCTTGAATTTTTAACCATTACTTGATCTACTTATGTTTTTAATTGTCGAGTCTCCATCTACATCTATGATGACATCCATTTAAAATTTCCAACTTTTGGTTTTGTAATTCTTTGGAATTATTTTATATTGTAATAGCTATTTTCTCTTCCAAGCATAAAAGACAGAATTTATTACCTGGTCTATAGTTGTGTGATTTTTTTTTACAATTTCCCACTTTATAAGATCTCTAGTGTATTTATTTTTGATGTCCCAGATATTTAGAAAGAGCTGTGCTATGCATATATTTTATATTTGTAAAGCTAATCTTATAGTTGTAAAATCCGTTTTTGAAAGTATCTTGTGTCTATATCTTTTTATCATTACTTTGCTTTATATAGGTTAGAGATCAGAATGAAAATTTGTGTTTAGTTTTCAAGGGTGGAAGAAAAAATTGCAGCCATTGAGAAAGCAGGTTTGGAAAAATGTAAATAAATTAAAAAAATTGTGTTGGTGGGGAAAAATAATCATACAGTCTAGTTCAGTTCACTTGTAAGCATGTATTAAATTCACAAACAAACAAAAAAACGCCCTGTAAATACTTATTTCTTTCTGTAGTCTTTCTCATGGTAAACAGCAATTTTACTGCTTATAAATTATATGTGGGTACTTGCTAATAAAAATAATGTTCTATTTAGTTTATTCTTTAATGAATTGGTTTGGGTGGCCATTAAGCTTGGTGTCAATTGACATCCTATTTATTATATTACTAGAAGTGGCTACCCAGCATCAACTGGGTAGAGGGGGCATAAAAAACCTTTGTGTATAGATTTACCCTATAATAATAATAATAATAATATATAATAGGGCAGGCTTAGCTCAGTTGGTAGCCACAAGGTTCCTGGTTTGATACCGGTCCTCATCAACTCATATGAGTAGCACAGAGATCTGTGTGGTAAAGTGAGGAGCTGATGGTAGGTGTGGCGCTCCACTTCTTATGCAAAACAATCTCCTTGGTCTGGTGCTAATGAAAAGTATCTGGCTGATACCGACCTTATGCCACCTCGACGACTTTTACTACTTTTATAGATTTACAAATGCTAGACATTTTTAAGTAGAATTTCAATGCTATTTCTACGTATATTTTAATTTCTAAATATCTTTGAATATAAATCAAATCTTCATAATCTTTGCACAAAAAGCAAGAACTGATGATCTTTATTGTGTATATATATTTACTTTGTCGTTAATTGTTTTATTTTGTAGTTTTATCCGGACATACATACATTCATACATACATACACACCAACTGCTCTTTATATATTCTAAGAAAAATCTGACAGGATTGTTTATGTATAGATCAGCATATCTATTTTTTTTTTTTTTAAATGGGTTTGATATAGTGGCTACAGTTATTGGCAGGTAAAAAATGCAGGAGCATTGGTTGACTGAAATCCTTTGAAATCATTTGAGTAAACAAAATGGACAGGGAAGAAAAAAGTGAAAGAATAAATTGAAAAGAATTGAAGCAGGGTTTAGTTCGAAGTTCCGTGAAGGCGCCGGATTATGACATGAAAGCTCCTGAGTTTGACAAGAAGGTTCCCAAGTTGAACAAGAAACACCTGAAGAAGGACGTGGGGCACATTGGCTGAAACGTTGTGTATATAACAATAAAGATGAAGACTACAGTCCGTAAAATCCAAATAATACAAATTATCAAGCCTCAGTTCAAAAATTCAGACAAATAGGTATTATGAAAAAAAAAAAAAACAAAAAAAACAAAACTGATTTACAGTATCCCCCCCCCCGCTATTTGCGGGGGTTACATTCCTTCCCCTCCCGTGAATCCCGAAAATCTGTGAATTATTGATGCAGTTTAAAAACGCATATGTATGATATATATACGCTAAAATATGCTTCCCAAACACATTCTAAAGACAGTCTTACTCATTAATACAGTATAATGTAATAATAATGTAGTAATAATAAATTAAAAACAGTAATAATGTAGTATAATATGTACTGATATTGTTATTTTAAAACTATTCGTCTGCAGCCAATCAGCAGGAAGGAGAAACGAAAGCTCGTAACTGACATTGTTATTTTAAAATTATTTACCAGTTAAGGTGAATGTGAGCATTTTTCTGCTAAAAAATGGCCTAAGAAATTCACAAAATTATGAAAAAAAACAACTTTGAGAGTAAAATCCGCAAGTATGTGAGGCCGCAAACGGTGAACCGCGAATGGGTGAGGGTATACTGTAATTTAATTTTTTTTAACTGTCTTGCATTACTATAAAAACATTTTTCATTATTCTCTTGTCAGACCAGATTATGTGTGTTGTGATGTGTAGTTTCGTATGTTCTTGTAGTAGTAGTCTTCGCTTATTGTAGCTTGGTTACTTATGTTGTCGAACTATCTTTATATATCTAGCACTGTAGTAGACGTATGTAAATGAGATAACACGCCATTGGCTATCTCACTACACCTCCCTGAAACGGAGAGGTTTTATTCCCCTCGTTGACCTATTGCTTCTCCTAAATATCCTCGGGGTGTTCTTCGTATTGGTGATCGCGGTCTCATTTCATCACTGCTGGATCCCTCGTACGGCACATCGGAATCCGACATACTTTCATCCATTGGTTCTATAATGTCTCCATCATATTGGTTTATATCCTTGATTCTTTCTGATTCCTCCATACTTACATCTTCTTCATATCTATTCCTTATCTGATCAGCGTGGGCCAGCACACTTCTCTCCTGTGTTGTTCCCTTTCTGTATAATAAAATAAGCTTTTTCAGGTTGCGCATCCTTACTTTTTTTGTACCACATTTTTTATTAGTCGAAAAATACATGGTTATGGGAGATCTGATCTGTCTTCCCATCAAGGCAGAAGGACTTAGTGTTCTATCATCAAGAGTTTAGGTAGAAAGGATTCTATGGTCTCTCGTGACGGCTCGAATGCTTTTAATCCTAATTTAACCGTTCTAACCATCGTTTCCGCAACCCCATTCGATTGTGGATGGTAGGGCGGAGTTTTGTAGGGTTTACATCCTATCTTCCTCAACCATAAACACAGACCTTCATTACAGAATTCAGGTGAATTGTCTGATACCAGGGTTTTGGTATGCCATTTCTTGAGAATACTGTTTTCAAAATTTGAATGACAGTTGCAGATTTTCTATCACACACCTGAACAATCTCTGGCCACCCCGAGAAAGAATCTACTAAAATCAATAGTAGTCCTACGCCCTTGACATAGGCATGGTCCATGTGTACTCAACTCCATGGTTCTTGTTCCTTTGGCCACAAATGAGTTGATTTTTGTGGAAAATCTTTGATCTCCATGCATTTTTTTATGTAATCTTCAATGTCACGTGAATATCCTGGCCACCAGCTCTCCAAATTGAGTCTTTTTTGTGTGGCCGCTATTCCACAATGTATATTGTCATGTACACTTTTGATTATTTCTTTTCGCATTTTTTGTGGAGGTACAACCAAATCTCCATTACATATAACCCCTCTGTCCATGGTTAGTTTATGTTTAATCTCTTTATAAGGTATTTCAGCTTTAGAGCAGTTGTTCCATTTATTCCTCCTTATTCTATTTGAGATTTTGCTCAGAATAGGGTCCAGCAAGGTTTCTTCTTGTAGCTGTTTAATTGGCAGTACATCTTTTTCGACCCAATGTAGTATTCCTTCAGTGTCGTTCATTTCGTCATCTTCTTTGTTAAAAGCTAATCTGGACAACGTGTCAACATGTGGAATCGTGTTTCCTTTGACGTACATGATGTCGAAATCAAAGGCCATTAGCAGTATGGCCCATCTCATTATCCTGGCCAATGTGACCTTGGGTAACTCTTTCCGTGGATTAAAAATGAATTCTAAGGGTCGATGGTCAGATTTTAGCAAAAATTTTCGACCCAATAGAAATTGTTGGGCGCGCTGTGTGCTCCACACTATGGCCAAAGCTTCCTTCTCTATATTTGAGTAGTTCATTTCTGCCTTGGTTAGCCTTCGCGACAGGTACATAATCGGATGATCGTCCTGTGACAATAAGCAGACACAGCATGTTCACTGGCATCCATAGTTAAGTTACTTCTTTTCTGGGGTCAAAATCTTTTATAACAGGTTTTTCCATAAGTCCTTTTTTTAATTTGTTAAAAGCAGTTTCTTGTTTTTGTGTCCAAACAAACTCACTATTCTTTCTTCGTAAGTCTGCAAATGCTTTAGTTAAGTCGGAATATTTGGGCACATATTTGCCAATCCTAAAAACGATTCTAATTCTTTTTTGTTGGCTGGGGATGACACCTGCGATATTTTAATTAATAAATTTTGGGTCAGGTGAAATGGCTTCTTTGGATATTTGGAAGCCCAAATATTTTATCTTCTCGCAATTAAACTTACATATATTGCGGTTTACGCTCATGCTAGCATCTCTTAATTTGTTCATAACTTGCTCAGTTTTTTGTTGTAATTCATTTATACTGGTGGCCCCTATTAAAATATCCTCCTGATGAATTATAATATTTTCTACCACCCCATTTAAAACATTTTCGATAGCTCATTGAAATATTGCCGATGCTGTTTTTATGCCGTAAGGCATACGCGTCCACCGTATTAGTCCAAGGGGGGTGTTAATAGTGGTTATTTCTTTAAATTTATCGTCAATCTGTATTTGATTATATGCTGCCTTTAAATCAATCTTCGTAAAATATTTAGTGCCTGTTAATATGTGCGATACAGTTTCGAGCTCAGGAATAGGATACGAATCTGAACATATTTTATAATTCCCACCAATCTTATAATCACCACATATTCTTAAATGCCCATCTTTTTTCGCAAAACTACAATTGGGGATGCCCAGTTACTACTGCCGACTGGTACCCATTCTAAAATTCCTTCTGCTACCATATCTTCCAATTTCTTTTTTACAATTGGTCTCAACATTCCTATTTTTTGCTTTTTGCTGTCGATTAAATTGTCCGTATCTATCTTTATAATATCTGTGCCTATTAGTCCATGATTTTTTAAACAATCCACTACGGTTATGTACTTTCTTAATCGAGATCAAAAAGGGGTGCCTAAAGGTAATATGGTCCGATTACTGTACTAAAGAAGATATGGGTAGAGCATTTTCCAATATTTTTTGTCACTACCTTTATAATTAAGTTTATTTCATTTTATTTTATTCTTATTTTAAGAATAGTAATTAAAAATAATGTTCTAATTGAAATTTAATGTTAGTAATTATTGAATATAATGAAGTTAATTAGTGCCAGATTGATTACCTAAAGGAAATGCACTTTGCTGTTTAAGATGAACGAAAGATCTCATTGTTGACTCGAACAAAAGACTGAGTGGGAGGAGGGATAATATTAACCCTCTCAGTGCAGCGCATTTGGCAACAATGACTGGAAAGCACTTTTTACCATGAAATACAAAAGCTCGCAAATAGAAAATTTACAATTACGATACTACAATACACTATTGGCCTCAGGTTGTACGGGGGGGGGGGGTGAGCTAAAAAGGTCACATGATGAAATCATATCTGCCATTTTTGATTCAGTGCGTCCTGGGAAGAAAATATTTGCTTTGAATGAGTCCTCAGGAAAATTTATGGGTCCCAACTAAAGCCGTCTAACTCCTACCTTGTAACCTATCCTGTGTAATTCGTTTCTAAGAAACTATTGAAATGTATTTACAGTTAGCTTGAAATGGTGAGGGAAGACAAAAGAAAAACACTGGGATGCATGGATATGATTTTGTTGTGTCCTTTTAGATTTTTGTGTGTCAGGGATGCAGACTCGTACCTATCAGCATGTCTGTGCCATTGATCACTTTTTTGATCAATGGGATCCAAGCACTGTAACATTGATGGGAGAATTGTGTGGACCAAAAAAGGGGACTATGTTGAAAAATAAACCTCATTTGGTCAAATTGAGAATATCTTTGTCAGCCTATGAACTTTTCAGCTGACTTTCGTATATTGCAAAAGTGTCTCTATAAGAGAATTTGGACCATATGACCTTTAGGCACCCCTTTTGCTTTGCTGATTCATAAGTACATTTTTTTCATTTACACCATCAACATCCGGTTGTTTGTTAGGGGTTAGTTTTTATAATTAAAAAAATCCTCTAAAAATCGTCTGTTAACAAACAACCGGATGTTGACGGTGTAAATGAAAAAAATGTACTTATGAATCGGCAAAACAAAAGGGGTGCCTAAAGGTAATACGGTTGATACTTCTAAAGTTTTAAAGACTGGTTTAGTTCAGTTGGTAGAGTATCCACCTAGGAACCACAAGGTTCCAGGTTCAATACCGGCATTTTTCATTTACACCATCAATATCCAGTTGTTTGTTAGGGGTTAGGGGTTAGTTTTATAATTTTTAAAAAAATCTAAAAATCGTCTGTTAAAACAACCGGATATTGACGTGTAAATGAAAAACATGTCCTTTCTTAATCGTGATCAAAAAGGGGTGCCTAAAGGTCATATGGTCCATAAATTATATATATATATATATATATATATAATAAATTATAAGATTTAAAAGATAGGGAACAGAATTACTTTATAATCACCCTGTATATTTGTTACAACTTTGATTTCACTCTGCATTAAAAGGGTTAACTATAGCTCATATCTATACAATCTAACCTAATTTTTTCTTCTTCTCATAATTACTTCACATCTAGATTGAGTCTGTGTGAGAATGGTGATAGTTTGCAGAAACTTTAAAAAAAAAAAAGAAAAAAAGGAGTGTAAGCAATTTTTCAATGGTTTTGTTTTTGACAACTTCTTAAATGGCTGCCATTTTCACATCACATGTTATGTAATATGTGCAAGAACGCATGCAAACATATGAACATACAACCAATTTTATAGTGAGGGGTGTGGTGTACTGGTTAGAGGCGTAGGAAATGGACTTGTCAACCAGAGTTCAAATCCTGGACGAAGCCACAGTTCAAATAGTGCTAATACTCTTGGGAAGGTATGAATCAACTATTCTCCCTCCAGCTATGGGTAAATAGTAGGGTAGACTGGGCTCTTTAACCGTGGTTAGGCAACCAGTCTAGGATAAAGAAAACTCTGAATTTAAACTTGGTCACTACTAGAATAGGCTCAGTCCTACTTAGTGATTTATTTCAATTAAAAAAAAAAATTATATGTAGTGACTAATTTTTTAGCTGTTAGTCCTCCAAGTTTAGGAGCCAAAATGAAAACTCATTTGACAATCTGTTAATTGGTTTTAATGGCATGTCATCTCCTCTGGGGTTATTTTATGCATAGAAGTTAGGGGATCACATGCATTATGTTTATATTTACATTTTTTGTGTGGTGTGATCCTTAAGGACGGAATCCTGGTGGGTGAGAAGTCCATGACATGCAACACTCCCTTTGGCCCTTACTTAGGTTAGACAGGTGGTCGGAGAGGCCCACTCCAATCAATCATTTGGTCACATCAAGCCTAGCACCTATATAATTGTCCCGACTCTATTGTCTTTATGGCAAACCTCATAACTCTTTTAATCATATATGTGCTGGAAGGCGGTGGCTGAGGGTTTATTGTCCTGGGTATGATGTTAAACTGCATTTAGTGGTGAAGTTCCAATTCTGGAGCTCTGGGGATTGTGTAGTACCCTCTCATTGCCATTACTCCCTGGTCCACCCTAACCCGGAGTGGTAATATTTGTTAGGGTCCCAACTATGAGTTAAAAAATTTGGACCATATTACCTTTAGGCACCCCTTTTTGATCTCGATTAAAAAAGACATGTTTTTCATTTACACCGTCAATATCCAGTTGTTTTTTATAATTTAAAAAAACAAATCTAAAAATCATCTGTTAAAACAACTGGATATTGATGGTGTAAACGAAAAACATGTCCTTTTTTAATCGAGATCAAAAAGGGGTGCCTAAAGGTCATATGGTCCAAAAATTTGAATAACAATGAGTAAAAAATGTTTTTAAAAAATGAGTTTGCAAAAACATTAATACCCAACAAGAATGAATAAAACTAAAACATCTTCAGCATAAAATAACCCAACAAGGGTTGGCATGCCATAAAAAACAACCGACCAATCAACAAAAAAGGATCAGGAAGCGCACGTAGTTTAAATGATTTGTACACTATTTATTTGAAATGATTAGTAATATTAATAAAAGTTCTTGTTAAAAAAACTGCCAGAAAATTTTTTTCTGGTAGTGTTTCTTGAATTTAAGCTATATTGCAAGAACACATTTAACTACAAAATACATAAAAAAGTGTTATGTTTTATATAGATAGAATACGGAACACTGAATGAAAATGCAAGATCAGTCTGTTGGAAATTAACAAGGTTTTATTTAACACAGGGTAGAGAATGCTTCTACCTTAAAAGTGACTTAATTAGCTCAACCATGTTATACGTGCATCCTGACCGCACAAACCCCAATTCAAAAGTGACATGGTGGAAACCCCACTTCCAGGTTCCCATCAAACCCCTACTGATCAAGAGGAGTAACACTAGATTTCGTTAGGTGTGAACCTAACAAAAAGAAGAAAAAAAATGCCCCTGTGTTGCATCCAGCTGGTGGCAGAGGGGTTGGTTATTACACACACAAAGTACATAAAAGGGTTCTTTGTGCTATTCATTTTATATTACATTTATTTCTTTGTGTTTAAAACACTTAGAATTCTCAAAATGTCTTCCAGGTTATTTTGACCAAAAGATCATTATGTCAGAAAAAAGAATCTCGTTCTTATCTGATGTTCTTCAAAAAAGATAAATTTAGAGTTGGCCTCATAAAGATTTATTTTTATCTCAATCAGTTTGCACCTTAACATCTCTACTTTCAAAGATGGTGATTTAAAAAAAAAATTTAATAAATAGCTTACTGTGATTTGTTTTTTTTCTTCTTTTCTAATTTTTTTTCTCTTCCTTCCTTCCTATCCTAAACCTGGTGGGTGGGGGTATATGAGTAGTCTCATAGCTAATAGCAGAGAATAGAATTAGCAAATGGAGTTCAAAGTTCAATTGAGATGTTTTCTAGGTATGACGTTAAACTGTATCTGGTTATTTCCTAGTTGAGTAATATATTACAGGGTAACCCAGAAAAAACAGAACCCAAATTATTTATTTTCCCATTGAACTAACCCTAAACCAATCCTACCATAACCCCCCTAGTTGAGTAACATAATATTACAGGGTGACCCAGAAAAAACAGAACCCAAATTATTTATTTTCCCATTAAACTAACCCTAACCCTAACACCCCTAGTTGAGTAACATAATATTACAGGGTGACCCAGAAAAAACAGAACCCAAATTATTTATTTTCCCATTAAACTAACCCTAAACCCCAATCCTAACCTAACTCCCCCTAATTGAGTAACATAATATTACAGGGTGACCCAGAAAAAACAGAACCCAAATTATTTATTTCCATTAAACTAACACTAAACCCTAACACCCTAGTTGAGTAACATAATATTACAGGGTGACCCAGAAAAAACAGAACCCAAATTATTTATTTTCCCATTGAACTAACCCTAAACCCCAATCCTAACCCTAACTCCCCTAATTGAGTAACATAATATTACAGGGTGACCCAGAAAAAACAGAACCCAAATTATTTATTTTCCCATTAAACTAACCCTAAACCCTAACACCCCTAGTTGAGTAACATAATATTACAGGGTGACCCAGAAAAAACAGAACCCAAATTATTTATTTCCATTGAACTAACCCTAAACCCAATCCTAACCCTAACTCCCTAATTGAGTAACATAATATTACAGGGTGACCCAGAAACAGAACCCAAATTATTATTTTCCCATTAAACTAACCCTAAACCCTAACCCCCTAGTTGAGTAACATAATATTACAGGGTGACCCAGAAAAACAGAACCCAAATTATTTATTTTCCCATTAAACTAACCCTAAACCCTAACACCCCTAGTTGAGTAACATAATATTACAGAGTGACCAGAAAAAACAGAACCCAAATTATTTATTTTCCCATTAAACTAACCCTAAACCCCAATCCTAACCCTAACTCCCCCTAATTGAGTAACATAATATTACAGGGTGACCCAGAAAAAACAGAACCCAAATTATTTATTTTCCCATTACCCCAACCCTAAACCCTAACACCCCTAGTTGAGTAACATAATATTACAGGGTGACCCAGAAAAAACAGAACCCACAAATTTTGTAATAAAACTTAATTTTAATTTTTTTTTAAAGTTTAATTCCAATAAGGGTTAGGGTTGGGGTTTAGGGTTAGTTTAATGGGAAAAAAAACAAATAATTTGGGTTCTGTTTTTTCTTTGTCACTCATGTTACTCAACTAGGAAATAACCCTGTATCTAGTAGTAATGTTCAAATTCTGGAGTTTTGTGGAGTACTCCTTCCTTGTCATTACTCCCAGGTCCACTCTGACCTGGAGTGGTAGTACCTGTTATGATCCCATCTATGGGTTAAATAGATCAAAGAATGAGTTGTTTTTTTTTTAAATGTGTAAAAAAAGAAAAAAATTTGAATACCCAACAAGAATGGATAGAACAAAATGTCTTTGGCATATAATAACCCAACAAGGATTAACATGCCATTAAAACCAACCAACCAACCAACCGGGATGTTTTGCATTTATATTGCACTTATTTCATTGGAAAAGGCATGAATCCATTTCTTCCTGTAGTGAAGTGGGGTAGAGTGGCTTGTGTCTGGTGCAAAAACACACTCACACAATTAGTACCTCTTCTGTTGATAGAACTCGTGACTTTTGGTTTACAAATGAATGTGGGGGGGGGGTCTGTCACTGTAGTCGTTGGACTGATTTGCATAGGAGTGGTGCTGGTTGGGTGCTGGCCAATGATCGTTGTGTGTGTTTCTGGCAAGAAAGCCATAAAACAACGGGATTTCTGTCAGTCAACAGATTTTCCCTGGCATGCACATGGAAGGAGCGGCCAAGATAAAAAAGATGGCAAGTAAAGAAAGAAAGAAGGAAAAAGATATATAGTGAGAAAGCAGATCCAAAGAAAGAAGTGATGTTTGCACTGGATTTGTTGGTTGGTTGGTTGGGTTTAATAGCATGTCAACCCTTGTTGGGTTATTTTATGCCGAAGACATTTTGTTTTATTCATTCTTGATGGGTACTCAATTTTTTTTTTAAACACATATTTTAGAACTCTCTTTAGTTCTATTTAACCCATAGATGGGACTCTAACAGGTACTACCACTCCGGGTCAGAGTGGACCTGGGAGTAATAGTGATGAAGGGGTACTCCACATTTCCAGAGATCCAGAATTGGAATTTCACCATCAGATAGTTTGACACCATACCAGGACACTAAGACCCTCAGCACCACCTTCTAGTACGTATATAATAAAAAGTGTTGGGACAATCATATTGGTGCTATGGCTTGACATGACCGGCTGATTGATTGGAGGAGGCATCTTTGACCACTAGTCTAGCAAAGTGGAGTGTTGCATGTCATGAACTGCTCAGTAAAATGGGTTCCATCCTTAAGCATCACGGATTGCCACCTATGGCCAACAGGTAGCCCCATTGGAGGAGTCTTACCCCTCTGCAGAGGTGCAGTTGGTGTATTCTAAAGCCCTAGCTGACAGGGCTGCTGGATTTGTTAATAACATTCTGCTTTGCTCCTTGGTGGTCTGCCCCTGATAAACTACATTTCCCTTAGCTATGGGTAAAAGGTGAAAAGGGGATAGACTCCCTCACTGTCCAGCTGATACTGACAATATTTACTTTAAAAAATTTTTTTTTTTTTTTACTTATATTTGAAAAACTGTCAGAACATGATCTTCCTGTATTTATTTTGATTTTTTTTTTGTTAATCTAATCTTATGTAAATATCTATTTAAACTTAAGTATTTTGTTGTAGAGGGGTCATTACCAACTTATTTTGAAAGCCATTGTTAGTAAATTCAATGTCATTATTATGGCCTTTGTACCAAGCTAAACAAAGATTAGTAAATGTCTAAACAATCCCTTTTAGCTTCATTTTTCTAAGTGAGGTCAGTGCCATTCATCAGTTATGACTTAGCAACACTTAACGCAAAAGGAATGTTGGTAGAAATTTAGCAATACCATTTACTCATGTGTTTTCTTTCTGTCTGTCTGTTAGGAGTGAGGGTTAACATAAAAATAACTTGTCTCTCCAAAGTTAATCATAGAAACATTAAAAGCTTAATATTAATGACAATCTTTTGTAAGTAAAAAATATAATTAACCTTATATATAAAATACAATGTGTGTGTGTGTGTGTATGTATGTATATATATATATATATATATATATATATATATATATATATAAATGCAATTCCCTAACTTCTAGGCATAAAATAACCTTAGATGGGTTGACATGCTGTTAAAATCAATCAAACTGAATTGATAAATATCATTGTATCAATAAATCAATATTAGATATAATTGAATTTTTTTTCAGTTAAAATTAAGTCTGAATACATTACAATATATTTTTTTTTATTTACAAAATGAACTACAACATTTCCTTTTTCATTATACACAGCCAGGGATGAACTTAGATTGTGGGCACCAATGCAAAAAGCCATGGCGCACTTTAAAAAATACAAACCATGTCTATTTAAAAGAGAAAAATGATAAAATTAACCCAATTTTATCATCATAAAAACTTTTCTTGGAATTCAAGTAATGTTGTAATGTTTGATTTCTCTTTTGAAAATGTTCTACTGCAATGTTTAATTTCTAATAATTCTCATCCTGATAATTTGTATCTGTATCAGCATTTACCCTGGATCGGCTCCATCTAACGAATTCACCGTATCCCAAATGAAGGCAGACCTTGCGCTGCGATCATGTGATATTGTTGATATGGTTCCATTGACAAATTCCATAAAGACCTTGACCTAGGATCAGTTTGACATTTTGCTTGGCTGTTTTGAGCCAGCTTTCCAGTTTGACCCCCTTGTTTCTCCAGGCCCTGAGGTGGTACTGGGTTGATAGATTCACGGATGATGACCCGGGTTGTTGATAAAGAGCATGACCGAGCCAGCAAAGACATCTAACAAGAAGAGCTTGCTGGAGGGAGGACATTCTGCATCTTGTAGAATGTTATTCATCAATTAGAATATTTGATTTTAAAGCTTTTTGTTTATTTTTATAGATTTTTTAATAGATTTTAGGTTAATATTAATTTTTACAAATAAAAAAAACCCTAAATTTTGCAAATTCTAAGAAATCGCCACTGTGCCTTTAGTCACTGCTATGGTGCCCTCATTTTTAATTGGTCCACCAAGGCAATTTTTGCCTGCACCTCTCTTAGGCTAAATTCATACCTGCACACTAATGATTTGTATTCTTAAATGCAAAGAAAAAAGTTATTCAAAGAAATTTTAAATTTTATTTTAAGCTTGAAATGTTTACTTTTCTTAACATACTCAACTGATATTTTATCAAATATATATATATATATATATATATATATATATATATAATGTGTGTGAATTTTAATTTCATTTATGTATTTTGTTTTTTAAGCAAATATAGAATGCCTTCCAGTTTTTTAATATTCCCTAAAGGGAAGAGAAATTTGCTTAATAATTCTGTAAAAATTAAAGAAAGAAATAGATGTAGATGTTTTAGTGGTCAAATTTCAATAGTATTTCCTCAAGGAAGGAGTAAAATCTCTAAAGAGTCGTAATTCTCTTAGCATGCAGATTTCAATGATGTCTGCATCAACTTCAAATAAAATCAAAAGGAAGGGCAGATAACTCGTGTACATGTATCTAGGAAATGAGACCATTTTGCTAACGTATTGATATGGTAGACAGGACCCATTCTACCCCCACCACCTCCAAAAAAATCAATATATATATATATATATATATATATATATATATATATATATATATATATAGCAAAGCAAATAAATAAAAAATACGGCCAGACAAAACCTTAAAATCATTTTGTAAGGTTTTAAGAAAGTAAATGTTTGACCTTATTTAAGCTATGGGTTGCTGGTTGTGAAATTAACATAGAAATACATTTCAAATTCTCCTGGCTCTCTCTCTCTCTCTCCAGAGAAACTAACATTATATAATGAGGAGGTAGTCAAGAGATACATAGAGGGAAAGAAAGAGATAGACACAGTAAAGTAAGAGATTGGTTGGTTTTTGACTTAATTGCAAATTACGACTAATTAGAACCAATTAAAACAGCATTTTTTTCAAACATAATTTAATCCTAAAAGTAATGAATGATTTAGTATAATTTTCATGTCATTAAACTAAACAGTAAAAAAGCCTTTAGGAAGCAAAAGTTGATTAACTCAGCTTTAGTATAATAATTGATATATATATATATATTATACAGATAATATGGGTGCTATATTTATTAGTAAATAGTGCTCAATATCATATATAGAGCATTTATATCTAAGAATGTAGTGTGGACATGGAGTCAATTGTGCCTGGTTACTGACAGGTTCTTGCCTATGCAATCTTGGTCTGAAGATTGCATAGGCAAGAAACTGTTAGTAACCAGGTTCAGTTGACTCTGTCCTCACTACCTTCACTTATGTGTGTGTGTGTGTGTGTGTGTTGTGTGTGTGTGTGTCATTTTCAAATAATGTTTTGATTTATTTGCTATCAATCTCAACTGGTCTATTTGACTCCAAATGTTATCTAATGACTAAAACAGAATTAATTTTTTGAGTAATTCACAAAAAAAAAAAAAACTTATGTAAAAATGTTTTCTCTTGAAATTTATAATTTTCTTTTCCTTTTATTCCTTCAGAGTTCATCGAACAGTTGATTCCCTTCTTAGTGCATCAAGTGGGTTTACAAACTACCGAGGACTTTTGAACCTCTGTGTCTTACTCTTGGTGAGTTTTTCTCTCTCTCTCCTCTCTCTCCTCTCTCTCTCCTCTCTCCCCTCTCTCTCTCTCTCTCTCCTCTCTCTCTCCTCTCTCTTCTCTCTCTCTCTCCTCTCTCTCTCTCTTCTCTCTCCTCTCTCTCCTCTCTCTCTCTCTCCCTGTGTTAATATGTATATCTATAGACATGTTTTTTTATTTAAACATTGATTGTGTGTGTATAAAATATACACTCACACATTGGATCTAACCTAGTGGTTCCTAACATAGGGCGTATGTCCCACAAGGTGGCAATTTAATTTTTAAAGTGCAGGCAATTGAGACTGGGTCCAAATTTTCGATTTTTACTTTTCATAAATGGCTTGTTCTTTTGAAGCTTGTCTAAACAAAGGTATTGGCGTTTTAAACTTCTTCAGCTCAGATTTCCCTTCTTAAATTATAAGAATTATATATTGACCATTTGGGGGGACATCAAGATTTTAGAGATGATTAGGTAGGGCATGGCAAAAAAGGTTGGGAACCTCTGATCTAACCAATTTTGAATGATTATAAAAATTGTATAAAAATTTGCATTAAGTTTTTACAAAATCAAAAATATTTTTTAGAAAAAAATTTTTTTTTTCTAAAATAAAAAGTAGTTTTCTATTAGCTCCCTCCTCAATTTTTATCATTACTTTTTAAAAAAATTAATCAGATTAGTATCGTTTAAACACCTAAGATTATGATTATAAATAAATAAAATGAAAATAATTTATTTGTTTAAATTTTACAAGTGTGTGTGTTCAATTTGCTTTGTATGTTCATAATAAAATGGCCCCTGACTTTGTGATTGATGTTAGACTTGAATAAAATCTTCTCAAAATGTTAATGTGCATATTAACATCTTACACTGAATCAAGGTATGGCCTTTTTATAATGAATCTACATTGCAAATTGAACTCCATCTTCTAAAACTTAATGAAATAACTCTTTAGAATTTATTTGTTTTATTTTTTTAATTTTTTATTTTTTTAAATCTGAATCTCTGCAACTTAAGAAATCCAAAGAAATTTTCTCAAAAAACGTCAGTAACAAAAGAGATTTGAAACTCTACCAGAATTTTTCTTTTTAACACTTGTAAAAACAAAAAAAAAAAAAAAAAAACAAACATTAAAAGCAGCCCCAAAAACTAGATTATTCAAAAATTTAATTTTTTTCATATAACCTTCTCTTGAATATTTTTTCTTTCTCAGAAAATTATACTGATATTTTTTTTTTTTCATACAAAATTTTTATGTACTGTCTAGAGTAAGGGTTTTGAAACTATGGTTCCCGACTTTTCAGTGGGTCATGATATAAATAAATTGGGTTGCAAAATAAAAAATTGAGAACATTTTCTTTGATTTATTCATTCCATATCATTACACTTAGGTTTAATGGGTCACAGTTTAAATTGTTATTCTAGCTGTGGGTCACAGTAAAAAAAAAAAAAAAGTTTGCAAAAACTCTGGTCTAAGGAATCATTCTTCTTGTTACTATTATACAGTTTCTAAAATAAAATGCCTGATTGCATATTTCTGAAACATGAACTAAAGAATAATCTGATCAATATTATTTTTTTTATTTTTTAGAATTTTTTTATTGTTTTGATTTGACCAAAAGGCTTGGTGAAATCCTGAAAGTGATGGTGTTTTGGGATTATTAGCTTTTTTTAGTATTATCTGCGTTATTCAGACTATTGTCCCCATCTTCATTGTTATTTGTACAACGTTTCGGCCGATATGCCCTCCGGCCTTCTTATCTGCATATCGGCCGAAACGTTGTACAAATAACAATGAAGATGGGGACAATAGTCCGAATAACGCAGATAATACTAATCTTCAAGCCTCATCTCAAACATTCAGAGAAATACCTTTTTTTAATTTTTAATTTTTTTTTTTACTTGAATATATTCATTCACTGGGAATCTGGTTGCTATTATTGTTCACTAGTGAATAGAAAAAAGTAAAAATGATTTCTGAATGTAAATAATGAATTTATCATTCAGATTCAATTGCTGATATTTTTTGCTACAAACAATAAACAGGATGAATTGTAAATCCTATCTTTTGTCGTCTCTTGGAAAATGACCTGAATGTATTGAAAACTGATACCAGTGCTGATCAGGATGTAATTCTTTTCATAATGCAAGAACAGCACAAAGAATGGGATTCTATTCTTATAATAATGTTCATGATTCTTATTTTACCAGTCATTTAATAGATAAGGACTTTTACCTAAAGAATTAGCAATAGTAAGTGCTGATCAGGATTTAAGTATCTTCAGAATACAAAACAAGCACAAATAATGGGCTTCTATTCTTATACTAATGTTCATGATTCTTATTTTACAAGGGTAATTCAATAATAAAATAACCATGGCCTAAGGAGTTGGCGGTAATCCTTAACTTTTTCCTCGTAAATTTCTACCATAAAATAAACTGAACCCTCATTTTATGTCCGTGTTTTTGCAATAAATGTTTTATTTTTCTTGCACCCGTTATTTTACAATACTAAATATATTTTCTTTATTTGTTAAAGAATAAAGAATAAAGAAAATATATTTAGTATTGTAAAATAACGGGTGCAAGAAAAATAAAACATTTATTGCTAAACACGGACATAAAATGAGGGTTCAGTTTATTTTATGGTAGGAATTTACGAGGAAAAAGTTAAGGATTACCGGAGTTGGCAATAGCAGGCACTGTTTACAGTTGCACCTCTTTCAAGAAATTAATAAAGATGGGTCCTTTCATGTTTCATAAGACTGTCAGCATGACCTTCTTTACTGACCACTGCACCCAGAATTTTTTCTTTACTGGAAAGTCAGTGTGTTTCCACTCCATAGTCTTTTTGGCTCAGGCTTATAATGGCAAATCCACATATAGCTCATTTGTAAAATTTTTTTTTAAATTTAAACATTTTTTTTTTACTAAAACATGCTTCTCTGTACACATCATACATTCTTCTGCAAATTTCACATGGTTTGCACTTCTCATCCACCAAAACTTTCATGACAGACATCTGTTTAGGCCTGTTTGATTTGCCTCCATTTTGAACAGCCTCAAAAATATTTTTGTGTGATTAAAATTATTTTTGCTTTAAACTAATTCCAAACAATGTAGAGTTTATATTTATGGAAAAAACAGTTTGACCTTTGTAAAGTTTTACTTATAAATAAATGAATTCAAATTCATATGCATATATGAGGGTAATCCTAAAAGTAAGGTATCTAAAGCATTGGTAACCCAGGAAAACTGTTTGTGTTGTTATTGGCAACACTGTTGTGTTTGTTGTGCATGCACCTGCACTATCCCCTATGCATGCCTCACTCAGTCTTGGCTTGGCAGTCATATTGATTAATTACAGGCAATTGTTGAAGTGTATAATTTAATTCACTTCCACAATTAATTAATCCTTTTAATGAGATCCTTTAATGAGGAAACTTGAGTAGGTATATTTCTATATACACCTTAATACTATATATATATATATATATATATATATATATATATATATATGAAAAACTTAATTTATCAGAAATTTATTTCAGCTCCCTCGTCTCTTCAAATCTGACTTCATAATTATTTGATTTCATGATTTCAAAATTAGATTTGAAAAGGTGAAGGAAGCTGAATAAATCTATTTCTGATAAATTAAGGTTTTCAAATATTTATCTATACTATACTTTGTATATGTAAAACAAAAAAAAAATGCACATACACTAATATTCATATGTATATATACAACATTTTTATATGTACGTTTGAGTTCTCAAATTGAGTTGTATCATATGGAAATACTTCATACCATTCACACACAGACACACGTCATAATTTTATATATATATATAATGTAATATTAAGAAAAAATTGAAAAACACGAGTTCATAAACGTGTGATGTTTATTTCGCCTACACTGCAGTGTTTCGATCTGTTTTAATAGATCTTCATCAAACTAACAAAAGCCCTGATGAAGATCTATTGAAACAGATCGAAACACTGCAGCATGGGCGAAATAAACATCACTCATTTATGAACTTGTGTTTTTCAATTTTTTCTTAAAATTACATACTGTCGGATTCATTTCCACTTTCTCTTCACATGTGTGTGTGTGGTGTGTGTGTGTATGCAAATGCTTAAAACAGAAAATAAAAACACACTGAATACTTGTTAGAATTTACTTGCAATTATACATAGAAATAATATAATTGGATTACAGTGAATGATCACATATACAGATCAATATGTGAACAAAAATAAGTTCCAAAATAAGGAGTGTATCAAGAGTACTTGAGCTGCAGGCATATGTAGTAGTACTCTGGTCGAAATTGGTATCCTCTATTACAGTGGTTCTCAAACAGTGCGCAGGGCGCACTGGTGCACCCCAGAGCTTTTTCAGGTGCGCTCTGTAGTATTCCTGAAAAATCTATCCAGATATGAAAAGCAAATGTATACTAAGTTACTATATTATACCATTTCTTTACGAACACTCTGCTTGTTTCGTTGCAACATCATTATGATAGTTATAAGTTACTTTTCTTGCAACTAAATTAAAACACAGGTTTTAAACAATTTTACTGAGAAAAATGAAAATCATTTATGGTAGTTTATTGAAAGTTAAAGGAAAACAAAATCTTAATAAAAATATAAGATCATAAATGTTTTAAAAAAATTTTTTTTATGAGAGATCACTGGTTATGCCACTTCATCACTGTCGTTATCGGTGTCATCATCTTCTACAGCATTGTTAAGTTTGCTTTTGTTAAATGTGTTATTTTATATATATCTAACAGTTAATTTAATAAAATATTAGTCCTGTTTGGTATACAGTGCGCTATCAAGTATCTGTAGTACTGTAAGTGTGCCCAGACTGTATAAAGTTTGAGAACCACTGCTCTATTAATATGTTATAATTTTATTATAAAACACAACTTTAATTTTTGATTTGAAGCTCATAAAATGTTCATTAAGAAATAAATGAATAAAATAAATCATATCATTTGTATATCTATAAATTAATACTCTTGTTCCTTAATCTTCTGACTGTTATCATCTTGAAACACCCTCTGGTTAAAAATGAGACCATCAAAATCGTCTTAGATGAATGCAAAAATGTAAATCTTGATTATTTGGTGTTGCTTATACTTTGAATTGTTATTTCTTATGGGGGTCATCACCTCAGCCAAATAATGGACCAATACTTTTTTATTATAAAGAAAGAAAGCAAAGAAAAAGGACATGCTACACAGAAAAATATAATTGGAAAGAAAGAGATTAGGAGAAATATAGAAAGATGGGGAGAGTGTGCGGAAGCAATAATACTAATCTGTTTCAATCGAACATAATGAAAAGAGGAAAAGAGAGAGAAAGAGTTAAATCAAGATTATTATACTTTTTACATATTGAATTATTTTTGCAGTAGCTCTTAAATAGACATATCAAACATTGTAATAATTATCATACTGTGGTATATCCACAGGTCCAGCTAGTTCATGATAAATATAAAACCATGTTTTTTTTTTTATAATCCATTTATAAGGAGTGTGCATTGTATAACTTTACAGACTAAACTAGGGCCATAAAGTGTAATTTCAAGTTGGAGTCCGTAACAATATATACAGAGTGCGGCATAAGTAATGGGCGTTATGAGATGTGATACGTCGAAACACGGTGTCTGTGGATATATAATTTCTATTTTTCCGCATGAAAATCGTTCGCATGCGATATGACGTCATTAACCATCTTTCTCGACCGCGTTTGAATGTGATTTTTAAAAAAAAAGTTCTTTTTTTGAACATTTAAAAAATTCCCCACTTTTCCAACGAATTTCATTTTAAAAAAATAAGGATTTACTCTGATGAAGGTCAAATTTTCTTTGTGTGTGGAACATTTCTACATTTTTTTTCTATTAATATTTCATTTCATTTGGTTATTTAAAAATAATAATAGTTTGAATAATGTACACATGGATAAACTCCTGACCGAAACACGTGTAAGTAAAATTGATTAAAATATCTTATTTTATCCATTCTATACTTTCTTTCCTTTATTTATTTTTTCAACATATATATATATATATATATATATATATATAACTAACATACATATATATGTATATATCACACAATTAGCCTATATACAGGGTGCAGCATAAGTAAAGGGCATTACTTATGCCGCACCCTGTATATATAATTGAATTATTATACTGTGGTATATCCACAAGTCCTGATTTTCTTTTAACTTTAACCAGCATCCCTGCTTAACCACTTTTGAGTTTTTAATGTTGTTTTCTATTAACTCCTAATGTCCTATACTGCCTCATCCCGCCCGTCTGGAAGTCATTCATTTTCCTAATCTACCCCAAATGATAGCCTTTGTTTAAATGTAATATTAAACATATTTAGAAGCCTTTGATATAAGGGAAATATCTCAGGTAACTTTAAATGAAAAGGAAATTTTTAGCCATTTTTTGATAAATCCTTATAGGAATGGGGCTCTGGACTTAGAAAATTCTCAACAGGATGTTAAGAGTTAAACAAATGCCCACTGGCTGTACGTGTTCATATAAATATTCTTTTTGAAAGGGGAGGAAAAACAACAAAGTGAACAACATTACTAAGAGAACATTCTCTTTCAGTTTAATTTTAACTAGTAATTACTTCATACCATACACCTATTATATAGGTAGACAGAAACGCTGTAATGTAATATAAGATAGTGTTTTAATGGGACAGTTTTTGGCACACAAATTCTATATAAGTAATTACTGATCAAAATGTACATCTTGTTTTTAACTGTCTTTATTTTTTATTTCAATAATATAATAACATATATTAATATGTTATGTAATTATTTTACCTCTAAAAAAATCATTAAAAATGTAATTGTTTTTGAGAATTTTGGGTTGTGTTTATGTAGTTATTTTAGAATTTCAACATTGTTTATACAAAACTATACTCATTCTTATGTCCTGATGAAGGTTTTATGATAAACCGAAATGTTTTAATGTCTATTCACTATTTACAAATGAATTAATTCTTTTGGAATATTCTATTTTTTTTCTTATTTCTTCCATTATTTTACCTCCTAAAAAAAATCCTGGAAATGACACTAAACTGCAGCTAGTGGTGAGGTTCCATTTTTTTTTAAACCTCTAGAAAATGTAGAGAAACCCTTTCATTGCTATTACTTCCTGGTCCACTCTGACCCATAGTGGTAGTACCTGTTAGGGTCCCATCTATGGGTTAAATAGATCAAAAAGTGAATATTAAAATGTGTTTTAAAAAATTGAAAGAAATATGAATACCCAACAAGAATGAATAAAACAAAAATGTCTTTGGCATAAAATAACCCAACAAGGGTTGACATGCCGTAAAATCCAACCAGCTAGAAAATGAGGGGGTAACAAAAATTTGGACCAGTGTGTACATTTACCCCCTACAGAACATATGCCACTTTACTCTTTAAAAATCCTCTCTTACTCTGAGACTGAGATAATTAAGGTTAATTGATCACGAATAAAGATGAAGCCCTTCATAATCAGATTATTATTGACTATAATAACCACTTGCAGTAAAGATCTCAATGCAGTACACTTAAATATACATTCATAGTTCTGCTGGTATACTAAAGAGAAAACTAAAGTTGTATTATTGAAACAACTATGACAAAAGTTGTAAATAATAATATACACTAATAATGATATATGAAAATATAATCATATGATATAATATGATATATGATATAATACCATATGATATAGTGAAATGATTTAATATAATGATATAATATTAGTATTATAATATGATATTATTATTAAAGATATTTGATAATGTTTGATAACCTTAAGATATCATAATATTAAATATTATGATATTTGATATAATATTAAGTAATATAATATAATAATATAATAATTATAATTATGATATATTCTAATAATATAAAGTTGTATTACAAAGACAACTTTCCCGTTTGTGTTTGGCAACGTTTAAAAACAACTGTGTATTTTTTATTGTTTCACTTACACACACACACACACACCTTTTAAGTAATTAAATGACCTACCAAAATTGTGACACCAAATCGAAGAAGGCACCATATCAAGAGTACACATTAAAAGCTCTGACAGTCGTTCCATCCTTCCTTACTTTTTTTCCTTCCTTCCTTCTCTGTATCCAAAGTTTAGTTTTCTTGCTGTCCTTTGATGGGGTCATCATCCAGTGTCCACCATAGTGCCGTAGCCCCAGCTAGAAAAAAAAAACTATCCTTGTCACCTCCCTGTTGCTCTCGGCAATGAATTCCTCTACACTGAGGACAATCAGACCATTCCGGATATCTTTGTTCTCATGGCAAGCGGCTACAAATAGACATTGACTAAGTTCAATTGGTTTTAATTATAGACACTGGATTTTCAAGTGGCTGCTTTTTTAATACTAGTAACTATCAAATGTATGTGAGTCTTTTTTCTTCTTTTCTTTTTTTGGCTTTGTTAGTGTAGCTATTGGTTATTTCCTAGTTGAGTAACATGATATTACAGGGTGACCAGAAAAAAAAGAACCCAAATTATTTATTTTTCCCATTAAACTAACCCTAAACCCCAACCCTAACCTAAACCCTAAACCCTACCCCCCTAGTTGAGTAACATGATATTACAGGGTGACCCAGAAAAACAGAACCCAAATTATTTATTTTCCATTAAACTAACCCTAAACCCCAACCCTAACCTAAACCCTAACCCTACCCCCCTAGTTGAGTAACATGATATTACAGGGTGACCCAGAAAAAACAGAACCCAAATTATTTATTTTTCCATTAAACTTATTGAAATTTTATGTTATCTTCATACAACACCGGCATTTGTATCCATAGGGGACAGGGGTCGAGTGTCACTGACACACAGCAGCAGCAGCCATCTCTATCATCATAGTCACGTGGTGATCCTTATAAAAAGCCATGTCATTAGTGATCCTGCCTCTCTTTTAGTTGTAACCCTCTGACTGCTGGCTCAAGGGGTTAACACCTCTTCCACACTGGCACCCCTTTGGGTGACTATTACTACAGGTAAGGGCTTTGCTCTCTCTCTCCCTACGAACTTGTCTTACGGATAGAAAAAACCCACGACGGATTTCATCCATTCCACACTTCTCAAGAGAGATTGCTATCTTTTGACCCATGAAGGCTGATAGCAATTAACTGTATCACCAGGATAACAACTAAGGGAGCCGACGAGATAAATGCAACCTCGGACAAGCTTCACCCTTTGATACCAATGCAGTCGATAGGCTGCTAGCAGAAATAAACTTTTGCTCCCCTAAACAACCCTACAACCAATTAATTACGGCTTATCCAGAACGGTGCTGTAACCAAAACTCAACTAAACTAATGACTACAGCTAAGACCTTAAGGAGCTGAGAACTAAATAATAACATACGGCTAATACCTCACGAGCAGGTGCCGCTAACTTCTAAAAGAACTGTTATTAAACCCCGGGTTGCTTGTCCGAACTAAACTACGAACCGGGAAAGGTAATAATCCAATTATTCTCTTTCCAGCTATGGGTAAATAGTTTGGAAGACAGGAAAACTTTGCCATGGGAGAAGGAAAATTTTGAATTAGAACAAGATCTAGCGAAGGATAGGCTTCACCAGGTTATTCCTGTCCAATACACGCTACGCAACAAACCATACTCTATGACCACTAGTAAGTAAAACAAAACGGTTATCATCATAAGAAGTGGACTCATTTCTCATCGTGCAATTACTCTTAGAAAAGACATGAATTCAACTATTCTCCCTCCAGCTATGGGTAAATAGTAGGGCAGACTGGGCTCTTTAACCTTGGTATAGCAATAAATCTAGGAGAAAGAAAACTGAATTCAAAACTATTGTCAAATAGTACATAGATCTCATGACTCTAAGTCGGTGTTTCTCAAACTTTATACAGTCTGGCGCACTTACAGTACTACAGATACTTTATAGTGCACTGTATACAAAATAGGACTAAGATGTTAAGTTAACTGTTAAATATATAAAAAATAACACATTTAACAAAAGAAAACTTAACATACCTCTTTGAAGTTTATTCATTCCTGTGTTAATGAGAAACATTAGCTTGATGAGACCTTGCGATTTCTTCAATGTTTGCTCTTATGTTTGAGAGACAAACTCTCATTTCCTCATCAATGCATTGAAGAGTTCCTCTCTTTTTACACTTAATTGTTGCGAAGGTTGAAAATCCCAGTTCACATAAATATGAGGTGGAAAATTGCAATAAAATAATTTTTCTCAATAAAATTGTTTAAAACCTGTGTTTTTATTTAGTTGCCAGAAAAGTAACTTATAACTATCATAATAATGTCACAACGAAACAAGCAGAGTGTTCGTAAAGAAATGGTATAATATAGTAACTCAGTATACATTTGCTTTTCATATCTGCATAGACTTTTCTGGAATAATACGGAGCGCACCTGAAAAAGCTCTGGGGTGCACCAGTGCGCCCGGGCGCACTATTTGAGAACCACTGCTCTGCCTTCTTATTTAGACTGAGAATTTTTCAATATCCACTTAAATAGGTAGGGCTGTGGAATTGGAGTCAGAAGCAATTAACGGATAATTGGCATTGGAGTTTTTATATTTTTACCGACTCCACTTTACATTTTATATGGCCCTAGTTTAGTCTGTAAAGTTATAAATGGATTATTAAAAAAAAATCATGGTTTTATATTTATTATGAACTAGCTGGACCTGTGGATATACCACAGTATGATAATTATTACAATGTTTGATATGTTTACTTAAGAGCTATCGCATAATAGTTCAATATGTAAAAAGTATAAAAATCTTGATTCAACTCTTTCTCACTTGTTTTTCTTTTTTTCCTTCTTTTCATTATGTTCGATTGAAACAGATTAGCGCTATTGCTTCCACGTGCTCACCCCCTCTCTCTATATTTCCCCATCTCTTTCTTATTATATTTTTTTTCTGTGTAGCATGTCCTTTTTCTTCCCTTTCTTTATAATAAAAACTGAATAGTCCATTATTTAGCTGAGGTGACGACACTCATAAGAAATAAGAATTCAGCAGATAAGCAACATCAGATAATCGAGATTTACATTTTTGCAGTTCATCTTCGCCGATTTGGATGGTCTCATTTTTAACCAGAGAGTGTTGCCAGATGATAACGGTCAGAAGATTAAGGAACAAGAGTATTAATTTATCATGTATTGTAATGACTTAATTACATAAAGAGGAGTCTGAGGTGCCTAAGATTGACAAGTTGAAATCGAAGGTTTTGTTTTCTGACTCCGCTGCCTTACAAATATGAGTCCTTTTTAAAAATTTCTGGATTGAAATGAATTTTGTATTTTAATGACCATTAGGGTAGGTCAATTTTCAACTTGTTTTTGAATATCAAAATGGTACAGCCAGAGAAAGTTCTTTTATCTAATAATTACGTTTGTTAAAATAAAAAAGGAAAATATTTAATTATTTTTCTGTTTTAAATCAGCTCAAATGAAATTCAAATGTAAACAACAAAAAGTGTGATATGGTAGTTTCCGGTGAAGACTGAAAAATAACTGCTTAAAACGAGGTCGAATTTGGTTAATATTTATAGTATCTTAAATTAAATATTTTTGCAGCGTTTTTCTTTTTTATTTACTTTTATTTAATCTACCAAGAATTGCATAATTTTGAATGAAATAAAATATTTTATTTTACATGTTTTTCCTTAAAAACTTTGGTTTAATCTGACCTACTTATCTTTTCGTTTAACACCGAGCGAAATTCAAAACATTCGATTTTGTTGGTATTTAATTGTGTTTGCTCAAAAATTGGTAAAGTTTTAGAGAAAAATATTTTGTACAATTATTCTTTATGTTAATTAGCAATTTTCCCCATTTGCGCTGAGTTTTGGTATAAAAATCGACCTACCCTAATGGCTATTAAAGTTGGTTAATGGCTTTTAACCCTCCTTGATCAGTGGGTTTGTATTTTTTTTTTTTTTTTTTAAGTCTAGAAAATCTCTGAGTTTATTGATTTGTTTTGTGTCGTAAACATTGGTTATTTAACTCTTAACATCCTGTTGAGAATTTTCTAAGTCCAGAGCCCAATTCCTATAATCATTTATCAATGAAGCGCGTGGTGTAATGGTTAAAGTCATGGGAAATGGACTCGTCGCCCCGAGTTCAAATCCTGGAAATGGTAATTGCATTTCACTTAGCGCTAATACCCTTTGGAAAGGTATGAATCCTACTCTCCCTCCAGCTATGGGTAAATAGCAGGGCAGACTGGGTTCTTTAACCATGGCTAGGTAACCAGTCTAGGAGAAGGAAAACTCTGAATTCAAAACCTGTTAAACTCTGTTTATGAAATTGACCTTGTGTCGTATCTTGCTCGTGCAGAGGAGTTGGTAAATATATATAATCATTTATCAAAAAATGGATAAAAATAGCCTTTTCATTTAAAGTTACCCGAGTTATTTTCCTTAAATCAAAGACTTCTAAATATGTTTATTATTACATTTAAACAAAGGTTATCATTTGGTGTGGATTAGGAAAAGAAATGTGACTTCTGGCCGGGTGGAATGAGGCGGTATAGGACATTAAAAGTTAAGGAGCGACTCAAATGGACAATAACTAGAAGGAAAAAAAAACTAACGGTACAACTCTCTTGACTTTTGTCGGTCAGGAGAATAATATTGACACTGATTTTTCTTATAAACCAAAAGTACGTAACAGTTTCATGGGGAAATGTGACCTAATTTTTAAACCAAGCCCATTTAATAATTCCTCTTCAGATTTTACAACATTGCTATTCTTATTTTGCCGACTCGATGTAGTCGAGTGTCTTGTCTGAAGCAGTCGATCTAGGTCAGTGGTTCTCAACAAGGTTTAGTTTGGTTGGATTTCATGGCATGTCAACCCTTGTTGGGTTATTTTATGCTAAAGATTGTAGCATTCAAGCTCTTGATGATTGCTGGTAAAAATACATATTCAATGGTGTTGACTATGTAGCAATATAGAGTTTGTAGCTGAAAACTTGTTCTATCCCAATGGTATAATTGTGCTCACTTTATCTGTTGTGGTTTCTGTGTAAATAAATAGGAATCTTTACTTTCAGAGTGAACCCTCTTCTGATTGCAACATTTTAAACTCTTGATCATTGTTGGTAAAAATAGATACGTAATAAGTGGTGACATTTTGGTTTATTCATTCTTGATGGGTATTGAAATATTTAGACCATATGACCTTTAGGCACCCCTTTTGCTTTGCTGATTCATAAGTACATTTTTTCATTTACACCGTCAACATCTGGTTGTTTGTTAACAGACGACTTTTTTTTTTTTTTTTAATTATAAAACTAACCCTAACCTTAACCCCTAGCAAACAACCAGATGTTGAGGGTGTAAATGAAAAAAATGTACTTATGAATCAGCAAAGCAAAAGGTGTGCCTAAAGGTTATATGGTCTAAATATTTTTTTTTAAAACTCAATTTTTTAAAATGCATTTTTTTAAAACTCATTTTTTCTATTTAACCCATAGATGGGACCCTGAAATTACTATCACTCCGGGTCAGGGTGGACCTGGGAGTAATGGCGATGAAGAGGTACTCCACATTCCACAGAGCTCCAGAACTTCACCATTAGATGCATTTTAATGTGATACCTAGGTCACTAAGACTCTCAGCCACTGCCTTCTATCACATATATGATAAAAAGGGTTGGGGGGATTTGCCATAAGGGCATTTAAAATGACTGTATGATATTATATACGCTAAAATATGCTTCTCAAACACATTCTAAAGACAGTCTTACTCATTAATACAGTAATAATGTAGTAATATGTAGTAATAATAAATTAAAAACAGTAATAATGTAGTATGATATGCAGGAAGGAGAAACAAAAGCTTGTAACTGACATTGTTATTTTAAAATTATTTACCAGTTATACTGTATCATCTCTCTTTTCTAATTTTTTATTTTATATTTACTGACATTGTTATTTTAAAATTATTTACCAGTTATACTGTATAATCTCTCTTTTCTAATTTTTTATTTTATATTTACTGACATTGTTATTTTAAAATTATTTACCAGTTAGGGTGAATGTGAGTGTTTTTCTGCTAAAAAATGGCCTAAGAAATTCACAAAATTATGGAAAAAAACTTTGAGAGCAAAATCCACGAGTATGTGGGGCCGCAAATGGTGAACCGCAAATGGGTGAGGGTATACTGTATACTAAAATTGGAATAATAGAGAGAAGATTAGCCTAGCTCCTACACAAGGATGACTTGCAAATTCATGAAGCATTCCATAATTTAAAAATTACTGAATGAAATGAACTGCATAGAAGTGTACACCATGTATAAGTATTTAAAGATATTAAGAAATTGATGTGTTGAAACTTTTTTCAAAATGACTTGAGTTGGTGTTAAATAACCTGAAAAGGGTTAATATGCCATAAAAAGGAAAAAAAAAACCAACCAACCTACTGTAATCTAAACCATATTAGAATACCAAAAGTAGAAATATTCACATAGCTATAAATTTTTTTATGGCAATCAAGTAGAAGAAAAACAATTTATATTTGACAGTGTCATAAATTTAAAGTTACCTAGAACAAATGGAGGTAAAAATCACCATTTACTCTTATGTTAGTAGAAAATTAAACATTATCACCAATTCATTTCAAAGATGTAGCTGGCATTAAATGACCCATTGAAGTTGATATGTTGTAAAACAAGAACAAATCAAATCAAATCTTATGTTAGTAAAAAATATAAGAAGCCTTTTTTATCTTTTTAAAAAAAATTTTATTTTGTGGAATAGTTATGGCAGCCCACAAAAAAAATTAAGAGGAAAATGGGTCCATGGGTTAAAAAAGGTTGAGAACCACTGATCTGGGTGAATCTGCTGTTTTCTCCTTGGGCTGGTTGCTAAAACATTAATTTGGAAGTCTTTTCTTCCTTGTGACATTTGCAATATCCAGCAAATCTTGTGTATCTTTGCTCATACTTTTTGGAGTGCTCCTTATAGATCTTTATTAATCATATGGTTCATTCAAGAAATGTTCATTGCAATTTGTACATTATTGTTATTTTAAATAATAGTTGGTCATTAACTAGTAAAAGACTATATGGGGTGTGTCTGAAAAGTAATAAGACAATTCATTTAAAATCCAAACAACAAACTAAATGTTTTCTCCTCCAAAGTAGTCCCCTCTTTTGAATCTAATGCACTTTCCCATCCTTCTCTGTCACGCTTCTCTGTCCTGCTGGAAAGATTCTTCTGGTATGTCTCTCAACTCCGTCGTTATGGAGGACCTCTTGATGGCTTCAATGCATTCAAAATGGGTCCCCTTGATGAGCCCCTTCAGCTTGGAAAAAAGAAAAAAGTCACGATTTGTCCTGCCATAACTATTGTTCCTTCCTGCCCACTTTCCAAGACACACCTTGTATTATTTATATCTGGATTTCTGAGATGCGATATTGTTACTTTTTGGACACACTTTTATATGACACACATAATCTCCATTATAATAAGATAATAGTTGGTCATTAATTAGTAAATACTATATTACTTATGTCTGGATTGTTACTTTTATAGAGGATTCAGATGATTAAAAAATGATGATCACTGCAAATGCTGATTCTGCAAATTTATTCAGTTACAAATTGAACTGGAAAATGCTTTATTCTCCAAGTTAAGTCATTTGATTTGGTTTGTTTTGTTTTACGGTATATCAACCTCAGTGGGTCATTTAATGCCGACAAAGTTGTGAAATAAATTAATTCTTAATAGATACTCAATTTTTTAATGAATTCATGTTTTTCTATTTAACCCATAGATGGGACATTAAGTCATTTGAAGTGAATTGCTATAATAAAAATCTTGCTATGATGTGCTGGGGAATTGCAAGATTCCTAGTTCGATACCGGTCCCCGCCCCCGCCACCTCAGTGCAGGAGTAGCACAGTTTGTGTAATCTCATCTGTGTGGCAAATTGGGGAAGCTGATCGTAGGCGTGGCGCTTCACCCCAGCAAAAACAATCTCCCTGGTCTAGTGCTAGAGAAAAAGGGATGGACTCTCTCGATGTCCGGCTGATATTCATAATAGGCCACTCTGCCGACTTTACTTACTTTTGTACTTACATACATACATACATACATACATACATATAGTAATAGCATAATCTTTACAGATCATTGCTGTCCTTCACAATCCTATAACCCCACAACCAGAACCTTTCCTCTCATTAGCCCTCTAATGACTCATAAGACCTGCTGCAGATCCACAAAGTTTGATGCAATTATGACATAGGAAGGATGTCCTTCTCATTGGATTAGATGGACCAGATGATAAAATTTGATGCTTATGCACCAACACGTCTCTTAGATCAGAAGCTGACTTACAGACTTTGTTACAGATTGCACAAGACACATTGTTTGTTCCTGGAGTGTGCATGAATTGTCCCTGATGAGATTTCCTATGATTAACATATCCAGCCTTAGTAAGCAGAATCCGACCAAATGTTTGACATTTCCAACACTCTGTGTTCTCACCAATATGACATACATACACACACACACACACACATATATATATATATATATATATATATATATATATATATATATATGAGAAGTAAACAAACAAACAATGTGTTTGATATGGCTTTTAGCCGACAATTTAAAAAAAAATATATGTGTGTGTGTGTCTGTGTGTGTAATATATGGATAGATTCTGATATCCCTTTAATAAAGAAAATTCTCATTAAAGATGAGAGAAAAAATGAATTTAGCTGAGGATATTAAGTATGGGATATTAAAGATAAGCAACCAAAAAGAAACCCAAAATAATTATATTATTTTATATAATTTGTCTCTTTTGTTTCAGGGTATATCTAATATAAGACACGTTTTGGAGAACCTTATTGTTATTTTTAGCCAAAATATGTGTTTTCCAGGTATTAGTATTTAAGTTTTAATGTAGTAAAATATATTAAGAAGAGGATTAAAACTAGATAAGAATGTATATAAAAAGATTACACTTATTTTCTCTATAAAATTATATATAAGATTTTATTTAATATGTTTGAGAATAAAACTATAATATTAGAAATCAATGACACCAAATGGTTATTAATTAAACCTGTTTTTTTTCTGTTTTTTTATTATTAAATCTGTATGCAAATTATCTAATAAATTTAGCTGAGGTATGGGATATTAAAAATAAGCAACCAAAACAAACAAAAAAAACTATATCATTTTATGTAATTTCTCTTTTTTAAACTGTTTCAGGGTATATCTAACACAAGACTCGTTTTGGAGAACCTTATTAAGTAAGTATCTTTTAAACAAAGATTTTTAAAATTGTATATGTTGTACACTAGAAAATTAAATAACTTTAATGTAAAAACTCTTAAGGTTAATTGATTTTGCATTGACAGAATTACTAATTTCTACTGATGTTTTTATTTTATTTTCTAAAATTCATATAACATAATAGAGAGGGGGAGAGCCAGAAATGTATCAATGATGTGTAAATTAGCATGGAAAAGTTTTAAGGATGAATCAGCATGACATGACGTTTTCTCATTGGTCGAAAGAACATCATGTAGTGAAGTGGGAGAGAGGAAGAGTGAGAGGTGAGTGTGGAGTGAATTTGGGACAATGCGCTGACTGAGCGAGACATAGATCTTGCTCCCAAACTATGAATGGCACAAAGCAAGATGTCCCCCAGCACCCCAAGTTGGTTGCCAGACTCCAAACATCAATGAATTGCCAGTCTGTTAAGTTCAATTTAACCATTTAATCTTTATCTGTAAAGTTTAACTTGTCCTTCTCGATTTTCCAGATTTTATTTATTTAAAAGAAAATGCCATTATTTGTTACAGTTATGGAATTCTGATCGATCCTGTGGCAAATTTAAACATGTTCATTCAAAATCCTCACAGTTGGCCTAACCTGTGCCTACTTATCAGTAAGTATAATTTCTGAATTCATAGATATTTATTTTTATTCAGTCCTACGATTGCAGGAAAATATCAAGTTTAACTCCCCCAATGGGGCCACCTGTTGGTGGTGGGTGGTGACCCGTGATGCTTAAGGATAGAGCCCAGGTGGATGAGCAGTTCATGACTTTCAATACTCCACTTTGGCCCTATCTTGGTTAGACGGGCGGTCGGAGAGGCCCCCTCCGATCAATCGGCTGGTCACGTCAAGCCCTAGCACCTATATGATTTTCCCAACCCTATTACCCTTATGGCAAGCCCCAACCCCTTTTTATCATATGGGTGCTAGAAGGTGGTGACTGAGCGTCTACATGTCCTGGGAATGACGTTAAACTCTATCTGATGGTGAGGTTCCAGTTCTGGAGGTTTGGGGAATGTGGAGCACCCCTTCATCACCATTGCTCCCTGGTCCACTCTGACCCGGAGTGGTAGTACCTGTTAGGGTCCCATCTATGGGTTAAATAGAAAAATGTATTTATAAAAAAATTGTATTATCCATTAAGAATTGATTTATTTCAAAACTTTATCGGCATTAAATGACCCACTGAAGTTGATATGCCGTAAAACCAAACCAAATCAAGTTTAAAAAATAACCAAATGCTGTAGTAGTTTTGTATTGAATGGAGATGATTATTTCTTGACTTTGAACTGATTATATTGTTTATAATCTGCTTATGTAATTTAAAAGCCATTTTTTAAAAATCCCTAAGAAAATGTCTTTATTTAATAAAAGAAACTATACAAATTTTACACTAAAAGAAAAAGGAGCATGTTCTTACCTAAGAAAGGTATTCTCCATCAAATTCCTTTATATGTTATAGATTTAACTTTCTGCCTGCTTTAAATCGCTCACAGTGGCTCTCACACCAAAGCGGCTCTCATGATAATTGAGTAGAAGGCTTTCAATTACAATAATAATGGGACTTTATTTGAATAGAACGAGTTCTGAGATGAATAGATAATGAACTTAGAAATATTCCGTCATATAGGTAAAAAATTGCAAAAAAATTTGGTATAGCCATGAGAGGAATTTGGTTGGCAAAGAGTTAAAGAAATCAAGAGTTTAACTCTGTACATGAGACAAGTTATAAGAAAAAAGTGCACACATATAATTATATATATATAATATATATATATATATATATATGATCGCCTACGGTTTAAAGATGTCTGCAGGAGAGCTATGAGGATATGCCATATTGACACAAACACATGGGAGGTAGATGCAAAAAATAGAGCGGCCTGGTGCCTGAACGTTAAGCAAGGCACGGAGAGGGTTGAGGCAGAGAGGAGAGTAGCCTCAACAGCAAAGAGAGCCAGAAAGAGGGAGATAAGACAGCATCCCCAGAAAGCATCACAGTTTGTGTACATTCAATGCACCAAAGACTGTCACTCAAGAATTGGCCTGCAGAGTCACTTGCGCTGATGCAGATAAAAATTTTTATTTTGGACACTATGCCATCATCCTTAGTGGATGGTAAAGATCCAATAATAATAATAATAATATATATACACACACCACACATATGGTGTTCACTCAGCAAATGTACATACTACTCTACCAGTACCTTTTTCCATTCCTTCTTTGTGGCTTGTTAAACATTTTGAAAACTTTTTCTTCTAATGATGACCTAAGGTATAAACTAGTTGAGATAAAAAAAAAAGAACATGAAAGAAATATTCCTGTTTTATCACTTTTTGTTCATCTTGACCTGTCTGACACATATATCAAAGACCAATTCATCAGAGGGATAGCAAACGATGCACTCCAGACTGATCTACTGGCAAAAACCGGGGTGCTGAAGTCCCTTGAGCAGAACATCTGTCATGCTGAAGCATTTAAATCAGCACTACGGGACCAAACTGCAATGACTGGTACCTCAGACATAGCTACTGTGCGGATGTCAACAATGGAGGGGGAGGAAGGGGAGATGAAGAATAATCAAGCTAAGTTCCAATTACCGTCGAATTGGTAAGACATGGCAACGAGCGGTTGTAACTGAATACAATCCCGTCTCGTTGCAATTCTACTGCAGACTGACAGGGTATTTATAAAACTCCACAATATCATAGAAATCAAGCAGCCAATCAGAACTCTGGGAATGGAATCACCCAAATGCATGAATGAACTATTCTTGATTTCTATAAATACCAACTGTCTTGGACACTGCTTCAGTTGTACTTAGCTAGTTGCTGTTATTCAAACCAACAGTAGACTAACTGACTTCAATAATATATATATATATATATATATATATATATATATATATTAAAACAATAGTCCAAATTGTTTTGAAGTTTTTTCTTTCTCTTTTCTATCTTTCTAATAATTTTTTTATTATCATTATCTTAAAAAGAATTTATAAAAATAGAAAAACAAAAACCCACAAAATGTTAATTTCAAAATATTAGTTATTAACTGATACATCACTCAATAGGTGCTGCAATAGACACATTACTTACAACTAATCTACAAGGTATGTCAGAAAGATTCCAGTATGTCAGAAAACTTTGATCGTCCACTGCAAGTTCTTGCCACAGGGCCAGACGATCAATCAGCATGTCTACAAAGAGATACTGCAGCATTTGCCTCGTTCAGTGCAAGAGAAGAGGCGAGAGATGTGGCAGGACAACTCGTGGGTGCTTCACAATGACAACGCACCTGCCCACACTGCCCTGAGTATCCAAGAGTTTCTGGCTCAGAAGAACATCACTGTGCTGGAGCAACCTCCCTACTCACCTGACCTGGCTCCATGTGATTTTTTTTCTTCCCAAAGCTCAAGGAGTCATCAAGGGAACCCGTTTTGAGGATGTGGAAGACATCAAAAAGGCTGTGATGACAGAACTATGGAGAATCCGAAAGAATCCTTCCAGGAGTGCATGCAAGTGGGACAGAGAAGGATGGGATAGTGCATTAGACTCCAGGGGGATTACTTTGAAGGAGATAACTTGTAGTTTGGATTTTAAATACATTTTTTTGTGACACCAGTCCTGGAACTTTTATACATACCTTGTATAATACACCAGGGAGATCAAAAACAAAATGAATCCTACAATCTGAAGTGAGAGGAAATACATTAAAAATAAACAAAGGTAATATTCGCAGAGTTCTGTCCCGGCTCCTGCCTCAAAAACCACTAGCCAGTGCCTGCTGAAAAAAAAACACAGCTACAATTGAAGTCTGTAGCCGAAGCGGTGTCACTTGAAAAAAAAAACAATCAACTTAGGGCGTTTTTCCAGCAAACCCAACCCTAACCCTAAACCCCCCTAGATAAAATTACGTTTTATTACAAAATTTGTGGGTTCTGTTTTTTCTGGGTCACCCTGTATACAGGTAAAACAGAGCCAAAATTATTTATTTATTTCCCCATTAAACTAACCTCAACCCAAAACCCTAACCCTAAACCCTAAAGTTACACCGCTTTGGCTACGGACTTCAATCGTTGCTGGTGTTTTTTTTTCTGCAGCCACTGGCTAGCAGTTTTTGAGGCAGGAGGCCAGGACGGAACTCTGCGAATATACCCTAAACAAGCATTTCCAAATCAATCCTCTGACATATTCAAATGGTTTACTGATAATACTGCAAATAATCATTACATTTAGTAGCCATTGTCATTGGTGCTAATGTCTAATGTTAGAGGCAGTGGTGCAATGATCAGAGTCTTAGGAAATGGACTCGTTGACCCGAGTTCAAATCCTAGACAAAGCTACAGTTCACATAGTGCTAATACCCTTGAGAAAGGTATGAATCCAACTACTCTTCCTCCAGCTGTGATGGGCCACTTTGCTGACTTTACTTTTTACTACTAAAATTTTAGAAGTAATAAAGTATATTTTATATTATTTATTTGTATTATGAGGCGCATGGTGTAATGATTAGAATCATAGGAAATGGACTCGTTGACCCAAGTTCAAATCTTGGATGAGGCTGTTTGCATTTCGCATAGTGCTAATATCCTTGGGAAAGGTATGCATCCAACTACTCTTCCTCCAGCTATGGATAAATAGTAGGCAGATTGGACTTTTTAACCTTGGTTAGGCAACTAGTCTAGGAGAAGGAAAACTTTGCTTGGGGTGGTCACTACTAGAGTAGGCTCGGTCCTAATTAGTGATCTATTTTCACTAAATTAAATGGATCAGCTTAAGTTTAGGCTGTAGACTCAACCTCCCCACCCAAGAAAACATATTGTTGATTTAATAATATCAACTGGATCTGTGGAAATTTTATTGGGGAGAAAGTGAGAATGAGTCTTCCTCACAATTATACATATGTGTTTTTACTATATGGGTCAGTTTGTATCTATTGTTCACTTGTGTATGAGTGGGTGGGTGTCAGGTGGAGAAAGAAAGAATGATGTAAAAACAATTGGTTTTTAATTCTTCTATTTCTTTTATACATCCATGTTGAAAATTGAATTCTTTTTTCCACCTTAACTTTCCCTACCCTTTCCTTCTTTATCTCTGTCTTTTCCTCTCCCACATTCTTTTACCCACCCTGCTATATTTAAAAGTATTTCTCTTTTTTCTCTCTCTTTCTGTCTTTTTGTTTCTTCTCTCTCTTTCTTGCCTTCTCTCTCTTTCTTGCCTTCTCTCTCTCTCTTTCTTGCCTTCTTTCTCTTGTGCCTTCTCTCTCTCTCTCTCTCTTCTCTCTCTCTTCTCTCTCTTCTCTCTCTCTTTCTCTCTCTCTTCTCTCTCTCTTTCTTCTCTCTCTTCTCTCTTCTCTCTCTCTCTTCTCCTCTCTCTCTCTTCTCTCTTCTCTCTCTCTCTTTCTCTCTCTTGTGCCTTCTCTCTCTCTTCTCTCTCTTGTGCCTTCTCTCTCGCTTTCTCTCTCTTGTGCCTTCTCTCTCTCTTTCTCTCTCTTGTGCCTCTCTCTCTCTCTTGTGCCTTCTCTCTCCTTTCTCTCTCTCTCTCTCTCTCTCTCTGTGCCTTTTCTCTCTCTCTTGTGCCTTTTCTCTCTCTCTTGTGCCTTCTCTCTCTCTCTTGTGCCTTCTCTCTCTCTCTCTCTCTCTCTCTCTTCTCCTTCTCTCTCTCTCTCGTGCCTTCTCTCTCTCTCTCTCTCTCTTGTGCCTTCTCTCACTCTCTCTGTCTCTTGTGCCTTCTCTCTGTCTCTCTCTGTCTCTTGTAACTTCTCTCTGTCTCTCGTGCATCTCTCTTTCTCTCTCTCTCTCTCCTTAGATTTTGTTAAATTGTTTAGTTTCAGAAAAGCAGATGATGCCATATGTGCATAGGATTTGTCTGGTGTATTTACTTCTGGGTGTTGTATATTTTTCCCATCCATCTTTGTTCTTATAAATTATCAAAATGGAGGTATACACATTGTGTACACATAGATTTTATTACCCTGATTCCTTTTTCAAAAAACACATGCTCACACAGGAGAGAAATTAGCATAGACGCAATGCGTGTTTAGTTGCCTAGTAACATGACTCGATCAGGAAATCCTCTTCCAGGTCCACATGGGGTTAAGGCTTGTCTGTTAACCTTTATGACTTATATTGTACTTTTCCATGAGTTTACTTTCAGTTAAATTCAAATCCTATACTTCCTTATAAAAATGATAGGCTGCGCCTATTCATTATGTAACAATGTTAGCAAGTTAGTGACTGAATAGCGAGTTCTATCCTCACTGGATGCTCCATACTTGTGGCCTTGTGTCAAATCCTACTTGTGGTGAACAGGTTGGGTAAATACCTACCCTTCTAATTGGGCCTGAACACTGCAGCTGCCTGTTCAATTCTCAATAATTCTAATTTTCCCAAGAGTTGCTTAGTCACATGACTAGATCAACCAATCAGTGAATCCAGTTTGAGGTCAATTTGGAGTTAAGGCTTGTCTGTCAAACTTTGTCTTATACTGTATTTTTCCATGAGTTTACTTTCAGTTTAATTCAAATCCTAAACTTCCTTACAAAAATCATTGGCTATGCCTATTTAATATGTAGCAATGGTTAGTAAGCTAGTCTCACAGATCTATTACAACTGAATAGCGAATTCAAGTTAGATTAATATTGTTCAAATTTAATTTAATATTGTGATTTAATCTTATTTCATGTTATATATAATATGGTTCAATTTAATATTGTGATTTAATCTTATTTTATCTTATATATAATTAAATTCAACAATATTATATATAAGATAAAATAAGATTAAATCACAATATTAAATTGAACAATATTATATATAACATAAAATAAGATTAAATCACAATATTAAATTGTACAATATTAATATTCAATAAGATAAGCTATTTTCTTTTGGAAGAAAGACTATAATTTCTGACTTAGAATGCTTTGTATTTAGCTAAACCAACAATATAAACAAACATGAGCTGTTTACTAAAAAAATAAACTTGATCGATCTAATTTTAGTAGCAATGAATGTCATAATGGCTTGGTGTTAAATTGTACTAACAACTGATAAGTTTATTAAAGTGTTGATAACAAAGCTCAAAGTAGAGGTTAAAGGAGTGCCAAATACCAATAAAGAATTCTTGGGTCTAGGTGACCTAGGATTTGAGGCACCTCAAGTAGCTTGATAACAGGTGTGGGATGTTCATCATAAGTTTTGGAAAGTGTTTAATAATCTGGCATTGGTGTTTTTTTATATGTGAAGTACTGCCCGAAAGTTTGATGAATTTGACCAGCTCATTCAAACAAAAATCTAGTATGGTTTAAAGTATTTGAGTCATTGTGCAAACAGCTCAAATAACTACATCATGGGAAACCTTTTATTTTACTGTCCTATTTATATGAATACTTTTTAAATACCTATTTGACCCATAGATAAAACCCTAACATATACTACCAACCCATGTGCCTGAAAGTTTGAGGAATTTGAAAAACTCATTGATTGAGAAAATGCATATCCGAACATTAATTTTATAAAAAAAAATACTAAATATAGTTATTTATACTATCAAAAAAAAAAAACTTATATGAAGGCTACTCTGCACTCCCCAGAGCTCCACAATTGAAACAGTTGAATGCAGTTTAGCATCATACCAAAGACATTGGAGAGGGGATGATAAACATATATATATAAAGACGTAATAAAAGAAAAAAAAAAGGTAACATCTATATATTGATACTCATGTTCCTTAATTGTATGACCATCACCATCTTCTAGGTAAATAATAAACTGTCCAAATTGCCAAAGTTGAAAATGTAAATCCTAATTATCTGGTTTTGCTATTATTGGATATTGCCTGAGAGGTGGGGAGAGGATTAAATAAATAAAATAAAATGAATTAGTTAAAAAACATCATATTCACACCACTCCACTGAGATATTTGTTTTGACAGTAAGAACTTCCGAAACGTTTTTAAAAAAATTGATTTATTTATTCAGACTCTTATCTTTTATAGAAAATTTAAAAATCATATTAAAATTCATATTTGAACAGCTGATTGGTTGGGCAAATGTACACGCAAACATTAATTTTTTTTTCAAAGAAAATACTAAATATTGTTATCTATATATTCATGTTTGTTTGCAGCTACATACCACTGTTGGTTTCAAAAATGTAATAATGTTAATTATAATTAGTTGGTTGGCTTAGAGGCCTCCCAACTTGGTACATATATGAACAAATAACGTGTGGTGTAATTGTTAAATTCATGGGAAATGGACTTGTCACTCCGAGTTCAAATTCTGGATGTGGTAATTGCATTTCACTTAGCGCTAATACCCTTGGGAAAGGTATGAATCCTACTCTCCCTCCAGCTATGGATAAATAGCAGGGCAGACTGGGCTCTTTAACCTTGGTTAGGCAACCAGTCTAGGAGAAGGAAAACTCTGAATTCAAACTTGTTAAACTCTGCTTGAGAAATTGACCTTGTGTCACATCCTGCTCGTGCGTAGGGGTTGGTAAATATATATATATGAACAAATAACTCCGACTAAGTGTGTTAAATACACAATGGACTTTAATACATGGAGCACGTGGGGAAGCATTTATAACAAGAGATACACAGACAAGATACATAGTAAATATATGAGTAACACATATATGAGACAAGATAGAAAATGGAAGTATAACAGAGATACATAAATGTACATGTAAAAGATATGAAGAGTCCAAGAGTCCAAGTCACTTACTACGTAGTGTCGGGGTGTGTGTGTGTGTGACCCCCCCCCCACACAAGAAGGGTGTAGACATAAATGTCTAACCCATGTGTGTTCGTTGAGTCCTGGAGAAGAAAGAGAATTCAAACTTGGCGCTTGCCTGCTTAAATAGTCAGAGCGCTTGATAACTCTTCCAACCAAACAAGAGCAGACAATCCCACACCACCTTTCCACACTTTTCCTTCAGAACCCTGTGTCATGTGACTTCAGCCATTGGACCAGCAAGAAAATTAATAACAGCAGGATCCCCTCCCCCAGGCAGCACCTGCCCACTTGATTTATAGGGGCAGGGCTGGGTTTATTGCTCAGTGCCTGAGGTGCCTCAATAGAGGAATGCTGAAGGGATCCATGCAATTTTTTCATTGACCATGTTAATGGTCCTTGTGTCCAACTAGCACGGAGGGGTGCCAATAAATAAAACCTACTAGTACTTCCAACATTCCTTCAAAGAATTAAACTCTTGTTGCAATCTACCTTCCTTCCTGCTCGTGACTCCATCAATGATTGTTGGATAGAAAACCTTTTTATGCTCTTCAATAAAAAAAAGATATAGCTATATCAATGAACTTTGAAAATACTTTCCACAATCAGTATTTAGCCACTTGCAACTTTTTTGCATCTCCCTCCCACTCCATAAAACATTGCACTGCAATATCATTCTATTTCAAATATTCTTTATTCATTCCTCTATTTCGCTAGGTTCTCCACAGGAATTTATGGAATGTTGCTGTCTCTCCTAGAATGGGTTGGCATTGTATTTTTAGCTTTTTTGTTTCATGTGTTTGTCTTCTTATTTTTGTTTAGTTCATCTTATTTTCTTTATTAAACTTACTTTCAGTCATATTGTCCTGATGATAATGTAAATGAACATTGAAACACAACAAACCATTTTTGAATTCAACAAGATCTCTCAATTCTCACGTGACTGCCCACAGCCAATGATGAGGGCCTGTTTAATTCCCATGGTTGTTTCAGCTTGGACTGAACTCTGACCTGTCACCTGTCCATCATGCCTTCACATTTAAACTGGGTTTCCATGGTGCTATTACATCACAGACCCGGATTTAGAGAATAAAGCAATATCTAATAAAACTTGTAACTTTAGTAGAGGGGCGGGGTCATTTAAGCACAGTGTAATCATAATTTCCTCAAGGGAGATAACTATTGTATGCTAATTATTAGAGTACGTCTCCTTATTTATGATTAATTAAGTATAATATAAATTCAATAAATAGGATGCAACTTAAGCTTGCACTTAATAGTCGCCAAAGTTGGCCTTCATGCAAGCTTAGGTAAAATACATTTTGGGAATGAACATTGAAATTAGTGTTAATAAAGATTCATTTAAAAGCTTGGATTGATTAATTGATTTTAATGGCATGTCAACCCGTTAGGGTTATTTTATGCCTAAAGGATAGGGAATCACATTCATTGTATGTTAATAATTACATTGTTTTGTGTAGTTGTTTTTTTAAGTTTTTGTTGTTTGTTTTTTTTATTTATTCATTTTTTTTTACCATATTACCTTTAGGCACCCATTTTTGATCTCGATTAAAAAAGGACATGTTTTTCATTTACATCGTCAATATCCGGTTGTTTGTTAGAGGTTAGTGTTATAATTTTTTAAAAAAATCTAAAAATCGTCTGTTAAAACAACCGGATATTGACGGTGTAAATGAAAAACATGTCCTTTATTAATCGAGATCAAAAAGGGGTGCCTAAAGGTCATATGGTCCTTTTTTTTTGCACACAGTTATGATATCAAGTATTACTGTTTAATACAAATAATTTTCAAACAGATCTATTTGACCTATAGATGGCTCCCTAACAGGTACTACTGCAGGTACTGTAACGTTATTACTCTCACATCAGGAATGGAGTGATGATGTGTTGATAGTAAAAATTAATAGTTGTATACTTATCTCATCTTCTGTTCTACGTGGAGAGGCTCGAATCTGGTTGCTGGGCTGATGTTATGTTGACTGGCAATTCTATGATGTTTGGAGTCTGGAAACCAACTTGGGGTGCTGGGGGAGATCTTTCCGTGCGCCATTTAGAGTTTTTAATAATAACACAAGGCCACTTCTTTTTCTTGTGAGATTTTTATTTTCCCTCCCAAGTCACAATTGCTGAATCAGAGCCATGTCTCAATCTGTCAACACATCTTTCCAAACTCCCTGAATATTTTCACCTCTCTCTCTTCCTCTCTCCCACTTCGCCACGTGATATTTCTCGACCAGTTGAAAAAATGCTGTGTGGTATTATGATGATTGATCCTTAAAAACTTTCCATGTTAACCTACTAGCTCTTCTCTCTCTCTCTCTCTCTCTCTCTCTCTCTCTCTCTCTCTCTCTCTGTCTTTTATATATATATATATATATATATATATATATATATATATATATATATATTAAGAAATTTGAAAAACGAAGTGTTCTAAAAATAAGATGAATAAATTCATCTTATTTTTGGAACACTTCATTTTTCAAATTTCTTAATATTGTCAGATTTATTTCCAAGTGTCAATTCTGCTATCTTTTATCTAGCACTGGCTGGCTTTCTGGTCTTTCTTCTGTCTTGGATTTCTTGTCTCTCTTGCTAGAAATTCTTAGGGATTTCTGGTCCTGTGTTGTTGCTTGGTTTTCATTAACAAACACAAAACTGTTGTTTTTCTTTAGAGCTATTTTATTTTACTTTATAAAACCTATCTCAGGATAAATGCGCGGAGATTTTGGACTCCAACAGACTGCCATTGCGATCCGTCTTATTCAACGCTCAGCCCCCACCAAAAAAAAGCTGATTTCTCTAAACTGACTTTCTCGTGTTCACTCTCGATACACCATCGGCGGGCTGGGGGGGGGGCTATTTGCATGTCCGATACTGTAACGGCTGCCCCGGTCTGGATAAAGTGAAGGCATGAAAATTCCTACTGATGTAATTAATTTTATTCAATTAACACCGTGAAACTGTAAGAAAACAAATAGCATTTAATAAAAGCGAATACAACAAAGAAGAACAATTTAAAAGAATCTCAAAATACAGAAACTTCAACAAATGGACATATCAAGAGATAGAAACTCACAGCTTGTTGCTTCATTCCGACCAGCCTGGCAGTGATAATCTAACTAAAGGTCCCCTTTCCACTTTTTGGTTAGGGTTTCTAGGCCGCAGAAACTAGTGCTCTGCACCAAATGATGTTAACTCTTAAACTACCCTAAATGTTAATACTCTTGGTGGTAGTTAATTTATACAAACAAAAATATTCATATAAAAATAAAACATAATTAAACTGGTCAATTTTTAGCTACACATACTGCATGTGCTTCTGCATTTGCTACACTGGTCATCTTACAATTACTTTATTCTATTTTTCTCTGGCCGTGATTAATCCATGTCATCTGCTATACTTAGGACCTCCACTCATTGTGATCCGCGACAAAAGCGCCCCCAGGGAACCCCCCCCCCCCCGCCGAAAAAGTAAACAAATCAATCTACAAAGAGAGAGAACAAAGACAAGACAAAGACAAAATCGAGTCAGGTGAACATCAAAAATGACAAAGATGAGGTGTAGGACTTTATTCTTCTACAATCATTCCTATCTGCTGCTATTTCATCTTCTCTCATGTACTGCCGGGTCGGGAGGGGGAAAAACGCCCCTCCCTATTTCTTTAAAGACTTCTGCTAAAGTTGTCTTCTACTGGCTCCCTAAAGGTGATCTCTTTTCAGCTACCAAATTCCAACTGATCTTGTCCAGTCCCCACAACTAACTGCCTCACTCACTTTCAAATTTCCCAGAACTCTCAAATCTCATTCAGGTCTCACCCCCCCCCCGCGAGATTTCACACGGTATTTCAATTTTCTTTTTCTTCTAAGAATCTAGTCAACTTTTATAGCTGGTTTGACCTCCAGCTAACTTTCAATCTGTCAAACGCCAGACTCTTGGTCTCTATCTTAGGTAGTTATCACAACTCTTAATCTTTTCTCTATAGGATTTCTCTTTATTACTTCACATATACACTTATCAATACATGTATACACATATATAAATATATACGCACACATACACGTATATGCACACACCTATGATCCACACTGAATACACATATATATACTTATATGTGGGTGGTCTTACTATGTATTCAATATAACTAACTATACTGTTATATATATATATATATATATATATATATATATATATATATACACTTGCTTGCACCAGATTTGCATTCTGCACCTATGCATTGTGCAACACTCTGGTTAATCAGAGAAGGTCAAATACAGGGTTAAATCTTGTCAATCAAATTTCCTGTATTTTTCCACAAAACTCTTAATTTGATTTAACTACACTACCGTACACAATTGATAGGCAGCCTCTCAATTTTGTAACATTTTTAACTCGTAGAACAACACGCAGACATTTTTGTGTACACACAACTTTATTCCCTCTGAATACCTTTTCACCTGATGTATTTTTAACCTGTGCACATATGGTTGGGAGCAGAAATGGAAAAACATGTCTTACCCAAGTGGGCAACTAGACTCCACTCAACTAAATTATATTTCTACTTTCCCAGCGTTGCTTGGTTGTGTGATCTTCTAAACCAGGGGTAACCAAACTACGGCCCATGGGCCGGATACAACCATGAAGGCATTTTATCAGGCCCACCGACAGTACTTGAATTTGTTTCTTAAAAAAGAACAATATTTATGTATGCAAGCAAACCTTTTCCAAATTGAAATATGTGAAATCAACCCATCGAACAAAATTGACTGATAAACATTTGAAAATAATTCTCTTGATTGGATGTAGCAATTCCAAACCAAACATTGATGATATCTTGAAAGGCAAACTTCAGTGTCACAAATCTCACTAAACCTTTCTGTTAATGTGTTCTTTGATGATGTTTTGAAAATAAATATGTTGGTTAAATTTGTTTTTGTGCATATTATGCCACTCATCCATGAATATAACATGGAAAGATAATTTTGTTTTACATCTTTTTCTCAGAGCTTTCGTTCTGGCTAGCAAGTATTGAACACAATAATAATGTGGCCCACACTTGTCATTTTTTTCAGTTATCTGGCCCACCATGAAAAACGGTTTGGTGATCCCTGTTCTAAGCTAATGTGAGGCCACATTCCAGATGAACATGGGTTCAAGGCTGTTGCCATTCAAACTATATGACAATGATTTTCCACTCTTTACTGTTATTTCAAACTACTCTATAAATAAAATTTCTTTTAACCTTAGCCTTTTTAAAAAAAAACATTTTACCCTATGTTTTTGAACTTCATTTGATGCAAAGTTTTTGTTGTTGCTGTTGTGAAATATATTCCACAACAATTTTTGCTTCAAATTTAAGTAATTTTTCAGTGTGTTGTTAACAAGTTAAAAATATATTTTAAAGAATAAGTTTCTAAAATTTTTTCAGAAAACTCTTTTATAGTGGATTCATTATGATTTGCAATAAATTTATCAGCATAATTAAATATAGCAAAACAAGCACAAACATTTGGGTAGATGGAACTATAAGAAATTCCTTGAGAAATACTGTTTCTCTGTAGTATCATCACCATCATTGGCTACCCTCACCAGGAATACATTTCACATTGAAAAGGTTTCATTTTTTGTGATATAACCTGAAATCATAGAGAAATTGTTAGTAAGTTTTTTTTAATTTTTTAATTTTTTTTATTAGTGTTTGTTTTGTATAACTGCATAATTTTTTTATAACTATTTTTTTTTGGTTTTGTTTACAATCTTTTATTATCACATTTCTAAAAAAAAAAAAAAAAAAGACAACCAGTTTGTATATTTCTGTAGAGTTTTAACATTTTTTTGAAATGGACAAAAATTGACTATAAAACAAATCAACCTGTTTGAATTCTGCTTGTTTATGTGACATGTTGGGGGTCATATATATTAGTGGGCTGTGATACTACATTTAAGCCCAACATTTTTTTTGCTTAATGACTATCATTATAATAATCTGCCTATTGCCAAATTCTACCCTCACAAGAAGTGTATTTTTCTATAATGTATTTAGTTGTTGCTTTTTGATATTTTTAATAAACAATTCTATTGTATAATTTCAGCTCTGGAAGGTTTTATTCTGGTCACATATAAAATTGAACTACTTCTTTCAAAGGTAGGTATATTTCTGTCTGTATATAAATATATTTAAAATGGTTCTTTGTATTCATAAAGATGAAATCTTTTAGACACAATATGAGGATAATGAAAATTATTTACTATAACAAAGAAAGGATATAAACTTGTGGTACAGTCCTTGTGAAAATAGTTAGTTTCTATTTTTAGAATGTATCTATTTTGAATGTTTTTTTTTTTTGTATATAGCAACTAAGTGGCATTTGTAGTGTAATGCTTACCATCATAGGAAATGGGCATGGTGACTTGAGTTCAAATCCTATTCACATAGCACTAATACCCATGGGAAAGGTATGCATCTAACTATTCTCCCTGCAGCTCTGGGTAAAATAGTAGGGCAGACTGAGCTCTTTAACCTTGGTATGGCAACTGGTCTAGGAGAAGGAAAACTCTGGATTCAAGTCTGTTAAAGTCTGCATAAAGAATTGACCTTGTGTCACACCCTTCTCACGTGAAGGAATTGATAAATACATATTTAGTCAAATCACTAACATAAAATATATATATATATATATATATGATTTCTTGTATGATATTTGTGAAATAGATTTAAATTTGCCTGTTGATTTTTTATCTTTATTTTTTTAATTTAAAAAATTTCTTTTACACCACGTCAAACCTTGTTGGGTTAGTTTATGCGAGTTTTGTCTTTTATAGACTCAGGTTGCTTACAGTGCCTGTTATGTTTAAGTGGTCACCATTTAATTACTAAACATGCTCATTGCTGCTTAACTTTGGTAATCTGAAGAGAACCAATGCTTTTCAGTGTGATTTGACTGTAAGCTGAATTGGCCTATTTATAATAAAGAATGTTGGATCAAATCTCCAATAAGCACCCCAACTCAGACCAGTAATCAAAAAGACAGTTTAGATTGTTACCGCAAGCTTCTGCTTATTTGTAAACAAACCAACTGACGATTATTTAACATTAGAATTTGAGGTGCTTATTAAATGTTTGCCAAATATACTGACAAATAATCTTTCAATTTTAGATTTTTCCTATATTTGCTAGTAGAATATGAATTAATTTAATACTTTGAAATGTATGGGTTAAATATTACCACTACTATTCTTCTACAAGGATGGCTTTGGCATTAAATAACCTGTAAAGGTTTATATGCCATTAAACAATTTATTCTGCTGAGAAAGAGTTACTTCATTATGGGATTTATTATATAGATACTTTTTGATTTTAAATACTTTTTGATATAATAAACGTAATAATTGGAAAGTGGTTTAACTTTAAAAGATACTTTTTGATATAATAAAACTTAAAAATAAATAAAACTTAAACTTTATTTATTCATGGTTTAAAAAACCCAAAAAAACTTTAACTTTTAAAAAAACTTTATAAAAACTTTAAAAACTTTATAAAAACTTTAACTTTATTTTAAAAAATAAATAAAACTTTAACTTTATTTATTTATGGTATTTAAAATAAATAAAACTTTAACTTTAAAAGATACTTTTTGATATAATAAACATAATAATTGGAAAGTGGTTTAACTTTAAAAAAGAAAAAGATATCTTTTAGGTTTGTTCTTGTATTTACAAATATTTATGTCTCACTGTTTGTAGTAATAAGAGAACATACACGGTCGGACTTGAGTAAGCTTTATTCTACTTTGAATACATCTGCAGTTCTCTTGGGAGTTTATATAATTTTACAAAGCTAAAGAGTTACGTAAAGGGGAGGTGACTCTCAATTATTTATTACACTGTCCATCAAATATTAAGTGTTTTGTCTTTTTAAAAAAAATATTATCATTCATTTTTTTATTTTTATTTTTTTAAGGGTCAGCTTGCTGAAAAGTATGGTCAATGGCTGCACACGTCTAACTTGCTGGCTCTTCTTGTTGTTCCTGCCATTGTTATTCTTTATATTCATCCAAATCCTGGTAAGTCACAATCATATATACAAACTAGACAAAATGTGACCCAATGGGTCACCCATTGAGCTCTAGGTAGATAATTGGGATTAGGGATAAGTGAGTTTGCAAAGTGAATTAAATCAAAATAAATAAATACGACCGGAAAATTAAAAATAACAAACATTTAAATCATTTTGTAAGATTTCTAAGAAAGGAAACGTTTGACCTAATTTAAATTTATTAAGAGCGAGGGGTTAGTTTTATAATTAAAAAAAAAAATCTAAAAATCGTCTGTTAAAACAACCGGATATTGACGGTGTAAATGAAAAACATGTCCTTTCTTAATCAAGATCAAAAAGGGGTGCCTAAAGGTCATGTGGTCCAATTATTTGCTTTATAATTTTCCTTGTCTATTTTCAGTATTTTCTGCAGCCACTCTGGGAATCTATACAATTGTCTTCTTAAAACTGATGTCTTATGCCAGTGTGAATTCTTGGTGCCGAGAGCAACCTAAAGAATCTCAATTAAAACGTCACAAATCATTTAGTTGCGGAGAAGGTAGATACAAGTTTGCTTTCTTTTTCTCTTTCTCTTTTTACTCCTTTCTTTTTTCTTTCTTTCTTTTTTTTTCTATCTTGTTTTTCTCTTTTTTCTTTTTTCTAATTTTACTTTTTTTTCTTTCTTTCTTTTACTATTTTTCTTTTTTTTCCTTTTTTTTCTTTTTTTTCTTTTTTCTTTCTTTCTTTTTTCTTTTCTTTTCTTTTCTGTTTTTTTCTTTTCTGTTTTGGTCCACTTTTTGTGTTAAAGAAAAATATCCCCCCCCCCCCCAAAAAAATGACATAATATTTTCAAGATTCTTTTTCAATTTTTATGTCTTACTTTTGCAGGAAAGAAAGTATACACTGCTGACAAAAGTAACTCTCAGCTTGTAACTTATCCCAAAAATTTGAATCTTCAAGGTAAGAGTTAACTTTTTTTGAATTTATAAGAATACACAACCAATCACTCATCTGAAAATATTGTTTTTTTTTTAAATTATTTTTATTTTTAAGACCACTCTATCAAATTCATTTACTGATTAAGTTATTTGTGTGTGTGTGTGGGGGGTATGTATATGGTTATGTATATATCTGTATGATATCTATTAATAATGGAGATTCGCTTCCGGTTTTTGTCTGTAACAAAAATTACGTCACTGCTTACGTCACATTACCCAAAATCGTCATAACAGAATAAATACACTCAAAGTTTGAACATGCAGCATTAGACAGTCCTCATTGTTTTTTAAAACAAGTTTTAATAAATACATGAATGGTATTGTATATCTATATATAGTTTGTTTTATTTTAATACATATTTAAAGTTTACATTTCAAATTGTTTTATTTTTTAATCCTTTAATGAATTTTATGATTTTACTTACTTAGGGTACAAACTCGCTGTCATTCAATTTTTTACTCCCAGGCAATATGTTTCAAAAATCTATTTTAATATCGTGGTGTAGTTGTGACACATATTTTGGATTCTTTAAAATCTTCTTCAACTTAATACAATTATTGTTTTTGCATGAAGAGGATTTTAATAAATCTAAAACATGTGTTTGAAATAAATAGAAAAAAAATTCAAACCACTTTTCAGGCATTTTATATATATATATATATATATATATATATATATATATTTGGGAATAAAAAGCCTTAAATACCATGGATATCGTGGTTATGGACCATTTCCACTTGCGAGTATGCCCATGAGCTTCTTCAGACCACTGATATCTTTTATTTAGACAGGCACATGGCCAAACTCATCTTATATTCATACATTTCCCCTGCCTTCAGGGGTGATCGTATTGCATTTTTTCTTTTCAAGTGTCTTTTTTATTGGTGGAAATTTTTTTTTTAAACTTGTTTTTGTGTCTGCATTTCGTCACTATTTCTTCTCATTGGTTTAGAAGTTTGTCTCTATAATAGAATATGTGCTTAATTGAAGTCGTACCTAATTTTGAAAATTAATTAATAATTAATGAATTAGGCGGGCATACCTATTCAAATTTAAGGCTAAACAAATCAAGAAAAATCAATCTCTGTATGTACATTTCGGCCTATTAGGCCTATATATATAATCAAGGAGTGGGGAATCTGTAGCATTAAGACCACATGCAGCCTTCTCAACCCTTGTCAAAAGACCAATAAAAATTGCACACCTTCACATTTGTACCTGATTTCCCAATGCCTTCTCACAAAAATGCAAAGTTAGTAAAGTTTTTCATTTCTTTTACGTAATATATATTCATTTGGACTAAGTTATTAAGTAAAACTTTAAGCTTTAAATTTGAGAGGGGGGGGATACCTTCTTAGTTGACAATAAATTTCAATGTAGTCTTTAAACATAAAGAGTCCTCACTCTGCATACTGTTGTAGTCAGGGACCTTCACAGAACTTTGAAGTTATGTGAAGGATCCCAATTATGACACCTGAAGAAAGCCGAACGGTGCATCGGCCAATATGTTGTGTATATAACAAAGATGAGGACAACAGTCTGAAAAATCTAAATCTAAATATCGTAAAGATAAATTAATCATTTTTAATTATTCTATATTACTTTCCAGTTAAATATATCTACATTTTAAACATATGATTAATATTTCTATTGTTACAGAAAGTTATCCTACTTGATGGCATTTAAGAACTCTTTGAGTAGGGAATATTAAGATAATTATTGGATGGTATGTCAATATCCTCTAGATAAACTAGATGGGATCTGCATAAGAATGCTACATGTGATCCTGAACAAGACGTGAAAACAACACCCCACGAGAAAACAGCTGTACGGCCACCTGCCACATATCACCCAAACCATCCGAGTAAGACGGACAAGACACGCAGGACACTGCTGGAGAAGCAAGGACGAACTCATAAGTGACGTCTTCCTGTGGAAGCCAGCACATGGGCACGCCAGTGTGGGCCGACCAGCAAAGACGTATATTGACCAGCTCTGCATGGATACAGGATGCTGCATAGAGGACCTCCCGAGAATGATGAGTGATAGGGATGGATGGAGAGAGATTATCATGGATATCCATGCTAACAGCACAACATGATGATGATGATGATGTCAATATAGCCATTATGTCATTGCAGCCCCTACCCATCTTTTCTTTTTTGGCCCAGTTCAAAACCATTTTTTTTTTTTTTTTTGTGAATCTATTACAAATTTATAAAATTCTAGTATTTTGGAATGGGTTGTATATGCCGTCAAATATGATGACTTTAAAAAAATTTTTTATCCTTAATGAAAATTTTGACTACAAGGGAAGATAACTTAATATATGTCTTCGTGGATTTATGTATTTTACTTGTTTGTTATCTCCCCTTGGGCATCTCCCCCCTCTTTTTCTATCTTCTCACATCAACCTTAAAAAAAAAAAACATACAATATCAATACGATTAATAAAATAAAATTCTGTTAAGACTTTTTTAAAATCTTTTTTTTTTCTAAATAATTATATTGATAATATATCAATTAAAATATGAACAAATTAAATTTGAGAGAAAAAAAAGACAAATTATTTTATAATAAATTTATAGATTTTAAAATAATTCTCAAATCTAAACTGTTCATCTCATCTGATGGTATAAAAGTGTTTCATCCAATTTCCTCAGTTATATTGTGTGTGCTTAATTCTAGATCTGCACTACTTCATGTTTGCTCCCACCTTGTGCTATGAGCTCAACTTCCCACGTAGTTCCAGAGTCAGAAAAACTTTTCTCCTAAAAAGATTTGTAGAAATGGTAAGTATGTATTTAATGCATCTAACTTATTTTTCTTTATGATTAATAAGGCAATCTGAACATTAGTCACATAAATGAGAGTAACCTCCTCTTGTTTTTTTGAGGAAGCCTTATGTTTTGGTTGGCCATTTTCATTTCACTGTAAATCTACACTGAAAATACAAATTTGTTTGAATGTATACAACTGAATGTTTTAACACGAAAATATCATAAAATGTGTTCTTAATAACATTTAAGTTCATTTCAAATAATGCGCAAGCACAATTAAGAACACATTTTATGATATTTTCATGTTAAAACATACAGTTTTATTGATTTGAACAAATTCCTATTTTCAATGTAGATTTACGGTGTAATGAAAATGGCCGACCAAAACACACGGCTTTCTCAAAACGAAACAAATTAGGGGAGGTTACTCTCATTTATGTCACTAATGTTCAGATTACCATTAATAAATCTATTTTTGGCTATAAAGGGAGATAAAACAATATATATATACAACAATAAGACTTGATATTCATCAATCATGCAACCTGGTCTCTCTACAGAGTAATGAGGAATTTTATTGTATTGGTAATATGTGACATTCAACAGTGAACATGGCTAGTGTTATTGTTGTAAATTAAATCATTACCCCCTTTTGATCAGTTCTACCCTGTCAAATATTAAACTAGCCTAAAGGACACTGGATTATCTCTCCCTTCCTGTTAGGCTACACTAGAAATCGAGACCGCCATATTCAATTATACATAACGCGTGCATCTGTTTGATATTAAAATCTATATCAATGGTACCCTAGTCTTTATATACTGTCTATTCTTTTCTTTACAGTAATAACATTTTTCATTACTCAATAGTGAGACGAGGTGGTAAATATATAATGCTCTTAAAATGTCTTGAGACATTTATCATTTTTCATTTCTTATCCTAAAGTATTCTTGAGTTTTCCTTTAAATGTTTCCTATTATATTTAAATTGGAAGAGTTTTCTGGACAGTTTAGAATGATGATTTGCTCGCTGGAAAACCAGTTTGAAACAGAATGTGCAACATAATAAGTGTTGTAATGAGATTTTGTGAAATCCAGGACTGTCTTTTACAACTCGTCTTTATTATCTGACCTTGCTGTGATGTGGTTGCTAACATCATATGCTAAGTATTGTCATATATGATGATCTTATGACATCCCTCTTAAGTTTATACAACCCTTCATTCTAAACTTCACATTTATGCAAATATTTATATGGTAGTCAACAGTGTTAGTAGTCAACCATTTCTTGTTTGTTTGGTTTCACTGGATCATATAAACTAGTTGCTAGATATCGTACACCTAGCAGAATACCTGATTGGATTGTTGGCCACTAGTGAATCATTGTTTGCATACAACCCATTGTGACGAGACTGAAAGGCAGCCCTATGAACAAGCTGATTCCCAGCCCCCACAAACAAAACGCGTCGGGATATGTTTAGTCTGTGGCGAGCGGCTATGGATACTCAAACTCGCTACCTCCTCGTAGCTGAGGTGTTGTTAGTAGAGACCCAAATAAAAAGACCCATTTATGGCATATCAATCCTTTTCAGGTCATTTAATGCCAAATTAAGTTATTTTGATAAAGTAAAGGACTTGCGTTGCTTATGGTACCTACTGTTGCTTTAGTATTCCCCCAATTAAGTATTGAACGTCCACAGGAGGTAAATTTACTAGTTTGCTTTTATAAATCCCTTTATACCAGGAGAACAAAAAAATCTCTGGATCATGTAAGACTAGTAGCCAGATATTGTACACCTAGCAGAATACCTGATTGAGTATGATGGCAATAAGTGATGTATCATTTAAATATGACCCATTCAAAACACATGAGTCACTTAAAATGAATGAATTATCTGATTGAAAATTAAGGAGCACCCCCCCCCCCCCCGAATTAGAACCTCACCTCTAAATGCAGTTTAACATCATACTTAGGACACTAAGACCCTCAGCTACTGCCTTCTAGCACATATAAGTGGCCCATATAGAACCCTAGTGGTGAATAAAAGCATAGCAACCCACATGAGATGAATTCACTAGTTTGCATTTAGAAATCCCTTTATACCAGGAGAACAAAAATCAATGGATCATGTAAGACTAGTAGCCAGATATTGTAAACCTAGCAGAATACCTGATTGGGTGTGTTGGCCGCAAGTAATGTGTTATTCACAATATGATCGTTCAAAAATATATGGGTCTTTTAAATAAACAATGTTGAAATGGAAAGTTCAAATTTAAACACATTTCTTTAAAGAAAACTGTAGCAAAATATACAAAGCTTTGTACAACTTTAGTCCAAGTTAGTATATGGTAGAATCTGGGTTTAGTCAGGTGCATTATCTACTAAGCAAACAGCACTATGAACATAGTATGTAGTTATTTGCAGCTTATAATCCCAAACCTGCAAGCCAATATTCATGATCTCCTCGGTGTACACCACACCCACCCACAGTTTCTATTAAAAAATAATTCAAGAATTCATGTACGTTTGCATTTATAGTCTACCAATTCTTTTCTCATGTTAATTGTGTTAAACACTAGTAAATTATGTTTTGTAATTTAATATTCAATTTTGATTGTATAATATTTATGAGAAAATATGAATATGTAACAGTCCAAAAATAAGTACACCTCTTTATACAATTTTATTTTTGGTTACAGAGTTTCAGTATTGTAGAGTTGGTAATCAATAACACCTAATAATATAATATTTTGATTGTATAATGTTCCACTAGACCAGAGTTTTTCAACCGGTGTGCCGCAGCACACCAGTGTACGATAAAGTTTCTGTGGGTGTGCCGTGAGTGTTGAGGACAGTTGATCATCCTCTTATATTTTTATTCTATTATTTTAATATTTTTTGTTTTAATTAAATATTTTTTGTTTTAATTTTGCTGCACTTGTAGCAAATTTTCACTATTACTTTAAAAAAAAAAATTTAAATGATAAAATAATTATGTTTATATAATAATGGTGTACTGATCAATTTATTGCCCAGCTCACTGTGCTGTGAGATGAAAAAGGTTGAAAAACTGCACTAGACATAATAAAGTCCAAGTATCTTTGGTTTAGAAAAAAATCAAATTTTTATAAAAAAAAATTGTTAGGGCTGTATTTATTTATGGGCAATTCTGTAGTTTGTATCATAATTTACTTTCAATTTGATGTAAGTCGTGACTGTTTAGTGTCTTATCATTTTACTAAAATGTTTACAAAGATTATTAATTTATATTTCAGTTATTTTTGTGGCAAATTATACTTGCCCTTATCCAACAGGTAAGATATTTCTTTGTCATTCTTTGCTTAGTCATTAAAAGGTAATATATAATACTTAAATAAGATTCAGGAGAAAGCTCTAACCGCATCAGCGTAGATATGGCAGTCCTATATTGTGACATCAAACCGACAAAGTCTGGTGGTATCGTGAGATACTGCTGGGGCACTCTGGGTTAGTGGTAATGATGCTTCGACCCCGAAACCATGCCTGAACCCAGAGTCATCATCTGATGAAGGCTTTGTTGGTTGCAATGCTACTGTGTAAATAGCAGTCATTGTATGAAGATTATATATATATATATATATATATATATATATATATATATATATATATAAAATGTTGTTCTGGTTCCAACGGGAGAAAATTCAATATTTTATAAAAAAGAAGGTCCGCAAAATGTATTATGTTTTCAGAAAAATTAAAAAAAATTCTTTTTATCTTACATATGCGACACGTGTTTCTGATTTGTTGTCTTCTTCAGGCATTGAATTATTATTTTGGCAGAATATGTCTGATATTTGATAGGTTGTGTGTGTTTTTGTAACTTTTTTATTATAATGGTCAAGTCCACTTTCTGGATCCTGATTACAATAAAAAATTTACAAAAACACACACAACCTATCAAATATCGGACATATTCTGCCAAAATAATAATTCAATGCCTGAAGACAACAGATTAGAAATACGTGTCGCATATGTAAGATAAAAAGAATTAAAAACATTTTTTCTGAAAAGATAATACATTTTGCGGACCTTCTTTTTTATAATATATATATATATATATATATATATTTATATAATCATTATAATTGAGATTGTGTGTTTACCTGTCTGTAACCAAAACTATATTATTACAATTCTCTTAGTTATTTACACCACATTCTCCATGATTTTTATTTTTATTTAAACCTCAATTATTAATAAAATCGTTTTACATTATTAATACTGTTGGCCTTATCTACATTTTTATAACCTGCAACTGTATTCATATATACAACAAAATAGTGGTTTACAATGTAAACAGGAAGGCTAATTTGATTTTGATAAATATGTACTTAGTATTATTATTTAGCTCTCCAAATTTGGTGGGACTTGCAAAAAATGGTGATTTTTTTGTAATGTATTTTTGTCTGTAAAATGAGTTCTAGAGCTTCCCTACTACTAAACATTGGTTTATAAAAGCATTTTTGCCCAGGAATCCAAAAATGCTATAAAAAAGTCTTAAAGTTAACCAATTTTAAGTTATTAATGATTTCTGATTTGCAAAATTCTAACCGATGTTGTAGCTTTGGTTCTGAGCAAAAATCAAACTATATTTTTAGTACAAGTAATGTTCAATATATGTGAAATGATAATAAAAAAAAAAGTTTTTTGTCATAGATTCAGTACACATCGGGATATTGGTCTTGCTATGAAAAAATCAGAAATCATCAATAACTTAAAATTGGTTGACTTTAAACTTTTTTGATAACATTTTTGGATTCATTGGGCAAAAATGCTTTTATAAACCAATATTTAGTAGTAGGGAAGCTGTTGAACTCATTTTACAGAGAAAAATAGATACATAAAGTCATCATTTTTTGCGAACCCCACCAAATTTGGAGAGCTAAAAATTGACATTACTCTGCTTTTTGGATTTGGACAAATTTGGGATTGTCTATACCTGGAAAAAAAATTCAGAAAAATTGAAGTGGTGGGTGACAATTTTACTTTTTTCTGGATGATTTGATATGGAATTGCCCAGCCATTAAATTTGTGCCCAAATGATCAAAAGCGCATTCCAGCCATTAAATTTGTGCCCAAATGGCATTCCAGCCATTAAATTTGTGCCCAAATGATCCCAGCCATTAAATTTGTGCCCAAATGTCAAATGCGCATTCCAGCCATTAAATTTGTGGCCAAATGTCAAATGCGCATTCCAGCCATTAAATTTGTGCTTTCCCAAATGCTTTCCAGCCATTAAATTTGTGCCAAATGATCAAATGCGCATTCCAGCCATTAAATTTGTGCCCAAATGATCAAATGCGCATTCCAGCCATTAAATTTGTGCCCAAATGATCAAAAGCGCATTCCAGCCATTAAATCTGTGGCCAAATGCACTGCACCAAAAGGGCACCAAAGATATGCTTTTTTAGATCTGTTTTATGAAGAAATTCTTTAATCCTAAGATGTTTAATTAATTTTCTTTCTTTTTTTTTTATTTCTAGTGGTTGGGACCAATCATAAAAAATTCCATGAAGCCATTATCTGAGATGGATGTGAAGCGGTCTATTGAAAGACTTCTCAAGTTAGCTGTAAGTATTACAAAGTCATTCATGAAGAACTTCTCTTTTCTCAACTGAATATCATCATCATCTTCATCATCAGGTCAAGTACTCTCTTTCACCACTCATCCTTATCGGTCATGACCCCTGGCAGGTCTTCCAGAAAGTGTTCAGAATCCGCACAGAGCTGATTGATGTAGGGTTTTGCTGGTCGACCTACACTGGTGTGTCCATGTGTAGATGTCCATTGGAGAACATCACTTATGAGTTTGTCCTTGCTTCTCCAGCTGTGTCCAGCATAAGAATAGAGGTCAATTAAATATACATTTGTAAAAATAGACCTTTTTTTTTCTTTTTTTCCCCTCCCACCCTCTATTCATCATTCAAGCCCTGTCAGCTCGGTCTGTAGAATATGCTGACTGCACCCCTGCAGAGGGGTAAGAACTCCCTTCCAATGGGGCCACCTGTTGGTTGTGGGTAGCGACCTGTAATGCTTAAGGACAGAATCCTGGTTACTGAGCAGTCCATGACCTGCAACACTCTCTTTTGGCCCTTACTTAGGCTAGACAGATGATCAGAGAGGCCTTCTCCAATCGATCAGCAGGTCACATCAAACTCTAGCATTTGCATGATTGTCTTAGCCGTATTGCTGTTATGGAGCCCCCACCACAACCCTTTTTTATCATATATATGCTAGAAGGTGATGACTAAGGGTATTAGTGTTCTGAGTATGACGTTAAGCTGCATCCAGTGGTGACGTTACAATTCTGAGGAGTGTAGAATACATTGCCCTCCTTATGGTTCACACACTTCTTCGATCGAAAAAGGCTGATGAGATGTACAGGATAATAATAATAATAATGAAATTTATTGTGTATATTAATAAAGGCTGATGAGATGTACAGGATAATAATAATAATAATGAAATTTATTGTGTATATTAATAAAGGCTGATGAGATGTACAGGATAATAATAATAATAATGAAATTTATTGTGTATATTAATAAAGGCTGATGAGATGTACAGGATAATAATAATAATAATGAAATTTATTGTGTATATTAATAAAGGCTGATGAGATGTACAGGATAATAATAATAATAATGTAATTTATTGTGTACAGTGCTCAGGTGCACCACAATTCATCAAAGTCTCATGTCAAGTACACAGAATAATGTAGTGTCAGGAACATGAACAGTTTTCAGTAGTAATATGCATGTATGTGTGCGCGTGTGTGCATATGTATGTGGAGAGTGGCATCAGGTATAGTGTCGGCGGACCACAGGAAGCATGGAGGCTTTTAAAGACTCAGTGCTTCGGCAGCCTACAACAGATGCAGGCAGTTTATTCCATGTCTCCGCAATTCTGCGCGTGAAAAAATGTTTCCGAAAGTCACGTGAGCAGTGCTGTTTTCTGACTTTGTAGTCATGCCCACGTGTGTTGGAAAGATGGAGATCAAAAAGGTGCTCAAGTTTGCTGTTGTTAAGATGATTAATGACCTTATGAGTGTTTACCTGGTCAGTTGCTAGACGCCGAAGTTTCAGGATATGTCAAAAGGAGGTTAATATTTTTAATAATTTCTGTTTGCGTCTTGATAATAATGGACAACAGGCTAAGATCTTACAGAAGTAGTCCACATATGATGAATATCTTTGAGTTAAGTGCTTATTTATGTTGAACAAACAAAGTTATCAATGTAAAGGCATAGGAAAGGCTATATGATCGTATGGAAATCAGATCTCTGATAAGATAAAGCAAGAATTCTTCCATACCTAGGTAGCAATATCTCGTCTACAGAAAGTCGTGTCAATATATAGGCAAGGAAAGGCATGAACTGCTATAGACAGATTATTGATCGTATGGAAGTCAGATCTCTGATAAGATAAAGCGAGAATTCTTCCATACCTAGGTAGCAATATCTCGTCTACAGAAAGTCGTGTCAATATATAGGCAAGGAAAGGCATGAACTGCTATAGACAGATTATTGATCGTATGGAAGTCAGATCTCTGATAAGATGAAGCGAGAATTCTTCCATACCTAGGTAGCAATATCTCGTCTACAGAAAGTCGTGTCAATATATAGGCAAGGAAAGGCATGAACTGCTATAGACAGATTATTGATCGTATGGAAATCAGATCTCTGATAAGATGAAGCGAGAATTCTTCCATACCTAGGTAGCAATATCTCGTCTACCTGTCCCATGGTAGCAATATATCAAGGCAAGGAAAGGCATGAACTGCTATAGACAGATTATTGATCGTATGGCCGGGGCATCTGCTATAGACCTATATGAATCTTTAAGATAAAGTGAAAGTCGTGTGAACTTCTTCCAAGATGTAGCTGCAGTGCTACTGTATGGCTGCACCACTTGCACTCTAATGAAACACTTAAGAGGAAAGGCTAGAATGCTGTCTTGAATAGATCTTGCATGCAGCATCCCTCAAAAAAGCAGCTGTACAGCCACTTACCTCCTATCACACAAACCATCTAAGTAAGACGAACAAATCATGCTGTACACTGATGGAGAAGCAAGGACAAACTCATGTGATATTCTCCTGTGGACAACACTGATATAGGCTGACCAGCAAAAACCTATATCAATCAGCTGTTTGGATTCTGGATGTTGTACAGAAAACCTACAGACTGATAGGGATGGATGGTGAAGGAGAGTCATGAGTATCCATGCAGTAAGCGTGACCTGATGATGAAGATGAAATGTTTTTGTGAACATAATTTTGAATGAATGAATTATCTTTTCTTTAGATTCCCAATCATATTATCTGGTTGATTGGTTTCTACTGGTTTTTCCATTCCTGCCTTAATGTAGTGGCTGAAATTCTTCAGTTTGGAGATCGTGAATTCTACAGAGATTGGTGGTAAGTCATCTTAAATTATTACAATCATTTTCACCAAATTATTTTATTATAGAAATGCAATTACAAATTATTTCATTATAGGAATGCAATTACAAATTATTTCATTATAGGAATGCAATTACAAATTATTTCATTATAGAAATGCAATTACAAATTATTTCATTATAGAAATGCAATTACAAATTATTTCATTATAGAAATGCAATTACAAATTATTTCATTATAGGAATGCAATTACAAATTATTTCATTATAAAAATGCAATTACAAATTATTTCATTATAGAAATGCAATTACAAATTAATTACTTGTGCAAAAAAATCTTGTGTTTAAACTCTTAAAACTAATAAACTAACATTCCAACTGTTGTTTCTAGCAAGTTTTCATAGTGTTGCATGATGTCTGATAGTTGGTTGGTTCAAAAACCTTGGTAAAAATTTTTAAAAATCGAGTTATTTAATATTTGGAATGCTTTTCAATGCCCGACTTTATTTCTGTGTAATTGTGTTAATTAAAAGAAGAAAAAAAATTGTGTAGAAACATTTAAAACTAGTAAAATAAAATTGAATTTGTAATTTTTAGCTTCTAAGATGTTCAATAATACCTGATAAGTGACAACATTGAAAATTTGGGTAAATTTGAAAAGAAAATTGTGGACAGCAAATCTAGTGAAACCGAATCAAATCAACCTGTTTTCACTTTGTTTTGTCTCTTTATAAAAAAAGCAAAAAAAATTGTGTAGAAACTCTTAAAACTAATAAAGTAATATGATATTCCTAGTTGTAGTATTCCCTAATTCTTCTAAGAACAAATAACTCTTCATTTTATTTATCATTTTCTTTTTAGGAATTCAGAATCGGTTAGTTACTTTTGGAAAAATTGGAACATTCCCGTTCATAAGTGGGCAAGCAGGTAAGAATAAATTTGTTCAATAATGATTGTTTCTTCATTTTGGATGGGATTTTATTTTCATGGCATACAATAGAATACTGTGGAGGTGTGTGGTGTAATGGTTATCATTGTAGTAAATGGTGATGGTGAGACTAATTCAAATCCTGGATGAGGCTGTTTACAATTTACATAGTGCTAATACCCTTGGGAAAGGTATGAATCCAACTATTCTCCCTCCAGCTATGAGTAAATAGTAGGGCAGACTGGGCTTCTTTATCAATGGGTTAGGCAACCAATCTAGAAGTAGGAAAACTCTGAAATCAAACCTGTTAAACTCTGCTTTAGAAATTCACTTTGTATCCCATCCTGCTCATATGGAAGAATTGGTAATTATATTTCATCTATATATATATTTACCAACCCCTCTGCACGAGCAGGATGTGACACAAGGTCAATTTCTTAAGCGGAGTTCAACAGGTTTGAATTCAGAGTTTTTCTTCTCCTAGACCAGTTGCCTAACCAAGGTTAAAGAGCCAGTCTGCCCTACTATTTACCTATAGCTGGAGAGAGAGAGTAGGATTAATACCTTCCCAAGGGTATTAGCGCTAAGTGAAATGCAATTACCACATCCAGATTTGAACTCGGGGTGACAAGTCCATTTCCCATGACTTTAACCATTACACCACGCGCTTCCATATTTCATCTATATAGCTTCATCAGATATTATAGAATTGTTTTTAAAATGATAATAGAATTTATTGTCATAAATCATTATCAAAACAGACAGATGCTGAGTGCCAATTGCTTGGGAGCTTTCAAATTAGAAAACTTTCTCAATTACTCTTATTACTATAAGAATTATTGGTAAACTTAAAAGATAAATAGAATCTTATTAATCATTGATATTAAAGAACAATTAAAGAATTCTTATGTTGTATTGTGTTTGAAAATGCACTTCTGTTTATTTTGACAACTTTAAAAAGAAATGTATATGTTTGTTTATTCACAGACATTTATATAAACCATTGATGAAGAGAGGCTACAAGAAATTCACGGCATCTTGTTTAGTATTTGTATTATCAGCATTTTTCCATGAAGTAAGTGGCTTTCATCTTTTTTTAAAATTTTATTTTTAAAAATTATTTTTCAACAGTTTTTACTTTTGCTCACATACCTTTTTACAATTTTTTCCCTTTTTCTTCTATTGTAATTAGTTGTGTATAATATGTACCCTTAACTTTTAGCTATGAAATTCTGAAAAAAAACCCAACTCTTTTCATGCATTGATCAACAGTTTTCCATGAAGTAAGGGTCTTTTTATCTTTTTTTTTTCTTCTGTTTACTTACTTTTTACATTTTTTTTTCTTTTTCTTTTATTGCACACTACTGTAATTAGTCTAAAAACACAGAATAAGTTCTTCATTTTGACCAGCATATGACACGTGAAAAACTTGCAACTGTAATTTGTCATAAATATTGTTATAACAGAAATAATATCTTATGATTCACAATCCTTACTTCACAATACATCCACTTGCCAACAAAACAAAATTAAAAACAAAACAAAACACAAGTCACGGACGCCTACCACGGGAGTTGACTCAACGGACCCTAAAACGAAGTGACCAAATTAACACAGATCTGCGCATAGGCTCGGGCAGAGCTTCCGCTTGAAAGGAATTCCTAAACAATAAAAAATATATTATAAACAGAATCCGGATTTTCAGCCAATAAAAAACCTTCCCCCCAAAATCATGAAAGGCCCTTCTGGAGCCTATCTCTTTACTATATAATGAGCCGACTTAAAGCTAACACCAGACAGTTGCCCGAGGGTCTCCACGCAAGGAACATCACCCGACAGGCAGGATCAAAGAGCCGCTACACACCCACACCGCACCTTGTGTTCTGCGGAACCAGAACTGACTTTTAACCCCACGCCTACCCTCATTTCACCCAGCAGTGAAAAGGAATTACTACTATTACTGCTGACGACAATACTAACGATTCCAGTTTTTGTTTATTCTAAAATAAACAATTTAATCCAAACTTTCTCGTCCATTTCTTCTTTTGCAAACCATACACTTTTAGAGATATTTCATTATATATCAATATGATATGCACCCTTAACTTTTGGCTACGAAATTCTGGAAAAAAACTCCTTTTTGTGTATAATATACACTGATCAACATTTTTCCATGAAGTAAGGGGCTTTGATCTTTTTTTTTTTTTCCAGCAGTATGTACTTTCATTCGCTTAACTTATTACAATTATTTTCTTTTTCTTCTATTACAGACTACTGTAATTAGTCATATATAATATGCACCCTTAACTTTTGGCTATGAAATTCTGAAAAAAAAACATCTTGTATATAATATACATTGTTTTTCTTTGGAATTTGTAGCAGCTAAATTTATACTACATGGGTAATCACAAAGCTAAGGTTATCAAAATATTTAGAAATCACAGAAATGTTTATTGTTAATGTTTACATCATTTTAAACTTTGAACATATATTTATTCTTCTACATAATCACCATTTCAGCCTATGCATTTTTTTTTTTGTGGAGCTGACCTTTTGTGGAGCTTATACACTTTTGACCAAAACTTATGGTCAGTTAATTGTTTAGCAGGTGTAACTGGGTGAGCTGCAGTTGATGTATGAAAAGTCATTGATTTTTGCTGCTAACGGTGTTATCATTTTATTTCAGTATCTTGTCAGTGTCCCTTTAAGGATGTTCAGGTGGTGGGCGTTTTTAGGAATGTGCCTTCAGGTAAGTCTTGATTTACGTGAAAAATATAAAACTGTTTCTGCATCCATTTTTTAATGTATTTTTCTTTCTTTTTTTTCTCTTTTCTTTTTCATTTTTTTTTTCTTTTCTTTTTCTTCTTTTCTTTTCTTTTCGTTACTTTTTTCATACCATATGACCTTTAGGCACCCCATTTTGATCTCGATTAAGAAAGGACATGTTTTTCATTTACACCGTCAATATCTGGTTGTTTTAACAGATGATTTTTAGATTTTTTTTAAATTATAAAACTAACCCCTAACCCTTACCCCTAACAAACAACCGGATATCGACGGTGTAAAATGAAAAGCATTTCCTTTCTTAATCGAGATCAAAAAGGGGTGCCTAAAGGTAATATGATCTCTTTTTTCTTTTCTTTTTCTTTTTGGTTTTTTTTTTTTTTTTTCTTTTTTCTTTTCTTTTTTTTTCTTTTTTTTTCTTTTTTTTCCATGATTCCAACTAGATTATTCCCATAAGCTTATCACCCACACCCAGTAATTACATACTGCTGTGAACAGTTGTTCTTCAAAATGAAACATGCCAATGATACACTGCATTTGCAACTATCCAATCGTCTTGTCTGAAGTGCTCCTTCTTTCAACCTGTTCATTTAATTATGATATTACATCTTTTTGTGATTGCATTTTTAGGGGTTCGGTTGTTCACAGAATCCAGTTAGTAATTCTAATCTGTAGTGAATTGGTAATCCCTTTTAATATGTATAAGTCCAAAAGATAGGTCTTGTTGGCAGAAAGTTCAATTAGTAATTGATTTGAGGACAGTTGCAAATGATCTTAAATGCTTTCTGTCCTTGTCTCTCATTGGCTAATTTTTACCAGAAGTGTCTGTTGTTGTTAGGAAAGTTCATAGATAGAAGTGATGATTTTGTGTTCATTTTATACATATAGATAATCCAACAATCAGATGTCTTTGTAATAAATTATGATTGTTAATGGCCCCAGACTCTTCAGAATTGAGTTTAGTGGTCCTTGGGCTATCAAGGTTGGGGACCCCATAGTTTAATGTTTTACCTTTTTTTTTTCTTTTTTTTTTTTTTTTTCAACCAAAGGTTTTAATACCTTGTCACACCAACTTTCCATTTAAGATTACATATATATTGACATTTAAAAAAATTTGAAAAGTTTTTACAATATGTATTGAGATTTTTTAAAATTTTAAAATTTTAAAATTTATATTACATTGTGAGATTTTAAAACAAAATATTTTAATTTTTCATATCTCATCTTGAGAATTTTTTTAATTAAAAATTTTTTTTCATATATCTTAAGATTTAAATAAAATTTTTTTGTAATTTTTTATATTAGATCTTGAGATTTAAAAATTCTTAAAAATATTCTTATATTACATCGTGAGATTTTTAAATTGGAAAAAAAAAATTACTTATTACATTTTGATGTTTTTAAAATTTTTTCTATTTCAATTAAAATGCTAATAAAATGTTTTTTGTTTTTTTTTTTTTTTTTTAGATTCCTCTTGCTATGGTTGTGGATACCTATCTTAGTGGAAAATATGCAAACATGGCCGTCTGGCTCTCTCTCATCTTAGGCCAACCAGTTGCTATTTTAGCTTACATGCATGACTATTATGTGATGACGTCAGCTTAGGTAAAAATATGGCTTGTCTAAGAATTATTTGAATATTATGATGAACTAATTGTTAAAAATGAAATCCAAACTTTCACCAAACACTAGGCCAGTCATACTGTACAGTTTTTAGACTTTTTTGTTTTTAATGGATCCAAAAATCATTCTCATTCAATTTTTAGTTACCCTCTGACTTTCAGAAGAAATTTTATTTCAGATTTTTTTTTTTCACTCTTGGATAACTTGAGAGTATTTCTCTTAAATCCAGTAAACGATAACACTGACACCTGAAATGTAGGTTTCTGAATCACTTGTATGAGTATCTTAAGTCTTGAGCCTGATATACAAGCCTAAGTGTTTGGTGGAAGTTCGAATTCTATTACGCGTTTTTTAACAAATTTAAAAAAATTAAAATGTTTTATATACAAGGTGTCTCACAAATGCTTAGAATACATGTATCATCTAAGTTTGTGCTTCTCAAACTATCTGATGTGGTGTACCAGCAGGATATTTTTCTATTATGCCATGGACCAGTTCCATATATGGTAATTATGAACTTTTGTTTAGTAATTAGGGTGTCCCAGAAAAAACAGAACCCACAAATTTTGTAATAAAACTGTTAATTTTCCCATTAAACAAATAAATTAGGGTTGGGGTTTAGGGTTAGTTTAATGGGAAAATAAATGAATAATTTGGGTTCTTTTTTTTTCTGGGTCAGTCTGTACAGGGTGATCCAGAAAAAACAGAACCCAAATTATTTATTTTCCCATTAAACTAACCCTAAAACCTAACCCTAACCCTAAACCCTAATTTATTTGTTTAATGGGAAAATTAAGTTTTATTACAAAATTTTTGGGTTCTGTTTTTTCTGGGACACCCTAATTTATTAAACAAAAGTTCATAATTACCCCATATTTGTGCTCTTAGCCAATATCAAACATGTTTGTACATAGATTTAATTTCTAATCAAGTTCCAAGTATTTCTGTCTGTTGTTTTCTATCACAACATGAGAAAAGAATATTATCAAACATACAGAAAGATTTTATGCAGTTTCATTTTTACATCTTATAGATATTATTATAATGGTCGGTTTAGCTCAATCGGTAGAGTATTCACCTTGGAATCGCAAGGTTTTGGGTTCAATACCGGTCCTTTCCAACTCAGCACATGAGTAGCATAGCTTGAGTAATTTGATCTGTGTGTTGCTCCACTTTAGCAAAACAATGTCCCTGGTCTTGTGCATGTGAAAAGGGGATAGATTCCCTCATTGTCTGGCTTATACTGACAATAGGCCACTCCGCCAATGTATATTATGATAATTGGAAAACTGGAAACTTGTCGTGGACCTGTAGTTGATGACCTCTGTACCAGCACTGGTATTCCTACCACCAATTTTAAATAACAAAACTTGTGAAATAATATAATGTTCATTATATCATTTACTTTTAAGTTCAATTTCTTTTATAATTCAGAAAAAATAAACAGTTTTTGAGATATCGTGTGTGTATGTATAATACACACGGGTGTTTACAATAAACTCAACTTAGAACTCTAAAACATTTTATGATGTTATTAAATACAAAACAGTGTTGTTGCTATAATCAAATATTATTTTGTATTTGATTATAAATAGAAGGTGATGATAGTTATGTCCAAAGGAAATGTTTGACATTTTGTTTTACCCACCTCTCCCCCCACATATCTTCTTCTTTGTAGACACCATGTATATAAAAATCAGTGCTTATATTTATACCTAAATGCTGACTGGATATTTGTATGGTTCATAGTTTTATCATTTACTTTGCTTTACTGGGCAGGAATCCAGACAATATTGACCACTGACTTGATTATACATATACATACATACATACATACATACATACATACATATATATATATATATATATATATATATATATATATATATATATATATATATATATCATCATATGTATGTATAATAATATAATGTATGCATATACATATGTATATATACATAGTATATATGTATGTATGTATATATATCTACTTTTTCAAGCTTGCTATTATCTATTTGTTGGTTAGTTGATGGTTTTTGTTATTTTTATTACAAAAATCATTTTAAATTTAAAAGAAAAAAAAATTGCTTATGCCACGTGCAAAAAGATAAATGCAAAAAAAAAAAAGCAAGTTTTCTTAATATGACTACTTCTATCCCATAATAGTTGTTACATTTGCATATAAATTTCATACACTGAATATAACTAGTATTATGGGACAGGGATAGTATTACTTGACAAATTCTTTCTTTTTTTTTTTTTTTTTTTTTTTTTTTTTTTTCAAAATTTTTTTTTTTTTTAATAAATTTTAAATTTTTTAAAATCACATTCGAAGATATTTTAATACTGAACAAATTGACTCAAACGGCTGCACAGAACAAAAAACTTTAGTTAACAGTAGAAATCACTTTTTACTGAAAGGAAATACATCCATTAAAGTGACAATCAAATTTATTAGAGGGCGACAAACCCTTTGAAAACAGCTGGCAAGAATACTTGAACACTGACATATTGATGGTTCCTAAAAAAAAAGAAAAAGAAAACCAACAAAAAACACTCCAGCTCTGGTTAAATCGAACTTAACGGACCTAAATTCCATCATCGTATGTCACCCCACTGAGAGAAAAAAAATAAAATACTAAAAATCAGGGAATTAACCAAATTAAATTAAATGTTCAGTGTTGATATATTAATGAATAAAAGATATAATGCATCAGTTATTTTATTTAAAAACTTTTACATTTTTTCAGGTCAGTTAACTTTGAACCATATATCTTTGAGAATCTGTGTTATGCCTCAAAGATACATGGTTCAAAGTTAACTGACCTGAAAAAATCTAAAAGTTTTTAAATAAAATAATTAGTGCATTATATATTTTAATCATTAATATATCAACACTGAAAATTTAATTAAATTCGGTTAATTCCCTGATTTTTGGTATTTTTTTTCTTTCAGTGGGGTGACATACAATGGTGGAATTTAGGTCCATTAAGTTCGATTTAACTCCAGTTCTTATTATAGAACTTTTGCTGTTAACATTTTTTTTGGTCTGTGAAATTTTGGTATGTTTTTTTTATTAAAATGTCTGAGAATGTTATCAGAGTTTAATAAAAAGGAATATTTCCTAAAATGGTGATGCTTATAACATTGTCAATAAAGCTCCCTTGGTAATTGTGGTAAGAATGATTGGTCTGATATGCTTTATGTAAATACGTGAATGAATGAATATTGTATGTGTATATCATAATTATGGATTTCTCATTTGTTTTGCAATTCCCATCAGATTTTATTTAGTTTGATATTTAATAATAATAATAATCAATTTAATAATTAACTTGAAATTTTTTTTGCCACCAAGAATTAATTTTTTATTTTATATTTTTTTAATTAAAAAAAATTTTTTTTAATTTAATATTTAGTTTAATAACTAACTTGACATTTTTTTGCCACCATTTTTTTAAAATTTTCAAAATCTTATAAGTTTTTAAATTTTTTTCTTTTTTTTTTTTAGTTTAATATTTAGTTTAATAACTGACTTGACATTTTTTTGGAGTTTCCAAGAAATTGTTATTTTGTTCCCTTTGCTTTATTTCTACTGAGAGGACCCATGAACCTGTGTGGTTCCCTCTGTAACAGTGGACCATGATGATATTGATGCTTCTGTTTAGGAAGGGATGGAGGATTCTAATTAGCATTTTATAGTTATCGCCATTATACAGAATATCCCTAAAGTTTGGACACACGAAATATCACTAACTATAAATATCTATAATTCTTTTGCCCCTACAGGGTTTGTTGAGGTGGCTGAGCACTGAATAAAGACATTTCCCTCAAAATTTTCATTCAGTTGCAAATTGCTTTATTCTCTAAGCTAAATCATTTTAAGTTTATACATTGCTCTACTAAAAATCTTTCTATGAATTGCACTTTTTTTTGCTGGGTTACAGTTATATATATATATATATATATATATATATATATATATATGTGTGTGTGTTTTAGATTGTTGAAATAAGAAAAAAAACTAAGTATTCCAAAAGATAGATTTATTTGTAGATGGTGAAATCGACGTTAAAACGTTTCAGTTTATTATAAAACCTTCATCAGGACATTAAGATTAGAATAGTGTTGTCTAAACAGTGTTGTTTTATATAGTCATATATACCGTTCTGACATTCTCCAGTATATAATAGAGAGAGATAGACAGACAGATATATTAGATTAGAGATGGTAGATTTTACTTGGTACCCCTTCTACTTGTTGCTTACTGCTTCTTCTTCTATCTTGTCTGGCCACCATCTTGCCTGGGCTGATTTCTATTTAAGCTTCTTCTGGGGGTTGACTTTCCTTCTTAATTCTTCTTCTGGGCTGGGATTACCATTGTCTTAATAATTTACACAAGACTTGGTATTGCTTGATCAAGCTTTTATTTATTCTTAGTCCATATTTGGTTCCACTGTGGGGATGAGACTGACCCAGGAGCAGACAAACAATGTCTATGCTCCTTGAAATCTGGGTTGAATCTGCTTAACTAACTAAACTTATTTTCATGTGTCTGTCGTGGCATGCAAACACGTGCCTCTAAGGGGTCAAAAGTTTATTAACCACCCACCAGGTGATTTTCCATAGGACTCCCTGATTTTAAATCAAACAGACCTTAATTTAAATATTTCTAGCTACAGGTATGTTCACAATTTATGATTTCTCATAAATTGTAACAGTTGGAATTCTTTTCAAAATTAAAATGAGAAAATATTAGAGAAAATTTTTTTTTCTTTATTTTTTTTTTCTGTTAGCAGAAAGGTGACGTGATTGGTATTTGAAAGAATATTTGAAATGTAACATATTTTCATAAAAGGATATAGTTTGTAAATTAAAAGAAAGAAGAATTCCAACACTTTTTAGACAAAACGATACTCATCCTAATGTCCTGATGAAGGTTTTATAACAAACCGAAATGTTTGAACATCAACTTCACCATCTACAAATATCTTCTAGAATACTTTGTTTTTTCTTATTTCTCCATACCGTTGGATTTATTTCCATATTTTGCCGCCCTAATATATACATTGTAAAATAGGTACTAATGCAGAATAGCGCACAAGAGATAATATCATTAGATTATGTATCAAAAGCATTACATTTTATTACATTTCACGGAAATACCTGAAACTTTTGAGAGGCTAGGGTTAGGCTACTCTTGGAGTTTCCAACATCTAATGCTATTTATACGTAAATTGTGATTCTAATGATATTGTGTGTTATTGTGCCTTAGTACTGTAAAATATCAAGTGTGTGGCTTTTCCAATCATAGAAACTGAGACTAAATTAAAATAGTATATCACTTTTGGGACCAATTTTAACAAGTTTTAAATTTTCATTTTTTCTTTTTTTTTCTTTCAAATTTCAAATTTTTAATTTTTTTAAATTTTTTCAAATATATCAAGTAATGTTATATTCGCTAATATCATATGCATTTCTTAGATAATGTTAGATAACTCATTGTTATAGTAATGACATGCATTTACTAAGCTTTGTTTAGCACAAGACCAGAAATCTCGAGCACTCAGTGAGAATCAAACTCATTAACGATGGTCTGCTGGACTAGCTTCTTAACCATTACACCATGGAAGGTGCTTAGTTAACTCTTAACATCCTGTTGAGAATTTTCCAAGTCCAGAGTCCTATTCCTATAAAGAATTATCAAAAAATGGCTAAAAATGGCCTTTTCATTTAAAGTCACCTATTATTTTCCTTAAATCAAAGACTTCTAAATGTTTAATATTACATTCAAACAAAGGTTATCGTTTGGGGCAGATTAGGAAAATGAATGTGACTTCTGGTGGGCTGAATGAGGTGGTATAGGACATTAAGAGTTTTAAACTGACATGGTAGCTGTAATTGGTTGATTACACACATACACACATACACACACACACAAATACACACACACACTCACACACACCCTTTCATGCTATAAAAATATTGCTTGAAAGATTGGTTATATCATAGTTCTGAAGAGATTATTTACATATGAGTTGACCTATCAGCATCTCTGAACCTTATAAAAACATATTCAAATGAAAACAGTTATTTTTAAATAAGCCTGTTTTCTTTTATGATAACTATTCCATAACGATACCATATTTGCTGCAGAAAGATTTTAAAACCTTGATCTTTGCATAAATCAACAATTACTGTGATATCTTGATTTATGAGCGCCCAACTTATGAGTTTCCTAAATTACAAACTGTCAATTTTTCGCTTTGTGTTGTGAGCTAAAATTTGAGGTTACCAGCAAGCTTCAGATATGCTTATATTAATAAGTAAACTAAAAATATTCAAATTTTCAAATTTATTATGCCAAAGAAAAATATTGTTTATAAAAAAAATAAACATTAAAACATATTACAATACATAATTCATTACATACTTTTTTATTATGTTTTTATACAATACACTGACATTTTTCTCATTTATATTTATATTCATTTTATTTTATTTTTAGATGAAGCATTGCTAACCATTCTATACACATATAAAGGGCAGTTGTGTGTATGTATGTCCGGAGGGGGGGGGGTAATCTATACATGTATAAAGGGCAGTTGTGTGTACTTATGTATGTCCGGATGAAACTACGAAAATAAACCAATTAATGACAAAGTAAATATACATACACATTCACTCTTACCAGACCTTGCTTTTTGAGCCAAAATAATGAAAAAAAAAACATGTCCTTTCTTAATCGAGATCAAAAAGGGGTGCCTAAAGGTCATATGGTTCCAAAATTTATTTTAAAAATAAATTTGGCTGAAGTGTGTGTGTGTACGTGTACAACAGACAGGGTTGGCGAAACGCATACCACATAGGAGCTGAGCGGCTCAATATCGAGATTAACAGGGCTGCAAAGCAGCACCGTCTTCGCCGTCATGAACCACCAAATGCAGATGGGAATTTCCCTTGATATGTGTGTGATTGCATCTGCAAGTCCAGAATTGGACTAACTAGCCACCAGAGGATCCAAAACTGTTGAAGATATGAAGTGACGTCATCATTATCTGTGACGGACTTCTAAGAGAGAGTGTGTATATACATATGTATACAGTAGTACCTCACCCTACATCATTAATTGGTTCCAGTTTAAAAACCACTTAAGTTAAAATAACTATTATTTGAATCCAATTATCTGAATTAGGCCTAGCCTAGCCTAACTTTTTTTTTTTGATAGCCAACATAATTGGTAAATGTAGGTAAATTTTGAAGTCTACTGGTAGCCTAGTTTTGCCTAGTTTTTTTAATGTTAGCCAACGTAATCAGTATAATTCAGTAAATTATAAGCATAAACAATTGATACAACCAAGAATCAACAGTATCATATGGTATGAATTATACAGGTATTTTTAAAGATGATGTAAATACTATAATATTTTATATAGCTTTTAAGATTTTGATATTTCAATATTTTTGAAAAGCGACATGTCTTTGAAAATGATGTAAGTCAAAACAATGTAAATAGGTATGACTCTGTGTGTGTGTGTGTATATATATATATATATATATATATATGATGGACTCTCCTGTCGATTTCGACGTATGAGGTTCAGACAACCTCTTTCATCTAACCTTGTGTGTTAATCGCAGGTGACATTTCAGCCCTGCCAATGACTTGCAAAGAAGTCCACAGATGGAACAAGTGTGTGCATTATTTGAATGTATTGCTGGGACACTAGCCAATACTCTAGTCCTTTCTCTAGCTTGACGTAGCCTGGTGACCTCCGATGCTGCAAAATTCTTAATACCATTGTAACACAAAGTCCTCCACATTCTACGATTGAGTGCTGTGCTCTCAAAAGTAGCGTAATCTATATTTGCAGCTGAGAGGTTACTTTTCAGCTTGTCCTTAAACCTGAGCAATGGTCGACCCATGTTTATATATATTTATTTATATAATAAAGTAAGCCTAATGAGTCAGAATATCTACCTAGGTTTCTCATAACGGATCATCAGGATAATTCTGACTCTTATTCATAATTCTGACTCATTATTTTCAGGAGAGGCATATTGTTTGGTCTTTTTTATAATTTTTTTCTCCAGGCGAAAGTTTGTATTGTGTAATTACAGACCTTAAGGCTGGGAAGTTTTTTTTTTGATACTGTTGGAGTTTAGAAATAAAAAATGAAAATATATAGATCTATATATAGGCTACTTTATTATATATATATATATATATATATATATATATATATATATATAATATATATATATATATTGGTGGACACTACTATTGTGAACGATAGATGAGGGTCAACAGTGAGTGATTTGTTTCCTCGCAATATATATATATATATATATATATATATATATATATATATATATATATATATATATATATATAAAATATACACAATAGATTAAAGTTCTATTAACTGCAAATATGTAAAAAGACCAATATTTTATTAATATTATTAAAACATTTTTATGTAAATGACTTGTCTGTTGCAGAAAATTAGATAAATATTATCAATAAGAAAATATTTTGATTTATGCTCGCAGGATAGGATTGCTTTTGGGGTTGCATATCTTTTGATTCATCTTGTATAAACATTGGTTTGTCCTGACATGCTTATAGCAAATTTTCTCAATCAATTTCTACATTAGTCACTAGAGATTTAGGTTTATTGAAAGAAAAAAGAAAATTCAGAAATATCAAGGATAAAATATCAAATAAAATCTGAAATTTTGCTTCTTTTTTTTAGAAATCTCATTATTAGTCACCTACCTATTTTATTTCATTTTTTGGACCATATGACCTTTAGGCACCCCTTTTTGATCTCGATTAAGAAAGGACATGTTTTTCATTTACACCGTCAATATCTGGTTGTTTAAACAGACGATTTTTAGATTTTAAAAAAAATTATAAAACTAACCCTAAACCCTAATGCTAACCCCTAACAAACAACCGGATATTGACAGTGTAAATGAAAAACATGTCCTTTCTTAATCGAGATCAAAAAGGGGTGCCTAAAGATCATACGGTCCCATTTTTTATTTTTATTTTTTCATTGTTGGCAGCATTCAGCATCTTTTTTTTTTCTTTTTTTCTTCTTTTTCCTTTTTTCTCTTTATTTCTCTTTTGTTTCACTCTTATTTTTTAACTCTCCCTTTTCTCTCTCTCTTTCCATTTCTCTCTCTTTCCTTTTTTCCCCCTTTTTTCATTTAACAATTTCTGTTCTTCTTTCAATAAACATTAATCCCTTTTTAATGTTAATAATAATGATGAATGGATGAAAGGGAGGAAAATGAACTTTTTATTTCATGCAACTGTTTCTATTAAAATTATTGATTTTTAACAACTATAATGTCTTTGTTGTTCTTTTTTCTTGTGATAAATAAATTTGTATCCAAACTTTTACATGCCAATATTTCTGCTGAAGGTAGTACTCTGAAAATCAATGATCAACAATTTTGCATGTGCTTACCTGTAAAATAATTTGCATCTATATCAATTCGTTTGGTTTGGTTTTACGGCATATCAACCTCAGTGGGTCATTTAATGCCGACAAAGTTTTGAAATAAATTCATTCTTAATGGATACTCAATTTTTTTTTATAACCACATTTTTCTATTTAACCCATAGATGTGACCCTAACAGGTACTACCAGTCCGGGTCAGAGTGGACCAGGGACTAATTCAGGTATTTCTTGTCGGTTCATGGGTTCAAAGTTCTGTGATGGTTCCTGATTATGACAAGGCTCTCGAGTTTGACGAAAAGTACAAATATATTGCTATTATATCCTAAATTTATGAGCCGAGTTAGCTCAGTCGGTAGAGCGTTCGGCTAGAAACCACAAGGTTCCTAGTTCGATACCGGCCCTCACCAACTCAGTGTTATGAGTAGCACAGGGATCTGTGTGGTAAAGTAAGGAGCTGATGGTAGGTGTGGCGCTCCACCTCAGATGCTAAAATAATCTCCTTGGTCTAGCGCTAGTGAAAAGGGGATAGACTCCCTTGCTGTCTGGCTGATACCGACATTAGGCCGCCCCAACGACTTTACTTACTTATATCAAATTTACCATTGCTGTACATGTGATGGTATTATATTATTGCACAGAGGCATGGTACATTATTGGCCCACTACGTGTATCAGCAATATTATCAAATTAAAATTAATGAAAGAGATCATTAATTAGGACTATTCTAGTAGTGACCACCTCAAGCAGAGTTCAACAGGTTTGAATTCAGAGTTTTCCTTCCCCTAGACTGGTTGCCTAACCAAGGTTAATTTATCCATAGCTGGAGGGAGAGTAGTTGGATTCATACCTTTCCCAAGGGTATTAGCACTATGTGAACTGTATCTATGTCCAGGATTTGAACTCTGATCAACGAGTTCATTTCCTATTACTCTAACCATGACACCATGCACCTCAAACTAACTCAAAACTGATGCAATAAAGGAAATGTGGCTAAGTCAGCAAGGAGAAACTGCTATAGAGATAGGCAACATGTTAACCTTTAGGCATAAAATAACCCTAGACAGGTTTATATGCTGTTAAAAACAATCCTAATATATGAAAGTTTAAATCTCATTCAAGTCTCATTCTTTATTTCTGATTCACGTTGCTGATTTATGAATTGCAGAGAGATCATCTGAATAATCAGAATAAAGAGGCTACAGTAAGTAACACAAAAGAATGGGTTAAATCGAACTTAACGGACCTAAATTCCACCATCGTATGTCACCCCACTGAAAAAAAAAAAAATGTATCTTTGAGAATCTGTATTATACCTCAAAGATACGTGGTTCAAAGTTAACTGACCTGAAAAATGTAAAAGTTTTTAAATAAAATAACTGGTGCATTATATCTTTTATTCATTAATATATCAACACTGAAAATTTCATTAAATTCGGTTCTTTCCCCGATTTTTGGTATTTTTTTTTTCTTTTGGCGGGGTGACATACGATGGTGGAATTTAGATCCATTAAGTTCGATTTAACCAAATAATGGATCAAAATTAGATTATTATTATTATTATTATTATTATTAATTATTATTATTTGCTGTCCATCGTATCTGATGATGACACCATGCGAATCCTTTTCCTCCAATTTATTCGGTCTCTGGTTGCGTCTTGCCAACTACCTATGGGGATGTTAAAGTCCTTAAGATTTCTCTTGATGTTGTCTTTGTACCTGAGCTTTGGTTTACCTATTCCACGTAATCCTTTTCTCAGTTGATAGTACAGAATCTGCTTTGGCTGTCTGTCATCCCCAAGTTTGTTTAACCAATCTCAGATTGCATTGGACAAGTATTTCGTGCATGCCAGGGAATCCAGTTCTCTTCAGGATGGACCTGTTTGAAACATATTGCCACCAAAATTAGATAAACTTGTATAAATTTTAACTGTCTTAAAGGGAAGTAACTTCTATTTGTAAAGTGAAGTAAGAGTTACTTCCCTTCGACTGGTATTGCTTTGATACGATTCGAGATTATATTTTGGAATTCACTTCGCATCAAGTTATTATTTTGACTTGCGTTCCTCCTAGATAGGATTTTTTTCTCTCGGTGTTCCTGTAACGATTAAAATTTATCATTTCCACTGCTTCTTTAACAGTAGAAACATTTTTGTGTTCCAGTGGTGATACATCAGTAAACACTTTAAAAAAAATGTCTGTCCCATTGTCACATAGTTAAAATCAGTACACGTGATCTGTACTAATTTTTCATTGCCTTCTGACAATTTGGCTGCATTTAAAAAAAAAAAAAGAAAAAAAAAAAAAAAGGTCAAGCTAAAAGCACCAATACCCACATATCAACAGAGTTAAGCAACGATAAGTCTGTTCAGCCTTAAGTGGGTGACCACTTAAGAAATTATAGGTACTGTAAGTAACCTGTGTCATGTGAGGTCATACTAAGCAAAACTTAAGAAGTTATTACTATTTTACTTTATGTATTTAGCCAACCCCTCCCTGCCCTGTCGGCTTTGACCAACTGCACCTTTGCAGAGGAGTAAAATCCCCCAATGGGACCACTTGTTGACCCGTGATTCTTAAGGACGGAATCCTGGTGGCTGAGCAGTCCATGACATGCAACAATCCACTTTAGCCCTTACTTAGACGGAGAGGCACCTTTTGATTAATCGGCTGGTCACATCAAGCCCTAGCACCTATATGATTGTCCCAACCCTATAGCCCTTATGGCAACCCTGCAACCCTTTTTATCATATATGTGCTAGAAGGCAGTGGCTGAGGGTCTTAGTGTCCTGGGTATCATCTGCATCTAATGGTAAAGTTCCAATTCTGGAGCTCTGGGGAATGTGGAGTACCCCTTCATCACCATTATTCCCAGGTTCACCATGACTTGGAGTGGTAGTATCAATGGGTTAAATAGATACAAAAATGGGTATTAAAAATATGATTGAGTCTGAAAAAAAAAAAATGAATACCCATCATGAATGAATAAATAATATGGGAAAGGTATGAATCCTACTCTCCCTCCAGCTATGGATAAATAGTAGGGCAGACTTGGCTCTTTAACATTGGTTAGGCAATTGACCTTGTGTCATATCCTGCTCGTGCGGAGGAGTTGATAAATATATATATATATATATATATATATGATAAAAAGGGTTGGGGGTTTGCTATAAAGGCAATAGGGTCAGGAAAATCATATAGGCGCTAGAGCTTGATGTGACCAGTCAATTGATCAGAGGGGGTCTCCTGCCCACCAGTCTAGCCTAAGTAAGGGTCAAAGCAGCGTGTTGTATGTGATAGACTGCTCAGTCACCAAGATTCCATCCATAAGCATCATGGGCCACCATCCACAGCCAACAGGTGGCTCCATTGGGAGTATTCTACCCCACTGCACAAGTGCAGTCAACATATCTTACAGCCCCCAGCTGACAGGGTGGGAAACAAGTAGAAAAAGTCACCCTATTCCTTTTTATGGATATAATACTGGTAACGAAGGAAACGTGTAAAATTAAACATGTCAATATAGGGACCATATTACCTTTAGGCACCCCTTTTTGATCTCGGTTAAGAAAGGACCTGTTTTTCATTTACACCGTCAATATCTGGTTGTTTTAGCAGATGATTTTTAGATTTAAAAAAAAAATTATAAAACTAACTCCTAACAAACAACCGGATATTGACGGTGTAAGTGAAAAACATGTCCTTTCTTAATCGACATCAAAAAGGGGTGCCTAAAGGTAATATGGTCCCATTATAGTCTTAAGCCAGTTCTTACCAGGTAATGCCAAGTGATCTTGCTGATAGTTATTTGTGGGGCTAAGCTAAGTTTACCACAAGGCCACGTTTAGGGATTACCAGACGAAGGACAACATTTTTGTTAGTAACATTATTTAAAAAAAAAAATCTTTTTCATTCTATGCAATATTTTCATACTAATTTTAACTAGTCGTTTTTCACTAAAGTTTGAGTGACAGTAAGTCTACTCACATCTCCAGGACCTTTCTAAGTATTCTAGCTGATCTTAACACTGCTGTGGTCTGGATGGTCTTGATTCTTCCTTTGATCTCCAGTAACCCCACCTATTTTCCTGGTCTTTGGGTACCATTCCAAGAGCTCCAACTACAATTGATATCACCATCACTTTCATGTTCCACATCTTTTTCAGCTCTCTGGCAAGATCCTGGTATTTTCCTTTATAAACAGATGTGCACTTGGTTGTTGTACAGACAGACATGCAGAATCTTTATTTTGTATATATAGAAGATAATATTTAAATATAACTGTGGGATTTCCATGGATACAGACTCTACACTCTGATCCTCTTTTTAAGAATAAATGGGACCGTATGACCTTTAGGCACCCCTTTTTGATCTCGATTAAGAAAGGACATGTTATTCATTTACACCGTCAATATCCGGTTGTTTTAAAAGACGATTTTTAGATTTTAAAAAAAATTTTATAAACTAACCCCTAACCCTAACCCCTAACAAACAACCGGATATTGACGGTGTAAATGAAAAACATGTCCTTTCTTAATCGAGATCAAAAGGGGTGCCTTAAGGTAATATGGTCCAATAAATGTTTAATTTTTATTTACTGTTTGTGGACTGCCTAGTCGGCTGGTACTGTAGAATACAACGACTGTACCACTGTAGAGGGTAAGATGCTCTGCCCCAATGAGGCTTCCTGTTTGCCATGGCTGGTGACCCATGATGCTCAAGGATGGGATCCTGGGGTCTGAGCAGTCCATGACATGCAACACTCCACTTTAGCCCTTACTTAAGTAAGACAGGAATTCGGAGAGGAGGCCCCTCTAATCATTCAGCTGGTCATGTCAAACTCTAGCACCTATCAGATTGTTCCTAACCTATTGCCCTTATGGCAAGCTCCCAATCCTTTTTATCATATATGTGCTAGAAGGCTGTGGCTGAGGGGCTTAGAGTCCTGGGTATGAAGTTATACTGCATCTAATGGTGAAATTCCAATTCTGGAGCTCTGGGGAGTGTGGAGTACCCTTCATTGCCATTACTCCCAGGTCCACTTTGACTCTGAGTGGTAGAACTTGTTAGGGTTCCATCTATGGGTTAAATAGATGTGTTAAAAAATTGATGAATATCCAACAAGAATGAATCAAACAAAATGTCTTCAGCATAAAATAACCCAAAGAGTTTACATGCCATAAAATACAACCAACCAACTGCTTGGAAAGTAACGCTTACAGAAATCAAAAGGAAAAATCAGCATCATCATCATCAACAACAACAACAACGGCAACAACAATTTAAAATGTCTTAATTTAGTTATAGCGGTATCATCACCACGATGATTAAATTAAGACGTGAATAATTTTGATTTTTCGGACTATTGTCCTCATTTTTAGTGTGGTAGTTATAATTAACACAACGTTTCGGCTGCTGTATCCTCTGGCCTACCTCAGGTGTATACCTGTGTATCTGAGTATAGTAATGATACCACCTGGGAAATCATTTTTGATAGTTTGACTGTGGATCAAACAGGCGTTGAAGAAGAGGAAGACTGGAGGAAACAGCGACCGAAACGTTGTGTTAATAATAACTACCACAATAAAGATGAGGGCAATAGTCCGAGAAATTAAAATTATTCACATCAAGCCTCATCTCAAAAATACATACAAATAAAGGTTAAACTTGCAAATTGGTCGGAAAATTAAAACGGAAAGGTTTTTGGTGGTCCCCCATGACAGTTTAACTATAGTCTATGAATGAACTTTCTGTGAATTGTGTTACGGTTTAGGGGTTTGGGGATTAAGGTTGTTTTTAATTACATATTGCTTAAAAAAAACCAAATTACTATACATTTAATGTTGAAAAATATTTTTTTTAAAAACAAATTTAATTGAAATTATACATTGCAATACTAACACAAACAACTGAGACTAATGTGTCTACCGTTGGATTCAATAATTAATTTCAATGGTTAATTAAATGTATAGTAATTTTTTTTTTTTTTTAAGCAATACGTAATTAAAATCAACCTTAATCCCCAAACCCCTAAACCGTAACACAATTCGCAAAAAGGTCATTCATAGACTGTAGTTAAACTGTCATGGGGGACCACCAAAAAACTTTCCGTTTTAATTTTCCGACCAATTTGCAAGTTTAGCCCAAATAAATTGGGCCGGGTTAGCTCAGACGGTAGAGCAGTCACCTTTGAATCGCAAAGGTCTGAGTTCATACCAGTCCTCAACAACTTAGTGTATGAGTAGCACAGATTGGATAATCTGATGTGTACCGTAAAGTTGGGAGCTGACGGTTGGTGTGGTGCTCCACCGCAGCAAAAACAATCTCCCCAGTCTAGTGCTATGTAAGCCAAAATGAATAAAGATGATAATGTTGGCATAGCTCAGTCGATAGAGCACCCGCTTTGGAATCGCAAGGTTCTGAGTTTGAGTCCGGTCCCCGCTAAACCCAGCGTATGAGTAGCACAGATTGGTTAATCTGATCTGTGCAGTAAAGTGGGGAGCTGACGGTAGGTGTGGCGCTCCGTCTCAGCAAAAAGTCTCCCTGGTTTAACACAAGCGAAAAGGGGATAGACTTCCTCGCTGCCCGGTTGATACCGACAAATTGAGACGGTTTTAATTATTTTCTTGATGTTGATGATGATGATGATGATGAGTTCTTTTTTTTCAACCCAGTTTTAAAATGCAATGATTTTTGAATTTCATTTCAAATCAGTTTGTATGCCAGTAACCCTGACCTGAAAATAAATGAATAAATAAAAGTTATGAATGAATACAAGTTATGAATGAATAAAAGTTATGAATGAAAAACTTTTCTGAGATTAATTTGAAAAATTAAACCTGCACACGTGTTCAGTTCTATTCAACCGTTTTTGTGAGGCACACTTGGCAACAAATTTAATGAATGGAATGTATTGGAATTTTACAATCACAATACGACAATACACTAATAGACGGGGGGGGGGGTCACCATGGCTTAGTGGTTAACAGGCTAGACTGTGCCATGGTAGAAGCAAGTTTGAACTCCAGTTACGCTAGCTTTCACACCAATACCCTTAGGAAAGGTATGAAACCCACACCCCCTCATAATAATACCACTACTGTTCTTCTACAAGAGTGGTTTTGGCATCAAATAACCTAAAAAGGTTGATGTGCCATTAAACAAAGAAATGAAACCACTCATTACTATTACAGCAGCGGTCCCCAACCTTTTTTGCGCCACGGACCGGTTTCATCTAAGACAATATTTTCACAGACCGGCCTTCATATGCTCCGGCCTACATTTGCTCCATAATCGTTAATGACGTAATCTAATAATAAATCATCCGCAGTGGTCTTATGTCAAATGCAAACATCAACAGACGATAAACAACCTTTTGTTCATAGATTAATAATCAACAACATCTCTGTAAATGAAAATATTTATTTTAGAACGAAAATCCTTTTTAATAAGAAATAATTATAATAAAAAACCTCGATTCAAGTGACAATACTGATCATTTCTATATAAAAGAGTGAACAAGTGAATCAAATAGTAATTATAATGACAATTAGTGAGAGACCTGAGCTTGTTTCTCTGCAACGAGCCGGTCCCATCTCGAGACCTGTAAAGAGGCACAGAAGTCACTTTTCAAAATAAAACATCAACATTTAGACTAATAATCAATAAAAAAAAGAAAGATTCAAACGTTCTGTGCGGCCCGGTACCTAATGGCCCGTGGTCCGGTACTGGGTTGCGACCCAGTGGTTGGGGACCGCTGTATTACAGAATGTTGTATTCACTTTTAGACTAATACCATTATGGAAAGGTATAACCCCCCCTCATCATCCAGCTATGGGTTAAATAGTATCACTATTGTTCTTCTACAAGGTTGGCTTTGGCATTAAATAACCCAAGAAGATTGATATTACAGAATGTCCTATTCTCTGTTGGACTAATACCTATGGGAAAGGTATCATCTCCTCATAATAGTACCACTACTGTTCTTTTACAAGGGTGGCTTACAAGGTTAGTAACAAGTTAAGTCTTGTCAATTATACGTTTTTTTTATTATGATTCAGAACTACCATTATTTTTAATTTCTAAACTATTGTATATAATCTATAAGTAAACAATCAATTGTGTAACACCTGCCAATCAAATGCGTTCTCGCGGATTCTCGGAAGATGGTTTTCTGGTCCACTTTTCTCAGTGGCGAGGGTATAAAAGACGAGTGAAATTAACTCTTGCCGACCAACAGACAGACTCACTACTGAGAAGATTTGATCTTTCTAGAAATGTAAAAATTAGGGTCCGGAAATGTTTGTTTTAAAAATTTTTTTTTTTTTCTTACTTCACATAAACCAAAGTCACCCTCCTACGTTCTGAATTGATAAAAAAAACAAAACAAGGACCATATGACCTTTAGGCACCCCTTTTTCGATCTCGATTCATAGGAACATTTTTTCCATTTACACCGTCAAAATCCGGTTGTTTGTTAGGGGTTAGGGTTAGTTTTATAATTAAAAAAATAAAACTCTACAATCGTCTGTTAACAATTAACCGGATCTTGAAGGTGTAAAAAAGGTGAAAAAATATTCCTATGAATCAAGATCGAAAAAGGGGTGCCTAAAGGTCATATGGTCCAAAAACACTTTATCTTCAAGTTTTTAAAAAATAAAATAAGCTATTCATTATAGAATTAAGTCATTAATGAATAATTTGATGAAAATTTGATTAAAATCAGAGAATTTCCTGAATATTGGTAATAGTTTAAAAATTTAAAAGAATTAAAAAAAAAATTACTTCCCTTTGCAATATCTACGCATTTCCACAAGACCCGTATGACACATGGGGTCGCGTCGTCATCATCTCACCATTGTTCTCGTCCAAATCGTCTGGGAGAATATTGATCACTACCAATAGCAGTCTCCCAGATCGATACTCAGGATCGTTACGTACAGGACGTCCGAAGAGAATATTGATTGATCAATAGCAGTCTGTCCGGATCATCTCTGTCACTTCTGTCACTGGCCGTATTGATCGTCGGACAAAACCCCAACGCCGTGTCTGGGAACGCACCCATGTGTCATAAGGGAAACAAAACAACAACAAGAGAAATGAAGACAAGACAATGTCAGTCAGGTGAACATTCAGAAATGGCAGGGGGATATATAATACGTATTCATCTGCTGCTATCTCCCCTGGTGTGTCGAGATGGGGGACACCCCCCGTTCCTTTTGGGGACCTCTGCTAAAGTTGACTTCTAGTGGGCATCTAACATCCTATCTCTTCAGTGTTCAGGGCCCATCTGTCCTCACCGCTGTCCAGAAGCTAACTGCTCTCTCCGCTGTCCCAAGACTAACTGCCAAACTTTTCAAATTTCCCAGAAATCCCCAAATCTCATCTCACTCTCGTATGAAATCTCATCCTCCGAGATCTTATCAACCCTGCGGGATTTGAAAGGGTTCTTTGTCTAAAAGACCACCCTCATGATTTTTATGACCAACTGGTCAACTATTAAGTGCCAAAGGACCAGACATGTTGTCTGCTTCTGGCCTTTATCACTTTTCATATCTATTCTAAACCCTAATCTCACCTTTTATGGCCTGTTTGACCGACCATTCACATACTTTACGCCTACTTACACATACAATATATGCATACACACACATGTATGTATACATGCGCACATATGTATCTATCTATCTATACATATGTATATTCACACATTATCTACACTAGAACACACACATATTTATACATATATGTGGTTTGACTTACTACTTATTAATTCAATATAACTACTACTACGTATCTATATAACTAAGTGTGCATTTATATGCACACACACATTCTTGCACCCACCGTTGTATTATACCCGCCATGTTGGCTTGATCTGTAATATACACCGACTGCACCTTTGCAGAGGGGTGAAATCCCCCCTCAATTGGGCCACCTGTTGGTTGTGCATGGTATCTTGTGATGCTTAATGTAATATCACAACAAAAGCGTATGGTAGCAAAAGAAAAACAGACGATAAGGATTGGATTAATTTTGTTTATTTAAAAATAAACCAAAGCTGGAATTGTTGAGATGATAATTCCTTTTCGCTCGGTGAAATGAGGGCAGACGTAGTGTTGAAAGCCTATTCTGGCTGATGACCTGGCTCTGCGTGACGCGAGGTGTGGTGTAGGTCGGAGGTATGGCGGTTTCTTGATCTCGGCTTGGCGTGGCGACGTTCTCTGGTGGTGGCCCACGGTCAACTCCTTATCGACTTTAAGTCAGCTGTTATATGGCTAGTGAGAGGCTCCAGATACCCTTGAAGGGTTTTGGGGGGAACATTTTTTATTGGTTGAAAAACATTAAATAGAAGATATTTTTAATCGTTTATAAATTTTGTTTTTTGGCCGGAACCTTGCGCGGAGCCTATGCGTAAATTGTTTGTTTTTGTTCATTTCGTTTAAGCTACTTTGGAGTTAACATCCGGTTGGTCAGTAATTTATATTCTGTTCCGAAGTGTTTTTTAAAATTTTTTATTATGTTACAATTCTCAGTAACTTAGGTTCTGTTTCGAAGTGTTTGTGTTTTTACTTTTTAATTTGTTTTGTTGGGGAGTGTATGTATTGTGTTAGTAAAAAATGTGAATCAAGAGAGATATCTATTTCTGTTATAACGAAGGTCCCCCAGATATCGATTTGATTCACAATGTGTATGTATGGTTGAGTGGTGCATGTGTCCTGTGAGTTTACTGCATTAAGAAGTCCTTATAACGCGTTGGCATCTGACTTCGTGTTAGCCTAACTGGGAGTCGTTTCATGTCGTTTTTGTATTTCTTCATGACATGTCTTTCTTTCTGGAAGATTGTGTGATTTTTGCGCAACGGATTGGCCAGTGTGTGGTGATTCCCGATTTTGTTGGTGAACGTGATATGGCGGAGTGGGTAATATGTTATGGTACAGGTGTTTTGGTCGAGGCGTGAGGCGACGAATGTGGGCTCGGTGAACCCAGTCGGTTTCACCCTTTTCATTTCTTACTTGAATCACCATGTCGTTTGTTTTTAAAACTTCAAAGATGCCGATCCAATTCAAGTGAGATGAATGTGCAATCGTAGACTGAGGACGGTGCAATAGCACCTTATCACCAACCCGTTTGTATCGAAGTGTTTTGTTTTTCTTTTTAATTTGTTTTGTTGGTGAGTGGATGTATTGTGTTAGTAAAAAATGTGAATCAAGAGAGATATATATTTCTGTTATAACGAAGGTCCACCAGATATCGATTTGATTGACAATGTGTATGCATGGTTGAGTGTGTGCATGTGTCCTGTGGGTTCACTGCATTACGAAGTCCTTATAACGCGTTGGCATCTGACCCCGTGTTAGCTTAACTGGCCTAAATGTGAATCAAGAGAGATATCTATTTCTGTTATAACATTAAGGACGGAATCCTGGTGGGTTGAGCAGTCCATGACACGCAACAATCTACGTTGGCTCTTACTTATACTAGATGGGCGTTCGAAGATCAATTGACAGGTCACGTCACGCCATTACACCTATATGATTGTCCCAACACTATTGCTCTTATGACAACCCCCCCAAACCTTTTTATCATATATGTGCAAGAAAGTGATGGCTGAGGGCTTTAGTGTCTTGGGTATGACGTTAAACTGCATTTAGTGACGAAATTTCAATTCTGGAACACTGAGGAATGTGGAGTACCCCTTTATCGCCATTACTCCCAGATCCACCCTGATCCCCGGAGTGTTAGTACCTGTTAGAGTCCCATTCAATTTTTTTTTCAAACTCAATTTAAAAAAAAAAATTTTTGATACTCAATTTTTATCTATTTGACCGATAGTTAAATAGATAAGAAAATGAGTATAAAAAATATATATCCCCCCCAAAAATATGAGTTTGAAAAAAAAATTGCATACCCAACAAGAATGAATAAAACAAAATGTCTTCAGCATAAAATAACCCAACAAGGGTTGACGTGGCATAATATCCAACCAACCAACCAACCAACCAACCCAATATGTGTGGCCCGACCTGTGACCCAACCCCCCGGGAGTGTCAAGACTTAAGGGCTGAAACATTTGACTAAAGGGGATCTCTGCTCTGAAGACCACTTGCTGTTATGCTCTCCCCGAATTTCTTTCCACTAAAACAAAAATGTCTTTGGCATAAAATAACCCAACAAGAGTTGACGTGCTGTAAAATCCAACCAACCAAACCAATATCCACAAAGAAGCGCACCCCACAGTCTCCAACCTTCCTTGGCATCTGAAATATGACATGGCGCACAAATACACATATGTGGGAATTGGCCTTTCCTCTAAGCGTGAATGCGTCACGCTAACAATCACAAGTAAATAGACAATCATAAAAAATAACATTCTTTCTTTTATTTAACAAGTAGATCTACAAACTTAGCAAATGTATTTCTCATTGTTATTATGTTAACACTTGACATTAATTTAAAAAAAAATCTCATTTCGTTATTGTTTTCTTGTTGTTTTTTTTGTGTTGCCTTATTAACTTATAAAAATCTACTCGAAAAAGAAAAAAATATTATACCCGAAACAACCTTATATATATGTTTGGAAGCGCATGGTGTAATGGTTAAAGTCATGGGAAATGGACTTGTCGCCCCGAGTTCAAATCTTGGATGTGATAATTGCATTTCCCTTAGCGCTAATACCCTTGGGAAAGGTATGAATCATACTCTCCCTCCAACTATGGATCAATAGTAGGGCAGACTGGGCTCTTTAACCTTGGTTAGGCAACCCATCTAGGAGATGGAAAACTCCGAATTCAAACCTTTTGAACTCCGCTTAAGAAATTGACCTTGTGTCTCATCCTGCTCGTGCGGAGGAGTTGGTAAATATATATGTTAGGCACTGCCAATTGTTCGCTCATTTTCATTTTAAAAACGAATTGAAATTAATTAAATCGATTATTTAAGATCAAATTATTGTTTAAGTCTAAAAGTAGTAACGTAATGAGCATCAGTAAAAAAAAAAAAAAAAAATGAATAAAAAATAACAATACATATGTAATTAATTTTTAATACATTTTGAACATTTAAATTCTGCTAAAAAATGGCTAAGTGAAGATTTATGATGTACTCAAAACAACCATTTATAACAATTGTAAAACATTTTAAAAAGTTTCTTAGAAATCAGTAACAAAAAACATTAAATACACTGTGTACAGAAAAATTATCATATTGTTGATATCTATTTAAATATGATATCATTTTTTTTCGTTCCAAACACGCAGTGTGTAAAACTTGTTTAACCTTGGGAAACCTTACATTGAGAAGGAAAACCTTTTTCAAACAAGTTTAACGTGATATGCCCGAATCTACGGTACGTCATAGTGGCAATGCACTGACCCCAATTGATAAACAAAAAATTACCAAAAATTAGGGAATTATCTGATTTTAATAAAATTTTCAGTGTTGACTTATTAATCAAGGAATTCTTTCTTTTAAATTACTGAATCGTTTCAATCAGACGGATTCAATGGAAATAAATTGAAATCCTTTAAAATAAACATTACCGTTTGTGCCAATCATACATTTGAGGAAACATTTTATATACCCAATTAATAGATAAAATTCATCTAAAATATGAAACTCCTAATTCTAAGTTTAAAATTTCATATTTTTAGATTCTAAAAACAAATATTAATTTAATAACTAGTCTACTTTTAGTTATCTAATAATTTTTGGAGAAAACTCAATTGAAAAGTTAGTCCCCCACCCACTCTTTTAAACAGAACAAATATTGATGCATAATTTTCCCCTTATAATATAAAAAGCAATTATATACTTAAACAACAGAGTAAAAAAATCTCCAAAAATTAAAAAAACTTTTTTTTTACATTTAATTTTCCGATTTTCGGTTTTTATTTTCTACCGGAGTGGTTCCCTTAAAAATGAGAGTTTTTGATTTATTTAATCGATAGAGAGGACCCTAACAGGTACTACCACACCGGGCCAGAGTGGACTCGGGAGTAATGGCAATGAAGGGGTACTCCACACTCCCCAGAGCTTCAGAACTGCAACCTCATCACTAGATCCAGTTTAGTGTTATACCCAGGACACTTGCCATTTAATGAGAAGATTTTTATCTGTTTTATCTAAGTTCACATAGTGACCAATATCACTTGCTAGCTGCTTCAGGCTATATAGCGGAGATTCTGATTGAGCAGGTGTATTTGCAAGAAGTGCTAATAAAAAAAATGACAGGTGATCAGAAAAATAAGATTGAAAACGAATAATAAAACATTTATAAATTTGCAATCTAATTTTTTAATAAGATATTTTGCTTCAATTATTTTTAAATACACGATTTTCAATCAAAATATGCAACATAATTCACTTTGTTAAAACAGTGTGTTTATCATGGTCAATGTAATATTATTGGGACAAGTCATGTATTAAGAACAAAAGAGATATACGATGTACATTAGGTACCACCAATTTTCCCTGTGAAATTTATCCCCCCCCATATTTAACACAATAAAACTTACATAAAAGCTAATATTATCTTGAAAATTTTTGTCCATTCGAAAGAAGAAGCATTAAAATAACTCCTGATGATTAAAAAAAAATTCAGCTTACGGAAATAATGAAAATTATAAACGAAAAACAATATTTACATTTTTGCTCCGTTAAATCAATTGAAATTTAACGTAGACAAAAACAAATTATGACTAGAGGCTTTAAAAAACAAACTCTATGAAAAATTAATGGTCCGATTTTCACGAAAATTTTCATAATTACTTACCTTTTGATGAAAATATGTCTGAAAATTTTTTTCTTAAATATATACGGTGAAATATATTTTTACGTGGTCTATCTTATTTTATGAAAAGCGATTTTTACTTTTTTTCTATAAAGATAAGAGTCTGAATAATTATATCAGAAGATTTTTATAAGTCTCAATACGGGAGCTTTTTAGTAAAAGAACCATGAATTCAGAATTCTGCTAAAAAATATCAATAAAGAAACTAACTGTGTTGTAAATAAACGGACTGTTTTATTTGTTTTTTACGATAACGATGAGTTATTTTTCCCCAATCGGATAAGTTAATATTTGAATTAACAGTTTTTTTTTGTAACAACTCTTTATGTTCGTTATTTCTTTTTTGCGAGATTTAAAAAAAAAGTTCAAAAATATTTACGTTTCTTCCTTCAATATGGCCTAAACTGATCACGTGACCTATTTTGGTGGTACCTAGTGTATATTTTTTTTTATTTACGAGCTGTACATGATACGTCTTCACCCTATCGGCTGAAGCTGTAGAATACGCCGTCGCGAGATGGGCGGTTCGGAGAGGCACCTCCCGATCAATCGGCTGGTCACATTAAGCCGAGCACCTATACTACTGTACCGACCCTATTGCCCTTATGGCAAATCCCCAATCCTTTTTATCATATACGTGCTAGAAGTTGAAAACTAATAATCGGTTATTGAATATGCACAAGAAAACAATTATGAGAAATACAGCCACCCATACATTTAAATGAATAATTATCAAAGAGAGATAATATGTAAATTTGCGGTCCCTGTTCTAAAACAAACTCACCATGTTGCAAGTAAAATGGACTGTTTTACTTATTTTTCAAGATAACGGTGAGTAATTTTTTCCCATTTGGATAATTTGATCTTTGAATTAACTGTTTTTCTTTGTAACAACTCTTATAAATCGTTATTTTTTTTTGCGAGATTTAAAAAAAAATGTTCAAGAATATTTACTTTCGTTTATTCAATATGGCCTAAACTGATCACGTGACCTGATTTTGGTGATACATAACGTTTAAGATCTAACTTTTGATATCAGTACTTAATAGACCAATGCATAACTTTCGGTGTTTCATGTAATTTGGTATTTTAAAAAAGACAAAAATCGACTACCCTAATATATATCAGGTAAAAATAAAAATAAAAATAAAAGATAACAGAGAAGATTTAGATTTTTAGCATTTCCTGATATAATTTTCCTCTGACACGCATTGAACTCTGCAAATTACGACATTTGAAAACTATTGCGTCGTAAGGAAGATTTCTTCACCAGATCTTTGGATTATATATATATATATATATATATATATATATATATATATATATACATCATGTCGCGCACGCAGCACGGATATCCATGACAATCTCTCGCCAACCTTCCCTATCACTCATTGGGAGTTCTGTGTAGCAAACAGCATACTCACACAGTTGGTCAATGTAGGTCCTAACTGGGCGGCCCACGTTAGCATGCCCATGTGTTGGTTTCCACAGGAGAACGTCACTTATGAGCTCGTCCTTGCTTCTCCAGCAGTGTCCTGCATGCCCAGTTCGTATCACTCGGATGGTTTGCGGGAAGGGGGTTAGGTTACCATACAGCTGCTTCCTTGTGGGGTGCTGTTTCCACGACTTGTTCAAGACTGCACGCAGTATTCTTGTGCAGCTCCCATCTAGCTTATTCTCAAGGCGCTTTGTTAGGGTGCAGCCATACAGCAGTACTGATATAACCACAGCCTGGAAGAATTGTCGCTTTAGTTTGTCAGTGAAAATATATATATATATATATATATATATATATATATATATATATACCCGTGACATCATAATACAAAGAATTTGGTTGATGCAAAAACCTTAGAGCTACCATGGTCAGTTCATTATTTTTTTCTGCCCCCCCCCCCGAAAAAAAAACAAGAACAGAAAAGAAAAACAACAATAAAAAGCAACAAAAACTTAAAAAAACAAAAAAAAAAAAACAGTTGTGGTGGTGATGATAATTTATACAGAGAAGGGTGTTGGTCCTCATCTGGTAATGACATCAGTTCTTCAACTTGTAAAAACCCTACAAAATGTTTTTATTTTGGCACAGCAACTAAGTACATTTACATATATGTAAAAATATGTGATATCGTAGTATCATATTTACAAATATGCATTTTCATAGGATGGGGGTCAGTTGTGAGGAATGATGGGATAGTAGTTGGCACTCGCAGTGGGGGGGGGGGGGTTAGGGTGTGTGTAATTCTCAATGTGTCTTGTACAAGAATGCAAGTTAAGAATGTCTTCCAGATGTCTTTCTCTTTTAGTCTGAACACCCCCACATTCAAGATGAATGTCTTGTTATATCAAGTGGCAGTCATGTTTACAAAGTTGGTTTATGTTGTGCCAATTATTCCTCAAAGTAAATGACAGGAAATAGATTATATATCATGGGCCGTAGCAGCCCGGGGGGACGGGGGCTTGAGTCATGCCCTCCACCCCCACAAAAAATTACCACTTGTAATATTTAACAATAAAGAAAAAAATACAACCCCCCCCTCCTGCAAAAAATGTATGAAACAGAGCACTCCTCTAATAATACTGAAATCGTGGCACATCACGAACTCACCAAATGAGATAGTGATAACCATATACTTTGCTTAGTTTAGCTCAAGGTTCCTGGTTCGATACCGTCCCTCGTTAACTCAGCGTATGAGCAGCACAGGGATCTGTGCGGTAAAGTGAGGAGCCTCAGACGCCGAAACAATCTCCTCGGATTAGCACTAGTGAAAAGGGGATATACTCCCTCGTTGTCTGGCTGATACCGACCTTAGGTCACCCTAACGACTTTCATGGCATTATTATTATTATTTTTACTTTATTCGTTGTCATAGCTTAATCTTCTGAAGATGTGGCTAATAAAAGAGAAACAAATTCACGTTAAAGATTTAAAAATAAATTTTAGAGGTCATAAATTAAAATCCGTTGATTAAACTCTTCTACTCACTGTTATTTTCGCCTGTGGTCACTATTGAACCTGTAACCTCTAGATTATATATATATATTGTTGTTGTTGTTGTAGCTGCAAGGGTTTCGCGAATGCTTTGCGTATTTGTGTTATAAAAAATAAAAAATACTGTTTTTTTAAGCATGAATGGACGGTGAATGTCCATGTTAAAATAGAATGATATTTAAGAAATACTGTAGACTTACCATTTGTGCCCGTATTAATAATTATTTACTAAGCTAAGCTTAGACATGGCACAAGGCCATAAGTATGGGGTGCCCAGTGAAAATTGAACTCACTAACAATAGTTTGCTAATCATTACACCACATGTGGTGCCTGTGTCCGATTTAATAGTGTATGTGAAACTGCATGGTGGGATATATATATTCATTATTTTATTATGCGATTAAGGCAGTAAAATCGCTTATGTAAATTATTTTTTGAAGTTTATGGGTTTTTATTGGAACATGGTTTGCATGTTGCAAATCATTTAGAAAATTATTTACTAAGGCGAACTGTGATTTAGTAATACTAGCAAATATATGCACCCTCCGGGTGCAAGTATTTAAGTTTTAAAGTAATAAGATATTATACTAAATTAGAAAGGCTAATGAAACTAAATAAGAATGCAGATAAAAATATTCGAAACAGGGTGGGGGGTATAATCGAAAAATAGAACAACTAAAAACTTACTATTCCACCACTCCTTTTTTTATTACTAAATTTTCCTAATTTAACTATTCAGTTAAAATGGGAAATAAATAATAAAATTACTGTTAATTCTTGTTAATGGATTTCTTTTAAGGTTTATTGAAGAGATTTTTGCTCATATTCATTAAGATAATACCAAACAATTAGAAATCAATACTACCAAGCGCATATTTATTAAAATCAAATTTTTGATATCAATATGCAAATTAGCCTTCCCGTTCACAGTGTAAACCGCTATTTTGTTGTATATATGAATACACTCGCATGTTATTAGTATGCAGATGTGGCCAACAATATTAATAATGTATAACAGTTTTATTGATAATTGAGGTTTAAATAAATATAAAATCATGGAGAATGTGACGTAAATAAGTAAAGGAATTGTGACTTGAGTGGTAATATAGTTTCGGTTACAGACAGAAAAACACACAATCTCTATTATAATAAGATTTCAACTAAATAAATTTGATAATTCTTAAATTGTGCTATAAATAGTAGCATAGATGACATGGATGGACACGGCGAACCGAGTTCAAATCCAGGACGAGGCTGGTTGCATTTCACATAGCGCTTCAGTTATGTGCAAATAGTAGGACAGACTGGGATTTTTAACTTTGGTTAGGCAAACGGAAGAAGAAGGAAAACTGAATTCAAACCTGTTAAACTCCGCTTAAAAATTAGCCTTGTGTCACATCTTGTCCATGGCGGAGGGATTGGTAAATGCCCTCATATATATATATATATATATATATATATATATATCACAATATAATGTTTATATATATCAAATGATTATATATTTATGTAATGTAGTATGTGCCTCCCATCACCAGTGATTCTGGTGCCCGTTTGTGTAACTAACATTAAGGGGGTCAATCACTGGAACTCTCGTGGCTGGTACGAGAAATGGTCAGGCGCAAAGGCGGCCATTTCTCTCATTTCTTTGATTTTTTTTCAGAGGGTCACTTATTCAGTTATTAACCGGTTTAAGACATAAGAACAATTTAAATTTCGGATCTAGTGAAAACTCCCCCCGTTCCATTGAGGGTGGGCTACGACTTAACAATTCCTTCATCGTATCACAAATACAACTTCATGTCTTCCTCTTTTCAAGACCGGGTTAGTTTTATAATTTAAAAAAATCTAAAAATCGTCTGTTAAAACAACCGGATATTGACGGTGTAAATGAAAAACATGTCCTTTCTTAATCGAGATAAAAAGTGGTGCCTAAAGGTCATATGGTCCAAGAATCCTTTAGTTGTCCCTCAGTATTCCTTAGTGTTGGGTAGAATCCTTTGGTTGAGCAGAGTCCTTGGTTGCAGACCCTTTCGTCCCTGTCGAATACGTGCAAATGAACGGCTTTCAAGATCGGCGGTTAAATAGTTAACTAACCAAGTACTCAAAATGTTGATTGGCTGGCTTTAATCAATGGCCCACGCAGAGTCTATAAGTTTAAGTGGTGGATTCTAGCACACTTTATAACACAAAACAATCCAACAGTAGTATTCCTTTGATGTTAATCTAAAAGATAGGTATTGCTGGCAAAAAGTTCAACCAGTAATTTATATGAGGACAGTTGCAAACGATCTTAAATGTTTTCTGTCCTCATCTCTCATTGGCTAATCTTTACCGGAAGTACCTGCCGTTGTTGAGAAAGTTTATAAATAGAAGTGAAATACATCTTATACTCAACAGACAGTCCAACAACACATGATAGGTTGACATGTCATTAAAATCCATCATAGATTTCTTGGACCAAGTCTCCAATAGGCACCCAAAATCATCAAGTTAGTGAAAGGTTCATATTTTAACTCGTCACCGGTAACTTCCGCTTTCAAATATTTGAAAATAAATGAACATGCGATTTTTTGCACTTATATTTATCTGACAAAAACAAATTTTACAAATTGTGTGACTATTTCTGAACAACATCCTTTTATTTAAATAAGCATAAAAATATTTTGTAAATAAAAACTGTATTTTATTTAAATAAACATAATTGCATTTCTCTTCTGATTAAGTAAAAACTATTTTAGTATAAAAACATCTTTCGACTTTTTTTAATTTATCCCAAGTGTTGAAAAATATTCATAAACTTTTGATTAAAAAGTATTTATTAAAAAAAAAGATTTTGCTATTGAATTTTAACTTGATTACGTGTACCAACCATCTATTTATTTAATTTATTGTAAGTTCAACATCTCTATAAACTTCTGATTAAAATCATTTGTTTACAAAAATTTGAAAGCGGAAGTTACCAGTGACGAGTTAAAATGTGAACCTTTCATTAAGTTGATGATTTGGGGTGCCCTTGGAGACTTGATCCGATTTCTCTACTTGCTTCTGTTCCACATATCAATATTTGGTGTTACTTTGGTACACGACCTACGTGTGATAAAATTGATTTGGTATGCGATCTTCCTAACCCAAGTTTGCTTAATTTTGATTGTTACATAATTGATGGGCGTACTATCAATTTTAAACAGTAGTGTAGAATATTATTTGAAATCGAAACGATATCATTTGAATTCAAACTGGACGGTTAGAGATTTGACTGACAATTAGTAACCATATTTTGACCTACGCCCCCGCTTGCGATTGCGACCGTGAGATAGATAGTAATCAGGATGTAAAGACGTAGTTAGGCAGGTTCACCATGCGTGGTTATTGGATCCAAATCTTAAGAAATATATATGATTCACAAAAGGTATATGTCTTGTGTTGGCCATTAAAGGCAACCGACCATGCATGACATTTCACCAACATCTTAAGATAAAGAAACTGCCCGAAACTAAAGAACCAGGCCGATAGACAGAAAGCTACTCCGACCAATAGATACCAGAACAAGTCATGAAGAAGTAAGAATAAATACAGAAGGAGCCATGAATCAACTAAGATCCCACTGACAAGTAAGAAGTATGTACAGACAAAGATTAAAGTACAGAAGATAATATTAAATATGAGAGACACAACCTCGGGTGTTCCCCTCATCTATAAAAGGTAGTTGGTATGTATGTATGGATGGATGGATGAAACTACAATAAAACAATGACAAAGTAAATATATGTACACATTAAATAATTAAATATCACCGATTCCTGATTTTTGAGCTATATATATATATATATATATATATATATATATATATATATATATAATACGGGCTGGTCTCTTGAGTCATATGCATTCCATGATGACAGACCACCACGTGAAAAACGTGTGTGTACGAGTGAAAGTTGGGCGTCTCACGCGTATTTTATGCGACAGTACATGTAAAAGCAAAGCTGTACTTCTGAGCCATTTGCGTGCTCACAATCGAACTTTATGGAAGTGGCCTTATTCTGTGAAGAAGTGGCAATCACCATATATATATATATATATAATATATATATATATGAAATATTTCTGCAAAAATATTTATATTCGAATATATTTAAAAATTAAAATATACATAGAAATAGCATTGAAATCCTACTTAAAAATGTCCAGCATTTGTAAATCTCAAAAGTAAACAATTCAATATACCTCTTCCCAAGCGACGCTGGGTAGCCGCTTCTAGTAATATATATTCAATAAGATGGCATGTAACATAATTTCTTTTAATAATAGATGATATAATTAATTATCATTTTTTGTTGATGTATATTTAATTTGATATTAATTAATTAATGCATTTTTAGAAACAATCCGATTAGAAAAAAATAACAGATATGGAAACTTGAAACATGGTGGTGTAGATGAACAAATGTGCTCACTTTTATTTAGTCTTTCGTAAACCTCACCATTACGGCAGCCATTACATCTCTGACATTCTCGCCAGTATTAACTTCTCATCTTCAACGTGACCTTCAACAGTATCTCCGTTAAACCATTGCCACTACAGCGACACCAGTTACAATTACCATTTCAATAAAAAAGCCTTCAGGCAAATCGTCTTAATTATCAATTCTTTGCTTAGTCAATGCTATATATATATATATAATATATATATATATATATTGTACTATATTCATAAGTAAGTCTTTACATACAAAATTCAAATTACATAAATAAACAAATATGTAAAAAATAACAATGATAAAAATAAAAATAAATTAAAAAGTCAACTAAACGAAATACAAATGATTAATGCTTGAAAAATAAATAAAAGTAAAAAAACCAAAAAAAAAAAACAAATACAGAACAACGTAAACAGTAAACCACAATACTCCCTGATAAATAGAAATAATAATAATAATAATAATAATAATAATAATAATAATAATAATAAATAAACAAGTGAAACAGTAAACAACAGAGCAGATATCCCCTTCCAATCCAACATAACGAAAGCCAAAAAGCCCAGTATACAACAGAACCATAAAACGAGACTCCTCTCCCCTCGGAACCATACAACGAGACTCTTCTCCTACGCCTACAAAGCACTACGCTACAGTATATAAGGGAGAACAAAACACAAACACAGCTACTTGGTTTGAAAATCACATTGGCGAGAAACTGTCAGTAACGAAGTGCCGTTAATTTCATGTCCACGCTACCCTAACTTAGATATACATGCTCTATCAACTATATTGATCACTATTTACTTCTAAATATATCGGACTATATTATCATTAACAATATATATAATATATATATATATATATATATATATACTTTAAACTTGTCAGATATGAATTCATTTCAGCCTCGCGGCTCAAATTTTTGACAGCAGATTTCAAATTTTAAAATCAGATTTGAAAAAGCCAAGAGGATGAAATAAATTCATATATGAAAAATTTGAGGTTTTTATTTATTCATTTATATTTTACAATTTTACTCCGAATATATATATATATATATATATATATATATATATATATATATATATATATATATATATATACGCGTAAGTATATGTATGTATGTATGTAAAATTTATTCATATGTACGTTTGAGTTCCCAATTTTAGTTGAATCTTATTACGGAAATGTCATATTATTCACACACACACACACACACACACACACACATATATATATATATATATATATATATATATATATATATTATATATAATTTTTTTCTATATAGATGATAGCCCTGACGATGGTTTACTGAACAAACCGAAACGCTTGTGCGTCGCTTAATTAGAAATATCATCCATCTAAACACCTTGTTGTCTTTTCATCTTTATATACTTACCGTCGGATTCATTTCCATTTTTCCTAATCTCTCTCTCTCTCTCCCTCTCTCTCTCTCTCTCTCTCTCTCTCTCTCTCTCCTCTCCCTCTATATATATATATATATATATATATATATATATATATAGATAGATAGATAGAGAGAGAGAGAGAGAGAGAGAGAGAAACTGCCACACCGCGAGCATATAGGGTTTCTTTTTTTTCGGTAATGAAGTAATCTACGATTTCTATTATGATTCGAAATTTGTAAATCTATCTCTCTGTCTCTTGGCAACCCCCCACCAAACTCTCTTTAAAACGAAATGTATCCATAGAAATGTCATGGCTTAATTAGTAACAATACCCAAGGATTAAATATCAATATGACATTTTAATTCCTTATTTATAATAATAATAATAATAATAATAATAATAATAATAATAATAATAATGAGAAGAAGAAGAAGAAGAAGAAAGAAGAAGAAATGGAAAAAGCAAGTGCTAGTAATAAAATCAAAGTGCTAGAATGTCTACTGATAATGGGAGCGGATGTAGGTATTTACCCCCCACCCAGTACAGCTGGTTTGAATTCGTTTTTTTCCCTTTCCTTTGATTGGTTGTCTTACCAAGGCTAAAGAGTCCAGTCTGTTTTATTATTAGGTGGAGGCGTCATTGCGTAAGGGTTATCGAAATGAACGTGACACGAGTTCAAATCCCGGACGAGACTGTTAATATTTCACATTGCGCTAATACCATTGGGAAAAGGTTCTCTGTTATCCCTCGAGCTATGGGTAGATAGTAGGGCAAACTGTGCTTCTTTAACCTAGGATAGGCAACCGTTCAAAGAAAAGGAAAACCCACACACACACACACACACACACACACACACACACACACATATATATATATTGTGGGTAATATGGGTGCTATATTTCTTAGCAGATAGTGCTCAATATCATTGATAGACCGTTTATATATATATATATATATATTATTGGCTGAACTTGCAAATTGGTCGGAAAATTAAAACGGAAAGTTTTTTGGTGGTTCCCCATGACAGTTTAACTACAGTCTATGAATAAACGTTTTGCGAATTGGGTTACGGTTTAGGGGTTTGGGAATGAAGGTTGTTTTTAATTACGTATTGCTTAAAAATACTATATATTTAATTAACCATTGAAATTAATTATTGAACCCAACGGTAGACACATTAGTCTTAGTTGTTTGTGTTAATATTGCAATGTATAATTTCAATTAAACTTGGTTTAAAAAATATTTTTCAACATGTATAGTAATTTTTTAAGCAATATGTAATTAAAAACAACGTTAATCTCCAAACCCCTAAACCGTAACCCATTTCGAAAAAAGTTCATTCATAGACTGTAGTTAAATTGTCATAGGGGCCCACCAAAAAACTTTCCGTTTTAATTTTCCAACCAATTTGCAAGTTTAGCCATATCATTATACTAAAGGTAAGCGAATAAATGTTTGCCTCCTAAATATTTTTTTTTTACTGTTTGAAAGTTATACCTAAAATATTCCCCAGTTTTAGGATTGAGTTACGTTTGAAATAAATTCTATTTTAATTGATTCTAGTCGTAAGTTGCAATTTAGTCAAAACTGATCCGTCTCTTACTTCACATTCTGTTTGTCCCTTTCATCCTCTCTATGTATATCTTGATTACCTCCTCGTTATATATGTTAGTTTCTCAGTGAATGGAGAGAGAGAGAGAGAGAGAGAGAGAGAGAGAGAGAGAGAGAGAGAGAGAGAGAGAGAGAGAGAGAGAGAGAGATTGGAGAGTTATGAAACATATTTGTATGTTACGTTTCATAAACACCAGACAGGCCAACATCTTGGCTCTTAATAAATTCAAATTAATTTAAACGTTCCCTTTCTTAGAAATTTTACAAAATGATTTTAATGTTTTTATTTATTCTCTGTTGTTATTTTTACTTTTTTAAAAAATTTAATTCGCTTTGCGAACTGGACTCACTTTTCCCTAATCTCAATTATCTACTCAGAGCTCAATAGGTAACCCAGCGGGTCACATTTTGTCTAATATATATATATGTATATATATATATATATATATATATAAGTAATCGGGGTGGCCTAAAGACAGTATCAGTCAGACATCGAGGGAGTCTATCCCCTTTTCACTATCGCTAGACCAAGGAGATTGTTTTTGACGTTTGAGGCGTAGCACCACACCTACCATCAACTGCTCACTTTACCGGACAGATCCCTGTGCTACTCATACGCTGAGTTGGCGAGGGCCGTTATCGAACCAGAAACCTTGTGGTTCCTTGTCCGACGTTCTACCGACTGAGCTACACTTATTTGCATATATATATATATATATATATATATATATATATATATATATATACATACTAGCAGCGGCTCCATTTTATTGTTGATACAGGCAGCAGCTAGCGGAATTTTTAAATATTAGCAACAGCAGCAGCTATGCCACGATTATCGCAAATCATTTGATTTTTGTTTAATTAATTAATTATATCCCTTAATCAGTAAAAATCAATAACCAAATTTGGCATGTTTCTTAGTTAGAAGGATATTAATGTGTATGCATGATTTCAAATCCAGGTGACCTCCCATTTTGGATTTATACGTCGACACGTACATACCAAACTTACTTTTATATATATATAGATATATGATACAAATAATTAAATCGAACAAATAAATGGAAATATTGAAAAGAATACGAGTGTTGCCTCGAAAGTAATGTCTACAATTTATTTCTGCAGAAGCTACAACACGTACAGTGCGCACAATAAACGCCTTTGATAGAGCAAAGTTTCAGCTACAGGGCACTGTTTTCCACACAGACTGTTTTCCTACTCGAGTTATGTCTGCGATATGATTCAGGAGGTAGATACCTTTTTGTCAATATCTCTTCAATGGGCTCTAATATTGATTGCCTCTCCTCCAAAAACACACGTACACATACAATGTTTAATATAATTAATAGTTTTCTTTACGATTCTTATTCTATATTCTCTTTGGCTGTTATTCATTTTTCCCTCTCGTTTTTATTATTGTTCGGATTCTTGATATTATTGTTTCGGGTTATTATTATTTTGGACTAAACTTGCAAATCGGTCGGAAAATTAAAACATATTACAGGGTGACCCAGAATAAACAGAACCCAATTTATTTATTTATTTTCCCATTAAACTAACCCTAAACCCCAACCCTAACCCGTATCCTAACCCTAACCCTAACCCTAACCCTAACCTAAACCTCCCTAGTTAAAATTAACAGTTTTATTACAAAATTTGTGGGTTCTAATTTTCCGACCGATTTGCAAGTTTAGCCTTATTTTGTTACCATTCTTCTTCTTCTTCTTCTTCTTCTTCTTCTTCTTCTTCTTCTTCTTCTTCTTCTTTTTCCCAATTGTCTTCTATTACCGGTTATTCTTATTCTGTTTGATATTACTGCTTGTTTTTATCTACTTATTCATTCATTTGTTTAAATAAAAAATCTCCTTGTTCATTTTCGTCTTTGTCCTCTTTCGTTTTCATGTCTCTACAAGTGGCCTCATCTTTTCTTCTGTCGTCTCCATACATTAACGCAAATCTTCCATGTTTCGTTGGCGAGGGAAACGGAAAGCGACAGATACGAATTCACACACACACACACACACACATACACACACACACACGTACACAGACAGACAGACACACATACACACACATACACACACATAGACGCACACAGACAGACAGACAGACATACACACACATACACACACATACACACACACATAGACACACGCACACACACACATACACACACATATATATATATAATATATACAGATATAGAGACACAGACACAGATACACACACCCACACAACTTACAGACACAGATACACATACACAGAGACCCACACGCTCACACACTCACACACAGATACAGAAACACACGTACAGGCTCGCACACGCTCATACAGATACACACATACACACACACACGCACAGAAACACACAGACAGACAGAAACCGACACACACACACACACACACACACACACACACACACACACATGATTATTAGAGGTGTGTAACGATTATCGTCTCAGGAAATGAACTAGACAATCCGGGTTCAAATCCTGCACGAGGTGACTTGCATTTCACTTGAGAAAGGTATGAATCCATCTCTTGCCCCTTCAATGGATAAAAAATGGGTTATTTCCTAGTTGAGTAACACGATATTACAGAGTGACCCAGAAAAAACAGAACCCAAATTATTTATTTTCCCATTAAACTAACCCTAAACCCCAACCCTAACTCTAACCCCCCTACCCCCCTAGTTGAGTAACATAATATTACAGGGTGACTCAGAAAAAACAGAACCCACAAATTTTGTAATAAAACTGTTAATTTTAATTTTAATTTTTTTTTAAAGTTTAAGCCCAACAAGGGTTAGTGTTAGGTTTAGTGTTAGGTTTAGGTTTATGGTTGGGGTTTAGGGTTAGTTAATGGGAAAATAAATAAATAATTTGCGTTCTGTTTTTCTGGGTCATCATGTAATGTGTTTTAAGACCAATTTGCAAGTTTAGCCACCAAAAATAAAAACAAACAAAAATCAAACAACGTGTTATTATTTTTTTTATTAAAAAGATGAGGGATCGGTTTAGCTCAGTCGGTAGAGCACACATCTAGAAATCGCAAGATTCCAGGTTCGATACCGGTCCCCGCCAATTCAGAGCATAAGTAACACAGACTAGCTAGTCGGATCTTTGTGGTAAAGTGAGAAGCTGAAAATAGATGTGGTGCTCTACCTTAGCAAAAAACAATCTCCCTGGTCTAGCGCTAGCGAAAAGAGGATAGATTCCTTCACTGTCCGGTTGATACCGACAATAGGCCACTCCACCAACTTTATTTTTTTTATTAAAAAGGAAAGAAAGAGTAAACGAGAAAATTAACTCATTTTATCACCGCAAAAAATCTTTTCTTGGAATTCAGATAATGTGATTGATTTCTTTTATGAAAATATTCCACTGCCAATAACTCTAGTCATCATAATCAATGTTATTTGTCAATAAAAATATTTGATTTTAAAGCTTTTTGTTTATTTCTATCAATTAAAAAAAAGATTTTACGTTTACTAGCAAAAGTATGCGTTCCCTGGGCGCAAGTGTTTAAGTGTTAATGTAATAAAATATATCAAATTAGAAAGACTAACAAAACTAGATAAAAACGAATATAGAGATATCACAGTTATTTTAATGCTATTTTAATTGATTTCTACGTAAGATTATATATATGATTGCTTTAAATACGTTTGAGAATAACATGGTAGTATTAGAAATCAGTAAAAGCAAATAACAATTTATTAAACTCAGTTTTGTTAAAAATAATTATGCAAATTATTCCCAGTATATCGTTCATCATCATCATGTCGCACATGCAGCATTCATATCGCCCCCAACGACCAGGACATTGTGTTTGGGAATCTGTCTGCATAGGGAGAATAGCTCATTATAGAACTTTGCTATGTCCGTTTCTTCGCTGACATTTGCACGAGACTACTGTCATGCAGGGATTCCCATTAAACGTAGCGCATATGATTCTTGGTTGGATTTTTTTCTACACTGTTTAGTGCTCTTATAGTTTGGGGGCTGAGGAGCATTCCTATACCTCCTATAGTGGCATTTGTGGAGTTTTTCCACGCAGATGCAGACACGAACGTCCATCCATTACCCGTTTCGTGATATTTTATATCTAGTTCCCTATGATCAAATATATGCTTTTGTACGCAGATTATGTCTATATTTTTGTCCGCTGCAGACGCAGTTAACTCGGGCAGTTGGTTTATCGTTTTTAGTGTTCTGACATTGAATGTTGCTAAGTTTAAAGTTTGTTTACATCTTAGTAGATGTGTTTTACTCCTAGGTTCTGTGGTTGTCTTTTTAGATATTGTTTTCAGAGCTACGACGTTAGTAGTGGGTGTGTCTTGTTTGTCTGCTCTGGGTGTGATGCGGTTTGTGTGTGTTTGATGTTGTTGGGGCGCTGTAGCAAATCTTTCGACACAGGCCAGCGCTCGAACCCGTGAACGTTGCATCGCCACTCTCGCTGATTCCACGGGTTCGAGCGCTGGCCTGTGTCGAAAAATTTGATACAGTGCCTCAACGTCCATTCCCAGTATATACTATGTAAATATTTATTTCTTAGAAGTTTCAGTTGTTCTATTTTCGATTACCCCCCTCTGTTTCAAATCTTTTTATCTGCATTCTTATTTAGTTTCATTAGCCTTCCTTATTTAACATAATATTTTATTACATTAAAACTTGAATACTTGCACCCGGAGGTTGCATATATTTGCTAGTAATGATGAAAAGAAAAGAAATTTGCAAATTCTAAAAAAATTACCGCGGTACCCTTAATCATTGCCATGTTGCTCTGATTTCTAAAGAGTCCGCCAAGGCAATTTTTGCTTGCCGCTCTCATCCCTGTATATATAAGCAGTTATTGTCTGTCTCTAGAGAAACTAGGAAGCATCTTTTATTCGATTTTCTCATATAAACGCATGTTTATGGAGGGTTTAATGCAAGGCTTTGAGCGACTTGCAGCTTAGATAAGCTTTATGGAATGTTTTCATTGCTGTATAAGAATCCGCTCAACGGAAAACAATTTCAAACATATCGTCTTCGTTGCATAGAGACGTTATTCAATTGATATTTCTTATCTGATTTGATATAATTTTATTCGAATGGACAATTGAAAAACTTTGCTTGATACATTGCAAATAAGGTTTTTGCAACCATTGCTTAGAAACACGGATGACTATTGATATTTACTGAATATTTTGTTTGCTATTTTCCTTCCCATAATTCTTTTTATCGCGATTTTACGTACAATATATATATATATATATATATATATATATATATACCATCTGCACACAGTATTTCGACGTATCCCGTCTCGTCAGTGTGGCTATATATATATATATATATATATATATATATATATGAGAATGGGAAATGAAATCCGACAATATGATGAAAAATGAGTAAAGAAAAGAAATGTAGATGGATAAAAATGAATTTTATCGATTAAAAGTGATATCGATAAAATTCATTTTTATCCATCTACATTTCTTTTCTTTACTCATTTTTTCCTCATATATATATATATATATATATATATATATATATGAGGAAAAATGAGTAAAGAAAAGAAATGTAGATGGATAAAAATGAATTTTATCGATATCACTTTTAATCGATAAAATATATATATATATATATATATATATATATATATATATATATATATTTGTGTGTGTGTGTGTGTGTGTGTGAATGTGTGTATCATGAGATACTATACAATTATATAAATATATTTACCAACCCCTCCACACAAGCAGGATACGACAAGAGGTCAATTTCTTAAGATTTGAATTCAGAGTTTTTCCTTCTCTTAGATTGGTTAACTAGCCATGGTTAAAGAGCTCAGTCTGCATTGCTATTTACCCATAACTGGAGGGAGAATTGGATTCACACCTTCCCCAGGGGCATTAGCACCATGTGAAATGCAAACAGCTTCGTCCAGGAATTGAACTCAGGTCGACGAGACGAGTCCATTTCTTATGACTTTAACCATTAAACTACGCGCTTCCATACAATTAAAAAGCGCTTGTTACCATTGGTTTTGAAGCAGCGTTTTAGCCGCCTATCATCAGGATAAAACACCTTGAATAATGACAGCAAATTTTCATTCAACTATATATACAGGTGAGCTAGACTTGTATTCATCCTCGCACCCCCTTCCTCTAGGATTCAACTAGGTTCTAGCGGCCCCCTATTTTAGTTGAATTCTAGAGGAAGAGAAATGTGTGGATGAATACCACAAGGATAGCTCACCTCTATATATAGTTCAAGGAGGGCGGATCAGAGTTCAATTTTCTCCGATAGGGTCCGCCTGGAGAGGGGAGTCTGGTGTTGTAAGACCCGAAACTCCCCGGGGAACCAGGATTTGACATCATTGACGACGCCCTCTAAAACGTATCAAAGCACATATTCAATGACTAACTTTTATTTATGAATATTCCAAGTCTCTTATTAGATTTAAGCACCGAGCAAGTCTCAGCATGGCTGTTGCGAATCCCGGGGCCAATATTCTAATAAATTAAAAGATCTACTCGTAAAACTACACAGAGCGAATCTGGAAAGGAGGCGGAGTTACAACATTACAGGTTTACCGGTGGAACAGAGAAACGTTGCGAAACCCAAAATCTGTAATGATGCTGGTGAAACATTACCAATTATCCGCCTTTTATGCATCTCGACGATGTTTTACAAGACTAACTGAATTAAAATTTGCTGTATTTATTCAAGGTGTTTTGTACAAATTATAATCAGCTAATACGTTGCGTTAAAACCAATAGTAACAAACGCATGAGTAGCACAGACTAGATCTGTGAGGTAAAGTTGGAAGCTGATGGTAAATGTGGCGCGTCCACCCAAAATGCCAAAACAGCCATACTGGTCTAGCGCTTGCATAAAGGGGATATACTCCGCGCTGTTCAGCTGACACCGACAATAGGTCGTGCTGCCAAATTTACTTACTCAGCTGTAAATGAATTCTGAGAAACAAACAGGAACAATGTTTTCACACGTATTCATGATTAACATCAATCAATTAATTTTTAATCAGTGTTGCCAACCTGAAACATAAATCAATCTCACATTTTTAATGATGACCATCCTTCAATACGTATGTAATGTGGGTAAGTACTGCTAGTTTGAGTCAATTAGATATGTATAATTATCCTAAAATTTAATAAAAGTGTCCTTTATTTTTTGATAATTACCAACTTACAACCCCTACGTAATTTGGATAAGTCTGCTAGTTAGTATAAACTAGCGATGATATTTTATTAGAATTGATAATTTTTATCGACTTTTTGAATAGAAAATTATTTAATTCATGAAACATTACCAACATAAACCTTTGAAAATCATAAGTACGAGGGTGAGTCAAAAAGTAATGCCATTTTCTTTATTTCATGTGATTTTCTTTTATAAAACTACATTGAGACCCTAACAAGGCTCAGAGCAAAAATCCGACGAGTAAGACCCAACATGTTAATCGACAATGTCCTCCCTCTGTATGACAATGCTCGACCACACGCAAGCATCAGGACAAGTGAGAAAATCGCCTCATTCGGGTGGACATTTTTGACCGAATTTCATGTATTTTAAGTCGCAGTAAATCGGGTAATAAAAATTGCTATTGATGATTTAGTAATAGATTTTCAAAATCTACCGCCGTTCGTTATTATCCATTTTAAATCTTGAATCGACATCTTTCATTCTTCTCTACGCGTGGCCCCAGGATAAAAATATATTGGTCGTCTCTCTGCGAGAGAAAAAAAAAAAAAAAAAAAAAAAAAGAAAAAGAATTTTGATGTCTATTCAAAAACTCTCCCATTCTGTTGTTGTTGTTGTGTTGGTGAATCTGATGGATCAGAGTTGTCAATAATTCGAATGAAGCAACACAATGATTATTTTCAAAAGCCAATTGCTGATATTTTTTTCAATATCGTTACGTCAACTCCCTTTCACTTAATACAGAGTGTGGCAGAAATACCTCCCATATTTTAAACTGTGAATTTAGGCAAGTGGCAACGGTAGCTCCATCTAGCTAATGTTTTCTCTAGTTGGCTAGGGATGTAGAATACATCAACTGCAACTCTGCCGATATGTAAAGTCCCTTGTTGGTGACCTGTGATGCTTAAGGACGGAATCCAACAGCCAACAAGGGACCCCATATATATATGCTAGGTAGCCGCTTTTAGTATATGACCTAAAAGAGGACAATGGAATCGTCCATTTTCTGTAAATAGTGAGCCTCGGACGAGAGAATGGAGAGAGACTTTCATGGATTTTGTGAATGCAACCTAACAGTTACTGATTATTTGTTCTCTGTATTCTGTGTAGTAAACCTATTCTTTACTTAAAATACTCGTTGTCCTTTCTTCCTACTTTCTCTGTAATTCGGATACACGAGTTACAACACAATATTTTTAATTTTTTCTTCTGTTTACGAGTCTTTTACCATACTCGTCCACAGAAACATTATTTTTAGATAACACTAAAGAAATAGTATTATTTGGATTATTCGGACTATTGTCCTCATCTTTATTGTTATCCGTACAACGTTTCGGCCGATGTATCCACAGGGGTATCCTGTTTGCATTCCGAATGAGAACAGGATACCCCTGTGGATTGAATAAAGGGTTGGGTTCAAAGTTCCGTGATGGCTCCCGATTACGACAAGAAGGAATCCGAGTTCGAAAAAAGGTTCTCAAGTCCGACAAGAAATACCTGAAGAAGGCCGGAGAGCACATCGGCCGAAACGTTGTACAGATAACAATAAATATGAGGACAATAGTCCGAATAATCCAAATTATACTGATCATCAAGCCTCATCTAAAAAATTCAGAGAAATACTAAATAAATAAATAAAAATTAATCAATAAATAAAATAGTTGCTAATTAATTAATTAATATTAATTCATATTCAATTTTTAGTTCTTTGTGTTTTCTATTCATAAGAAAGACATTAAAAAACCAACATATGACTGTACTATATTTGGGTGACTCGAAAAATTGCCATTCAATTTCGCTCAGAACTCAAAAACCGTCGATTCTCTCGTATAAAACAGATATCATTAGGTATTATTCATTAACAAACTCTACAGCATTGAAATTCTGTTAAAAAAAAAAAATTCGAAAAATTGTAATCCGATTTCGGTCAGAACTCAAAAACCGTCGATTCTCTCCTATAAAACGGATGTGAGCTCTCTATATAGTTATTTACTAAGCTAGCTTAGATGTAGCACAATGCTAGAAGTACGGGGCGCCCAATGTGAATCGAACTCACTAACAATGGTCTGCAAATCTAGCTTGCTAACCATTATACCACGCGAGGTGCACATATATACCTATGCATATATTTATCAGTTAAATTTCACCCCTTGCCTTCAGGTGGCTGATGGCTGACTGATCGGTCGGGTTTCTATCCCGGTCGGAGGTAGCCTGCTAATTCTGGCCACACTGGGGAGACGTGATCCGTCGAAAAACGGTGTCTCTGGATGACTATATATATATATATATATATATATATATATATATATATATATATATAGTAATCCAAATGATTCGTAAGTAAGGGATGATTCTATTTGGAACGATCGAAATCTTGCTATACAACTCTTGTAGGTGCAAACATATATATTCATACAAGGATTTTTATAAACCCCTAAGAGAGCTCAATGTATAATAATTTATAAATCAATTATATACAGAGCAATATTTAACTTTCAAAGAAAGAAAAACATAAGAAACCGTCATCCCGTTATATTTTTATTTCGACCAGAAACTCAACAAATGAGTCAGCCTCATCAGACGGAATATAACGGAATGACGGTTTGTTAAGTTTTCTTTAACGACTTTATATATATATATATATATATATATATATATATATAATATATATATATATATATAATCCACATCTCCCGGAAGATAATTCACCTCTGAAACTGGGTGAAATAAGAGATTAGGTAAAAAAAAGTAAGAGCTAAGAGCTCACCGGGGATTAACGGTATTTCGTATAAGCTCTATAAAAGATGTCTTAGAGTATTAGCGCTCCCCTGGAAGGATTTACGGAAAGCTCACATAACAGAAATTTTCACGGAGGATTGTGGATTAGCTGATGGAATCCACATACGAAAAGAAAAAAAGACACCAAAAGACTAGACTAGTTTCGACCAATTTCCTTACTCAATGTAGAAGGTAAGATCTTTTTCGGTGTCATTGCTAAAAGAATGACAAGATTTGTACTGAACAATGGGTATGTTAATACATCAATACAGAAAGCTGGAATTCCTGGCTTACCAGGTTGTATTGAACATATCCCTATGTTGTGAGACCGAATAAAAACGACCAAAATAGTAAATCAGCCGAACTTCACCTCCCTCAGTGGACCTGAGAGTAATAGCAATAAAGAGGTGATTCCATACTCCGAGAGCCCCCGAACTAGATCCTCACTACCGTGTTTAGTTTATTATCATGCTCAAGATACCTTTTTTAAAGTTTTTTTTTGTGAAATTGGTCACAATGGTTAGTTGATGCAACTTTCACAATGATAAAACAGCGATATAACAAATATAAAGTGCTCAATACGTGAGTAGAGCGAATTTATTATTATAATGGTATACAGTAATAACCTACTCGAGTTTCACCATAAGGATCTTCAGGGTTAAATCCACTGAATTAATCAAGATATTGATTAATTACAGCCGATTGTACGTGTATATTTTTTGCCAAAAAATACACACGTGCAATCGGTTGTAATTAATCAATATCTTCATTAATTCAGTGGATTTAACCCTGAAGATTCTTTTGGTGAAACTCGAGTAGGTTATTACTGTGTACCATTATAAATATATATATATATATATATATATATATATATATAGAGAGAGAGAGAGAGATCCCAAAAGCTCTATACACAGGGAAAAGGAGGCGCGTGGTGTAATGGTTAGAGTCGTAGGAAATCAACTCGTCAACCCGAGTTAAAATCCTAGATGAGTCTCTTTACATTTCACATTAATACCCTTGGGAAAGGTATGAATCCACCTGCTCTCCCTCCAGCAAAGAGTAAATAGCAGGGCAGACTGGGCTCTTTTACATTGGTTAGGCGAAGGAAAAACTCTGAATTCAAACCTACTAAACTCTGCCTAAAACATTGAGCTTGTGTCACATCTTGCTCGTCCGGAGGGGTTGGTAAATATGTACACAGAATAAAGGAAATATTTCTTTTCTTTAAAAGAAACTGTAACATATTTCCCCAAATTTGCTTTTCATGGATACAATTACGTTGAACACACATTTGGATTTTTCACTAATGGCGAATACACATGAACAGATTTAACGTTATTAGTGTAATTAACTGCTGAGTAGTTTCCTTCAAGTCATTCCGGTTTCGTATCCTTCTCTAGTTGATCATTGCCTTCAAATACCCGTCGGCAAAATTCCGTACGCATATCCGTGTAGGCTTCACACACACACGCGCGCACGCGCACAAAATGTTGCAACAAGTCTCAGTTTTTATGGATGTCCATTTGTGCCATTTTTTTTCAAAACTATTCACGATACTCAATTTGATAACGTGCAGATAACGCACTTTTCAGTTTTTTCGGTACAGATGCAGAATAGCGCACAAGAGATAATATCATTAGAATCGCATTTTATGTATAAATAGTATTAGATTACGGAAACTCCCGAAGTAACATAACCCTAACCCTAACCCAAACCCTAAAACTAACCCTAACCCTTACCCTAACTCTAATTCTAGCATCGCAAAGTTTTCAGGTATTTCCATGAAATGTAAAGAAATGTAATTCTTTTTATACGTAATCTAATGATATTATCTCTTGCGCGCTATCCTGCATTAGTACCCGTTTTTTAGGGGTAGGGTAAGGGGGATGGTGAGGAGGGGGTGAATTCTTGTAAACGCCGCCAGAAATTTATTTTCAACTCTGGTTGTTTGTGAACGATCGCTTCTCGCTTGTTTTTTTTGTGCTGTGTGAGTCTCCGTGGTGTAGTAGCTAACGTGCTGGACAGCGACATCGTAGTAACCAAGTTCACTTTTGGACTTATATTTATATATATTTACCAACCCCTCCACACGAGCAGGATGTGACACAAGGTCAATTTCTTAAGCGGAGTTTAAAGGTTTGAATTCAGAGTTTTCATTTTCCAAGACCGGTTACCTAGCCATGGTTAAAGAGCCCAATCCGCCTTACTATTTACCCATAGCTGTTAGGGAGAGTAGTTGGATTCATACCTTTCCCAAGGGTATTAGTGCTATGTGAAAAATGCAAACAGCTTCGCCCAGGATTTGAACTCGCGTCGACGAGTCCATTTCCTACGACTCTAACCATTACACCACACACTTCCATGCGTGACCCTTTTGGACTTATACCATTAGGAAAGGTATATAACCAAGTTATACGACTATTCATCTACAAGGATGTATTTGGTATTAAATAACCCACGAAATTTGATATGCCATTTAAACATAGTTTGACTAGTGTCATGTGTTATGCGCTTACAACTTTGTAGTAGGGTAGCATAAACCTAACAAATTTGCCATAAATATTCTTTGAAGCTGACACCGTATCAGTGCTATTATACGGCTGCACCACCTGGACACCAAGGAAGCGCATAGAGAAAAAGTTAGATGGGAGCTACACAAAGATGTTGCGAGCTGTCTTGAACAAATCTTGGAAGCAGCATCCTTTATGGTCACCTGCCTCCTTGCACAAACCACCCAAGTGAGACGAACAAAACATGCTGGACTCTGTTGGAGAAACAAGGACGAACTCATAAGTGACATTCTCCTATGGACACACCAGTGTAGGTCGACCAGCAAAAATCTACGTCAATCAGCTGTGTGCTAATTCTGGATGCTGCGCAGAAGACCTGGCAGGGTCGATGACCAAGAGAGAGAGAGAGAGAGAGAGAGAGAGAGAGAGAGAGAGAGAGAGAGAGAGAGAGAGAGAGAGAGAGTGTGTGTGTGTGTGTGTTATGAGAATACATGCTGTCAGTGCGATCAGATGATCAATTATTAATATATATATATTATATATATATATATATATATATATATATATAGTGACGTCATCGTCACATGCAACGGATTTTGAAACGGAGAAAACTGGAGAATATACGGAACAAAGTCAGGTGCAATTTTAATTTTCAAAGCATGTGAAATATTTGATTTTTTAAAATTTTTAAATTAAAAAAAAAAATTTATGCGTATGTGTTGTGTTGGTCGTTCATTTATTAATTAGTTATTAATATAATCATAGTGATTTTCTATTAAAAATTTTTGTTTTAATAAAAATAAAGTGAGTTATTGAAATATGTTAGGAAATATAAATAGATGTGCTGTTTCATATTTTTAGGTGGTAAGTAGAAACTATTATCTTAGTGGGGTAAAGCCGATGATAACGACGACGGTAAATAAATAAAGTAAATAGACCAATATAATTTATATTGACTGGAGACATTTTTAAGCTTTAGTGATATATATGTATATATATATGGGTTTGTTGGTTGGTTTTGAAGGCTATCACAATGCAAGTGTAAAGAAAAATAAGGTAACTATGGTGTTGTTTGTTAACCTGTAATTTAAAAAAGAATCAGATTAACAAACAACACCATAGTTACCTTATTTTTTTTTACACTTGCATTGTGATAGCCTTCAAAACCACCACCAAACTAATATAAACACAATGCTTCATGCAAATGATAAAACACTTAGATATATTATATATATATATATATATATAAAATGTATAGTTAATTAAATTTCAATGGTTAATTAAATGTATGGTTAATTAAATGGATTCAATAATTAATTTCAATGGTTAATAAAATGTATAGAGGCAGCAGCCAAGCTTCTGCTGATACATCCAGTAGCAGGATACTTTCCGAAAATCGTTTGATTTGTGTTTAATTAATTAATTATATCCCTTAATTAGTAAAAATCAATAATTTGGCGTTTTCTTAGTTAGAAGGCTATCAAGGTGTACGCAAGATTTTGAATCTGTGACCTCTCACTTTAGAGTTATACGTTGACACGTACATACCAAACTTCCTTATATATATATATATATATAATATATATATATTATATATATATATGAGTAAAATATGGACATAAATCCGACAATATGTAGAAAATAGAAAAACAAAGTATTCCAAAAAGATCAATTTATTCTTTATGGTGAAGTCAGCGTTAAAAAATTCAGTTATGTGCCTTTCTACGTATTACAATTCCACAACTCATGTTATAAAAACAAACAAACAAAAAAAAAACTGTTCAGACAACAATCTTTCCATCTTAATGTCCTGATGAAGGTTAATAAAAAACCCGAAGCGTTTAACGTCGACTTTATCAAGAATAAATTAATCTTTTTGGAATACTATGTTTTTCTATTTTCTGAACACACACACACACACACACTCACACACACACACACACACACACACACACACACACACACAATATATATATATATATATATATATATATATATATATTAAAAAAGATAAGAAAGAGGAAGATGATTCATCAGCATTAAGTATTGTGTTAATGCAGCAATTCGAGGACTTGAAATACACAAGAAAACCACATTAAAATTTTTTAAGAGAGACTAATTATAACAGCAAAAAAAAAAAAAAGCTGCAACAATAAAAATGACATAAGGACAATCATGAAAAACAAGAATTATAAAACGGAGAAAACGAAAATGGAAAGAAAAACATGGATATTTGAGAAGAGAAACTAAACAAATTGCACATGACATGAACATGGCTTCACAGAGGAAACCTGAATTAAAGCGTTAACAGGTTTGGTTTAGTTTCTATTGTAAAATTGTTAC
>CM042147.1:59335969-59345969 GCA_023376005.1 Doryteuthis pealeii | reverse complement strand
ATTGGTAAGTACAGCTATCGTTTTATTATACAGAAACTTTTCATGCACGCGTACACATACACACATACGAGCGCGCAGGCGCACACACATTTTTTCTACATTTTTTTATAACCGTTAAATGCATGCATGCACACAACTTAACGTGGTCTAATATTTAGCAAGCTGTTCTCAAAAATCAATTACGCTTTATAGACGAGGATTAGAATAGTCTGACTGTATTCCCAATAACCATCACCAAAAAGAAGAGTCCCGGGCATGACACTAAATTGCATCTGATGGTGAGGCTCTAGTTCTGGCGATATGGGGAGTGTGGAGTATTCCTTCATTGCCATTACTCACAGGTCTACTTCGGCTCAGAATGGTAGTACCTGATAGGGTCCCATCTATGGGATCAAATATACTTTATGAATTATTCGTATTCGATAGGACTCTGCACAAAAATAAAACAAAACAAAACAAAACACCCCCCCCTAAAAAAAAAGAAAGAAAACAAAAAAAATCCCCCCAAATTCTCAAGAAACAACTACACAAAAAATGTAATTATAAACATACAACGATGCGATTCCCTAACCTTTACGCATAAAATAACCTTAGACGGCTTGATAAGCCGTTAAAATCAATGAATCAAACAATCAATCAATTGCGAATCAATTACTATTTAGTGAGTTCGATCCTCACTTGGTGCCTTATATTTTCGGTCTTGTGCTAAATACAAGCGTGGTTTTATAGTTAACAAGCAAGTCTAGCAGATCATTTTTGGTTCGATTCTCACTGAGTGCCCCGTTCTTAACAACAATTATAGGTTAAGCAATGAAGAGGGTTTTCAGTATTTAAATGGGTGACCATTTAATAACTGCTGGTAATGTAAGCAACCTCATACCTGTGTGCTAGACAAAGTAAAGTTTAGTAAATAACAACAAACATAGGTTAAGCAATGATGAGTGTTTACAGCACTTAGATGGGTGACCGCTTCATAACTACAAGTTTTGTAAGCAGCCCGAGGCTTGTCTGCTAGTCTAAACAAAATTTAGTAAATAACAGTTACAGGTTAAGCAATGATAAGTGATTACAGCACTTAGATGGGTGACCACTTCATAACTACAAGTTTTGTAAGCAGCCTGAGGCTTGTCTGCTAGACTAAACAAAATTTAGTAAATAACATTAACAGGTTAAGCAATGATGAGTGTTTACAGCACTTAGATGGGTGAACACTTCATAACTACACGTAATGTAAGCAGCCTGAGGCCTGTGGGACAGACTAAGCAATTTTTAGTGAATAGCAACAATTTTTTTGTGCGTGCGGACAATTTGTGATGTAATGGCATGTCAACTATTATCGTTGAGCGCTTCATATTCATATCCTTGTGTCAAACTTAAACTGACACTCTAACATGGTGTTATGGTTAGCGAGATAGACTAGTAGACCATTGTTTCTCTTTTTACTGAGTGCTCTATACTTCTGACCTTGTGCCAGACTAAGCAAAGATTAGTAAATGCTAATCCCTGTGTCCTTGCACAAGACCCCCAACCCCCTCTTTTGTTTTTTTGAAAAAATAGAGACTGAATAAACATTTAAATAATTTGTACATGAAAAAACTCCTGGCCGAAACACGTGTTAGTAAAATAAATATATTTTATCCATTCAGCATTTTCTTTCCTTTGTTTATTTTTCCTTTCAACATTTAAATAATGCATCTCATCATTATCATGTCGTGTCTGCAGCATGGATATCCATGACAATCTCTCGCTAACCGTCCCTATCAGTCATCATCTCCGGGAGTTCCTCTGTGCAGCATCCAGAATCCGCACAGAGCTAATCAATGTAGACACTTGCTAGGCGGCCCACGCCACGCTGGCATGCCCATGTGCAGGTTTCCATTGGAGATCGTAACGTATGAGTTTGTTCTTGCTTCTCCAGCTGTGTCCAGCATGTCTTGTTCGTCTTACTCGGTTTGTGTGATAGGAGGCAAGTGGCTATTCAGCTGCTTTTTGTGGGATGTTGTTTCCACGATTTGTTTAAGACCGCACGCGGCATTCTTGTGCAACTCCCCTTTAGTTAAAAAAAGTGCTGTAAACTTTTGCACATATACATTTTTTATACTTAATACTTACCTATCTATCTATCTATCTAGATTTTCATGTTTTTCTTTCTTTTTATGAAGAGACTAATGCTTACCAACTAAGTTTGAAACCGTTTCACCAACTCCAAGTTAGAAGTTCGCATCAACAAGCTATTTGAAGTTACGTATTTTGTATATAAGTGTACATATCATATCACATTAGCGGATCTACCCGGCGTTGCCCGGTATCTAAAAAGTTAAGTGTCCTGGTATGACGTTAAACTACATCTAATGGCGAAGTTCCAATTCTGGAGATCCGGGGAGTGTGGAATAGCCCTTCGTTGCCATCACTCCCAAGTCCAATCTGAGCCGGAGTGGTAGTACCTGATAGGATACCATCTATGGGTTAAATAGAAAAGTGAGTTTAAAAAGATTATGCTTAAAAGTTGACTTTAAATAAAAAAGAATGAAAACCCATCGAGAATGAATAAAACAAAACGTCTTTGGCATAAAATAACCCAACAAGGATTGACATGCCGTAAAAATCAACCAACCAACTAAAAAGTTGATTTGGTTTGGTTTTGTTTTGTTTTACGGCATATCAACCTCAGTGGGTCATCTAATGCCGATAAAGTTTTGAAATAAATCAATTCTTAATGGATAATACAATTTTTTTTATCAACTCATGTTTTCCTATTTAATCCATAGATGGGACCCTAACAGGTACTACCACTCCGGGTCAGAGTGGACCAGAGAGCAATCGTGATGAAGGGGTGCTCCACATTCCCCCAAACCTCCAGAACTGGAACCTCACCATCAGATAGAGTTTAACGTCATTCCCAGGACATGTAGACCCTCAGCCACTGCCTTCTAGCACCCATATGATAAGAAAGATTGGGGGTTGCCATAAGGGCAATAGGGTTGGGGCAATCATATAGATACTAGGGCTAGACGTGGCCAGCCGATTGATACACACACACACACACACACACACACACACACACACATATATATATATATATTAAATTTTTACTTGAAGGCACTTACAACGCATGTATCGCATAAAATTCGATACTTTTTCTTATAGAAAATGAACTTGACAAGTGTAATCCCGGCAAAGGATGGCTCGGTGTGTAGAATACCGTACAGACTGTTTCGACTTTATTAAGTCTCATCAGCGGTATATACTAACGATTTCCCTCCGACAGAAATCGAAACCGGGACTTCAGCAGACACAGTGAAACACAAGTGAAACACTTTTATCGCCTCGGCCACAGTACACAGCTGACCATCCTAGCGAAATTAAGCTTGTCAAGTGTCGGAGGGAAATCGTTAGTATATACCGCTGATGAGACTTAATAAAGTCGAAACAGTCTGTACGGTATTCTACACACCGAGCCATCCTTTGCCGGGATTACACTTGTCAAGTTCATTTTCTATAAGAAAAAGTATCGAATTTTATGCGATACATGCGTTGTAAGTGCCTTCAAGTAAAAATTTAATATATACTTTATTCAGCAACGTTTCTAAAATAAACAAACACCCAAATCTTATATATATATATATATATATATATATATATATATATATATATATATATATATAGATTAATAATCTTTTCTATATATTTGTTTTATTATCTTTTATTCTATATATATTCTTGTTTTTAAGTTTATGTTAATTATTATTCTTGTTTGTATTTTTTCTTTTATTTGTTTTTATTATGTTTATCCTTTATTAATTTGTTTTATTATTATTATTGTTTTAAAATTATTTCTTTTAGATATATCATTGACTTATACCCTTGTTATATTTTTATTTAGTTTTTCTTATGGAAAACGAGGTGTAAAAATGAAATGTGCATTTTATTGAACTTTGGTCTCTACCACACACACACACACACACACACACACACACACACACACACATATATATATATATATATATATATATATATATATATATATATATATATATAATAAAGTATAAAAAAATGTAATTTGCACCAAATACTGGCAGTCAGAATTATCCTGATGATCCGTTAGGCGGAACCTCGGTAGATATTATCTGACTCATTAATACTTACTTTATTATTTATTGGCTCTACTTATTGTATTGAGCACTTTAGTATATTTAACTTAGGCAACTCTTGCAGTACTTTTTTTTTTTTGCTATTTTATTAGTATCAACAGATTATTTTCAGGAGGTGCATATTATTTGGTCTTTTCTTTTCTTTTTTTTTAATAATTTATTTTTCTTCGGCGAAAGTTTGTATTGTGTAATTACAGACTATAAGACCGGGAGATTTTTTTTTATAGTTTCGGAGTTTAAAATAAATACAATAAAAATAAAAATGAAAATGAAAATGAAATATATATATATATATATATATATATATATATATATATACTAGCTAAAATTCCCGGTCCATGACCGGACTAAAAAAATTAGGAACACCAGAGAGTGAGTGGGAGAAATAAGAGGAAAATGATTTATCAAATTAAAAAAAATCGCCGAGAATTGTCTAATGAATAAACGGTCGAAATTAACATTAAAATTTGAGATGCCACTAATAGGAATGAATTAAAGTAGCTTCTAAAGTTTAAAAAAAGTTAATAAATGAGTAAAAGAAATATCTAGATAATATATACTATATACATATTTGTCGAAAGACCATTTATCTTAACGGTTTTTAGTAAAAAAAGAAAGAAAAAAAAAAAAAAAAAAAGAAGGGAAGTGGCTTAAGGTGACTTAATTAAAAAAAAATCTGTCTATTTATTTATTATTAGAATTATATTCGATAATTTTCACCTTTAGTTGTTAAAATTCCTAGCATAAAATTGTGCGTGCGCATTATCTGAAATGAACTTAATTGTTATTAAGAATACATTTTATGATATTTTGTGTTAAAGCATGCAGTTGTATTGTTTTCGAAACGATTTTAAGATTTGTATATTTCGCACGGATACATTCAAAATGGCTACCGGCTTGTTTCAAAGTGAAAGTCAGTTGGCTAAATTCCTAGCATAAAATTATCTGAAATGAACTTAATTGTTATTAAGAACACATTTTATGATATTTTTGTGTTAAAGCATGCAGTTGTATTGTTTTCGAAAAAGTTTCTAAGATTTGTTTATTTCGCACGGAGACTTTCAAAATAGCTACCGGCTTAGTTCAAAGTGAAAGTCAAGGGAGGTTACTCTAATTGCCTTATTTGCTAGGAATTTTAACAACTAAAGGTGAAAATTACCTTATCTTCTTTATTAAATAACAAATTTTCTTATTCAAGTTACATACATTAGAATCATGTTTATTTTATGTTTGTTTAGTGTTTAATAAACGCTAAACAAACATAAAGCATAACTTAACATTTCGTATATAAACACTGTTTAATAAACAGTGTTTATATACGAAATACGAAATATTAAGTTAAGCTTCTTCATATAAGTTATTCAACTACCTCGTATCTTTACTTTTAGAATTGTGTTATTGTTATTATTGTTATACATTTACTTGTTATTGTAATTTTTTAACAACTTTTATATAGAGATGTTTTTTAGCATCAAAACATGTACAGATAAATACACTTTCGACAACTATATGTATGCATTTATTTAGATATTTCTTTATTCTTTACTTTGTTTACTTTGTTTGTTTACTATTTATTTACGAAATGTAAGTTAAATTTCTTCAAATAAGTTATATAACTTAACTACCTCGTATTTTTTAACTCATGTCTAGATTTTGGTAAAAGGCTTTTTTTTCTAAAACTCTTTTGTACATACGAAAAAAAATTAAATACTGATTAAAAATGAATATATTTTATTCTAAAATGAAAGTATTAATAATAAAAACAAAGTTGAGTTAAATTAATCGTTAAATTAAATGTTTTCGTTTATTATTGTTATTTACTTTGCTGTAAAAAAAAAAATTAAATTGTTAAAACCACATACAAATTACATATTTAGAAAGATTATTTTCTTTTTTTTCTTACCAAATAAATATTTGTAAGATTAGACCGGTGATATGCGAGAAATTCCGAGCTGAAACGATTAGGGCACAAATTTGTCAACTTCAAATTACCTTTACTTCTGACGATAATTGAATCTATACTTGAATAACTTTGGAATATCAAACAACCAAACTTTTCGAATATTACCTAAACTTTACATCCCAAAAATTAACAGCCACACAACATATCTATTTCATATTGACACAAAATATTTATTATTTTTATTTTTATTTCTAAACTCCGACAGTATAAAAAAAAGCTCTCGGCCTTATAGTCTGTAATTACTCAATACAAACTTTTGCCTGGTGAAAAAAATACAAAAAATAAAAACAAAAGAAATCTTTTGATGAATTTCAACCCCTGACACCCCTTCCAACCAGAGAAATCTGGTCACTTCCTTCGTGCATAGAGCTAGAGGCGCGGTCATGTTTACACTGTAAAGACAGCAAGCATAATGGCGCGATCAGTTTTAAACTTCCACCCCGTAACCATAACAGTTCAATTCTAAGCACGCATACACAGAAAGCAATATGATAATAATAAAGATATGTTATGGCGAAAGTGCGGATAATTTTTGACTCTACCTCGCAAAAACAAAAACAAAAAAAAACCCCTTAAAAAACAAACAAACTAGGACGCCGAATTTTGAATTTTTAGACAGGAATTCTTCCCCAAGGACATTCCAGTCTTTTATTCCTTGAAGTTCCGTAAGTACCCAAACTGCTCGCCACGGATAGGATGTGACAGCGAGGATCAAACTCGTCATTCAATAGTAATGGATCTGCGAGACTAGCTTGCTAACCATTACACCGCGATGGGAACCCTTTTTATTCAATCCTTTCGGCATGTGTAGGATGTGACACAAGGTTGAAAGTAGGGAGCATTTAGCGAACTCTGTATTCTGCAATAATGGATTTAACAAGACGAGCTTGTTACCCATTATGGGATACCATACTGTGTCATACTAAGTTAAACTTAGTGAAAATTTATATTTTTAAAATGGCTGTGTCTATCTGTCTGTCCGGGTACGAGTTCTTCAAAAAATGTGTCGCCAAAATGACTGCTTTTTCCTGCCCCAAACAAGTCGTGGACATAATGACAGCAGTATTTCTACTATTAATATCAACCTATTTTATTCCTATTTGCCTATTTCATGCCCATCCAAAGTTTCTATTAGTATGCCATCACATTTCACAGACTGTTAGGTATTCATAAAGAGGAACCACATGATGAAATACTTTTACTATCTGATCTGGTTTGGTTCCCCAAAAAAAGTAAGCTATTTAGCATCTTCATAATTTAAAATCTGTTTTACTGTTTTTCTTTAGCCAGGGTATTAATTCTATTTTGATTTTGAAAAGGTTTTCTTTTCAAATAATTAAAACTTAAATTCTATAGAATTCTTTATTGTGAGAACAACAATTGCAAATTATAATTTTATCTTTTTACTTTGAACTTGTCATTTTTATTTGATCTTATAATTGTAAAACAGTTGTATAAAATCAAAAGGTTGATGCTGTCTACATTTGCATTTCAAATAATTCTCATACCCTTGGGAAAGGTATGACTCCAATAGTTGTCCTTCAATGTATGTGGCGAACGATTTCGGTATGACTAAGTCAAGTACTGTATCTCGAAGGAATGAATTGGTTATAATTATGACTGAACTTTGTAAACTTCTGTCCTATTTCTTTTTCTTTTCTCCTTTCCAGTTAGATTTAATGTTTTTCCTTTTCTTGCTCTTTACCGCCCTTTTTTTGGCATAGTTCCTTCTGACCTATTGTTTTCTTTCTTTCTTTCTTTTCTTTCTTTCTTTTATGCTTTTACATATAAATAAAATACGAAGCACTGAAGGAAAATGCAAGACCGGATTGTTGACCCCTCCCAAACAAACAACAACAAAAAACAAAACAAAAACAAACAAGGTTTTATTCAAGGGAAGAGAAATGCTTATACCCTAAAAGTAACTTAAAGGCTCAACTTGTGTACAACCAGCTAGCTTGTGTACCAATCCATGTGTATCGTGGCAGAAGTCCCGTTTCCTGTCCTAGCTCCCACAATGCATCTGTCACAGAGACAATTGTCCCCTACTGACCAAGTAGGGTAACCGATTTTAATTTGAATATTTTAAATTTTAGACTTTATCTGTCATACCAGCATTGAGCACTTTTTATGCACTTTCATTATTTGCATCTCATATATATATATATATATATATATATATATATATATATATATATATATATATTATTATAAAATAATTATATTTTGAAATAAGTATATTTTGGCAGCATTTTTTCTTTTAAACATGTTTTGTCCAACTCAACGGACAATTCTTGTCTGGCGAGTTTTTGTTCAATCCTTTCTAACCGTCTGGCCATCTTTTTAATATCCGGGTGGAATTGGTGTATGAATCCACCAAAGGTTTTGACACGAGCGCTTTCTGCACTATAGTTAGAAAGGATTGAACAAGAACTCGTCAGAGAAGAATTGTCCGTTGAGTTCAACAACAACAACAACAACAACAACAACACACAACACACACACAGACATATATATATATATATATATATATATATATATATATATATATATATATGTGTGTGTGTGTGTGTGTCTGTGTCTGTGTCTGTGTCTTTGTGTATGTGTGTGAATGCAGTGCACTTGTGTGTAAAGATTATCGTCGGAGGAAATTGACCCAGAAAGTTTAATTACAACTGATATGACGTCATCATATGAATTTTTCAATCCATCTTCGTATATATATATATATATATATATATATATATATATATATACAGACCAACTCCTCCGCACGACTAGAATGCGACACAAGGTCAATTTCTTAAGGGGGGTTTAACAGGTTTTCCTTCTGCTAGACTGATTACGTAGACAATATTAAAGTGCCCAGTCTGACCCACTATTTACCCATAGCTGGAGGGAGAGTAGGCGGATGCATACATTTCCAAATTGTATTAGCGCTTGGCGAAATGCAAGCAGCCTCGTCCAGGATTTGAACTCGTGTCGAAGAATCTATTTATTACGACTCTAACCATTACACCACACACACATATCTACACACACACACACCTACACCCACATACACCCACACACACACTATATATATATATATAGAGAGAGAGAGAGAGAGAGAAAGAGAGAATTGTCTATTTGGGTCACAAATTCGTTGAAGATGTTTCGTAAATATATATATATATATATATATATATATGTGTGTGTGTGTGTGTGTGTGTATATAAATGCATATATATATATATATATATATATATATGTATATATATATGGTATTATCTATTTGGGTCACAATTTCGTTGAAGATGTTTCGTTGAAGATGGCTAACGAGGGGCGTGTCACAAGTTTTTTTTTCTACTTAGCTGCACATGCGCACGCGCAGATGATATCTTTTCAGGACATTTACGTATGAAGGAATTATCCGAAAGAGTTGCTCGTTCCTAGCGCTTTTGGCAAATCCATTAGCCATTTTCAAGGAGTGTTGAAGTGTTGAAAGGATAATTCTCGCATCAACGTTTTGTTTTGCGTAGAAACATTTATATCGACTTGCAGGACCTGCGGATATACCACAGTATGATAATTTAATTATTACAACGTTTCATATGTTTACTTGAGAGCTATTCCAAAATAGTTCAATACGTAAAAAATATAATAATCTTGATTTAACTCTCTCTCTCTCTCTCTCTCTCTCTCTCTCTCTCTCTCTCTCTCTCTCTCACACACTCTTCTTTTCTTTCTTTCCTTTTCATCTTTTCATTATTTTCGATTGAAACAGATTAGCGTTATCTCTTCCGCGTGCTCACCCCTATCTGTATTTCCCCTACTTTCTTTCTTTCTCATTTTATTTTTTGTGTGTAGCAAGTCCTTTGAATTCCCTTTCTTTCTTTATAATAAA
>CM042147.1:59325969-59330969 GCA_023376005.1 Doryteuthis pealeii | reverse complement strand
GCTCATAAGTATTTGAACAAAGACACAATTCTATAATCCTTATGAGCAATACCCAATAGAAAGTAATGCTCATAAATATTTGAACAAAGACACAATTCTATAATCCTTATGAGCATTACCCAATAGAAAGTAATGCTCATAAGTATTTGAACAAAGACACAATTCTATAATCCTTATGAGCATTACCCAATAGAAAGTAATGCTCATAAGTATTTGAACAAAGACACAATTCTATAATCCTTATGAGCATTACCCAATAGAAAGTAATGCTCATAAGTATTTGAACAAAGACACAATTCTATAATCCTTATGAGCATTACCCAATAGAAAGTAATGCTCATAAGTATTTGAACATAGAGACAATTCTATAACCCTTATGAGTAATACCCAATAGAAAGTAATGTATATAAGTATTTGAACAAAGACACAATTCTATAATCCTTATGAGCATTACCCAATAGAAAGTAATGCTCATAAGTATTTGAACAAAGACACAATTCTATAATCCTTATGAGCATTACCCAATTGAAAGTAATGCTCATAAGTATTTGAACAAAGACACAATTCTATAATCCTTATGAGCATTACCCAATAGAAAGTAATGCTCATAAGTATTTGAACAAAGAGACAATTCTATAGCCCTTATGAGTAATACCCAATTGAAAGTAATGCATATAAGTATTTGAACAAAGACACAATTCTATAATCCTTATGAGCAATACCCAATAGAAAGTAATGCTCATAAATATTTGAACAAAGACACAATTCTATAATCCTTATGAGCAATACCAAATAGAAAGTAATGCTCATAAGTATTTGAACAAAGACACAATTCTATAATCCTTATGAGCATTACACAATAGAAAGTAATGCTCATAAGTATTTGAACAAAGACACAATTCTATAATCCTTATGAGCATTACCCAATAGAAAGTAATGCTCATAAGTATTTGAACAAAGAGACAATTCTATAACCCTTATGAGTAATACCCAATTGAAAGTAATGCATATAAGTATTTGAACAAAGACACAATTCTATAATCCTTATGTGCAATACCCAATAGAAAGTAATGCTCATAAATATTTGAACAAAGACACAATTCTATAATCCTTATGAGCAATACCAAATAGAAAGTAATGCTCATAAGTATTTGAACAAAGACACAATTCTATAATCCTTATGAGCATTACCAATAGAAAGTAATGCTTATAAGTATTTGAACAAAGACACAATTCTATAATCCTTATGAGCATTACCCAATAGAAAGTAATGCTCATAAGTATTTGAACAAAGACACAATTCTATAATCCTTATGAGCATTACCCAATAGAAAGTAATGCTCATAAGTATTTGAACAAAGACACAATTCTATAATCCTTATGAGCATTACCCAATAGAAAGTAATGCTCATAAGTATTTGAACAAAGACACAATTCTATAATCCTTATGAGCATTACCCAATAGAAAGTAATGCTCATAAGTATTTGAACAAAGAGACAATTCTATAACCCTTATGAGTAATACCCAATTGAAAGTAATGCATATAAGTATTTGAACAAAGACACAATTCTATAATCCTTATGAGCAATACCCAATAGAAAGTAATGCTCATAAATATTTGAACAAAGACACAATTCTATAATCCTTATGAGCAATACCAAATAGAAAGCAATGCTCATAAGTATTTGACCAAAGAGACAATTCTATAATCCTTATGAGCATTACCCAATAGAAAGTAATGCTCATAAGTATTTGAACAAAGACACAATTCTATAATCCTTATGAGCATTACCCAATAGAAAGTAATGCTCATAAGTATTTGAACAAAGACACAATTCTATAATCCCTATGAGCAATACCAATAGAAAGTAATGCTCATAAGTATTTGAACAAAGAGACAATTATATAATCCTTATGAGTAATACCCAATAGAAAGTACTGCCCATAAGGTACATGAGTAGTGCTCCCTCGTCCAAAACGTTGCTATACTAACTCGATAGTTTTTTGGTAATTTTCACCTTTAGTTGTTAAAATTCCTAACAAATAAGGCAATTAGAGTAACCTCCATTACCTTTCACTTTGAAAGAAGCCGGTAAATATTTTGAAAGTCTCCGTGCAAAATAGATAAATCTTAGAAACTTTTCGAAAACAATACAACTGCATGCTTTAACACAAAAACATCATAAAATGTGTTCTTAATAACAATTAAGTTCATTTCAGATAATGCGCACGCACAATTTTATGCTAGGAATTTAGCCAACTAAAGGTGAAAATTACCGTTTTTCTTTGGTAAACGCTAATACATCGTAAAAACAGGTCGATTTTTATGTGTTGTCATTTAATTTTGACATCGATTTTAACTGTAGCAACATTACTCCGTAAAACACATGGCGACAATCGTCCGAGGGGGGAGGAGACGAAAACGACAGATTGTTTACTTGGCCTCTCTCGGCGTTACATTCTCGTTAGAGGCGACCAACCGAAAGAAACAAAAAAAAAAAAAAAAAAAAAGAAATACATAGAGATAAAAAAAAGAAATAAACTAATTAATCATGAACAATAAAAGAACACAAGTCGTACGAAAGGAATAGAATAGACGATTCATTGGTTTTGGGGCTTTGAAATTAAATCAAGTGCGAATTTCTGTTCGTCTCTCATTACATTTGGATTTAAATTAAATCACTCAAGCCGACGCCTAATCCAATGAATTTCTTTTGGTTGTCGAAGATCAGAGCTTAATTGATTTTTTTTCTTGTTGTTGTTGTTGTTGTTGTTGTTGCTGTTGTTGTTGTTGTTGTTGCTGCTGTTGTTGTTGTTGTAATTCTTCTTCTTCTTCTTCTTCTTCTTCTTCTTCTTCTTCTTCTTCTTCTTCTTCTTCTTCTTCTTCTTCTTCTTCTTCTTGTTTTTGTTTTTGTTTTTTTTTGTTCTTGTTCTTGTTCTTGTTCTTGTTCTCTTTCTTCTCGCGCTTTCTTGTTGTTGTTGTTGTTGTTGTTGTTGTTGTTGTTGTTGTTGTTGTCTTCTTCTTCTTCTTCTTCTTCTCGTCTGTCTTCTCGCTCTTTCTTGTTGTTGTTGTTGTTGTTGTTGTTGTTGTTGTTCTTCTTCTTCTTCTTCTTCTTCTTCTTCTTCTTATTATTATTATTATTATTATTATTCTTGTTCTTGTTTTTGTTCTTTTTGTTTTTGTTCTTGTTCTTCTTCTCGTCTTTCTTCTCGCTCTTTGTTGTTGTTGTTGTTGTTGTTGTTCTTCTTCTTCTTCTTCTTCTTCTTCTTCTTCTTCTTCTTCTTCTTGTGTTCATTTAAAATCCATCTCAAGATATTTCCGTTTTCTATTCGATAGAACAAAACTTTAACTGGGTCACTCTGTTTTTCTTTTGTATTTTAGTCTGATTTCTTTTTTTAATACGCCTACTCTGAAAGTATTTATGTCCTGGGTTTGGCCCATCTCTTTTTTTTTTCTCACTTGTTTCTTCATCAATGTCTGAACTTATTATAAAACACAAATCTGTTACAATACATCCTATATATAAGTACAGCCCAGATATTTGCAAATCTATGTATTAATACTCGTGTATTGTACGACCGTTATCATCTTGCAACACCCTCTGGTTAAAAATGAGACCGTCCAAATCGTCCAAGATGAAATACAAAAATGTAAATCCTGATTATCTGGTGTCGCTTACCCGCCAAATTCTTATTCCTTACGAGTGTCACCACCTCAACTAAATAATGGACCATTCCGTTTTTATCATAAAGAAAGAAAGGAAATAAAAACATCATGCTACACAGAAAAATATAATACGAAAGTAAGAAAAAAAGAAAGAGTGTAGGGGAAGATAGAGAGAAGGGTGAGCATGCGGAAGCGATAACGCTAACCTGTTTCAATCGAACATAACAAAAAAAAAATGAAAAGAAGTAACAAAAGAAAAAGTAAGAGTAAGAGAGAGTTAAATAAAGATTGTTATACTTTTAACATAATGAACTATTGGGCAATAGCTCTTAAGTAAACATATCAAACGTTGTAATAATTCAATTATCATACTGTGGTATATCCACAGGTCCGGCTAGTAAGAATAAAAACATTTATTTTTTCTAAACCAAATATACCAGAATTTTATTATATCTAATGGAATATTATACAATTAAAGCGGATATAATTATGTATTATTCATTGCTGTATTGACAATCATGTCGACGAGGCTTAGAATATACTGGCTGTATCCCATTCATAGCGGTAATACCATCTCCAAAAGGGATATCGCGGGTGTGACACTAAACTGCATTTGATGGTGAGTTTCCATTTCTGGGGAGTGTGGAGTACCCCTTCATTGCCATTAATCTCAGGTCCACTCTGATCCGGGGTGTTAATACCTGTTAGCGTTCAAGCTATGGGTCAAATAGATATGTTTGTAAATTATTAAAAAGGAATACTTGATGCCATATAACTGTAAATTATTTATATTAAGAATAGCTACTTGAAGCTAATAACAACATCCACAATAAAATCTTCCTAATCAAACCCACTTTGGGCGGCTGGAGACCAACTTTAAGGAAGTCTAGAAAGAAACAAGTGATTGTGTCCCAACTACGCATTGGTCATACAAGACTAACGCACTCCTATATTCTCAAACAAGAACAACGACCACAACGTGGAACATATCAAACACATTTGACAGTTAAACACTTATTCATGGAATGCAGGTATTTTGCTCACATCAGAAACCGTTATTTTAAAGCAAACAATATGAAAGATCTGTTTGAAAATGTCAACATGGAGGATATTCCCTCTTTTTTGAGGGAAATAAAATTATACCATAGAATATAGACATGAAACAAATCAATACCATTCAACAAAATCCCCCAAAATGCTAACACATTGTTAAAACCAATTACTAAAAAGTATAAATATACATACATGATATGTATAACTTCCTAACCGTTAGGCATGACATAGCCCCAGACGGGTTGATATGCCATTAAAATCAATAACCAAACAAACAAC
>CM042147.1:59263469-59320969 GCA_023376005.1 Doryteuthis pealeii | reverse complement strand
ATTGTGGGACAACACACAAGCCGAGACTCATGGGTGGCGGGTGCAAAAAATGTGTTGATCCCGTCGACATCCCTCCTCAAGGGGGCGTCTCGGGCACTGAGCAATAAACACAGCCCTGCTCCTTTAAATCAAGGGGGCATGTATAGCCTGGGGAGATGGCCCCCTGAGATCAACGATATTTAGCTAGTACAGTCCAGGGCCGAAGCCACTGGATCCTCCCCCCAGTCGAAACCGGAGTTAGATGTATTTGCCTCATACCCCACTTGTATGGGCTGGGCACAAGGCCTCGTTTTAACGTGGGCCCACCCACAAGCCGAAGCTCATGGGTGGGAAAGAACAAAAATTGCGTCGATCCCTTCGACATTCCCCCTCAAGAGGGGTGCCTCAGGCGCCGGGCAATAAACCCAGCCCTGCCCCTTTAAGTCAAGGGGGCAGGTATTGCCTGGGGGTGATAGCCCCCTGGGATTGACGCTATTAACTTGTAAGGTCCAGCGGCTGAAGCTCACTGGACCCCCGGTCGAAACCGGAGTTAGATATTTTGGATTTATCTAGATACTAATAACATGCAATTGTATTTATATATACAACAAAATAGCAGTTTACAGTGTCAATGGGAAGGCTAATTTGCATATTGATATTAAAAATTTGATTTTGATAAATATGTGCTTAGTATTATTGATTTGTAATTGTTTGGTTTTGTCTTAATGAATATGAGCAAAAATCTCGGTGATAAATCTTAAAAGAAATCCATTAACAAGAAGAAATAACTGTAATTTTATTCTTTACTTCCTAATTTAACTAAATAGTTAAATTAGGAAAATTTAGCAATGAAAGTGGTGGAAGAGTAAGTTTCAGTTGTTCTATTTTTCGATTATACCCCTCTCTGTTTCAAATATTTGTATCGGCATTCTTATTTAGTTTCATTAGCCTTTCTCATTTAATATAATATTTTATTACATTAAAACTTAAATATTTGCACCCAGAGGGTGCATTTATTTGTTAATAATATGAATTGAAGTGGCTTTAAATTTTGAATAATTAAAAATTCATGATAGTATTTCCTTGGAAGATAGACAAAAGTTAATATGTATAAGGAATAAATCCGTAATTTTTTACGGGTATCATGTTAGTTGCATCATATTTTTTATTTCCTTATTCTCATCCATTGCAACCAAGAAGATAGTGGCGCATTGTCGGTATCAGCGAGGGAGTCTATCCCCTTTCCGACAAGGGAGACCTGGGAGATTTTTTTTTCTGAGATGAAGTGCTACACGTTCCGTCAGCACCGCACAAATCAGATTATCCAAGCCATGTTACTCATGCCCTGAGTTGGCAGGGGACCGGTATCAAACACGGAACTTGAGACGGGTGTTCTACCAACTGGACTAAACCGGCCCCTAAGTAATGGTCTAGTGCCATAAAAAATGCACGTATGATTAGCAGGTTGTGGTTAACGAGCTGTGATTAGCAAGTTACCCTTGTAGAAAATTATGTGTTGTAAGTTTGATCCTCATTAGCAGTTGCACGCTTGTCTTCTTGCACCAGACGAACCCAAGCGTAAAAAATATCTAAACAATATTTTTTTCCTTTATTTTTCCTTTCAACACACACACACACACACACACACACACACACAGACAGACAGACAGACACACACACACACACACACATAGACAGACAGACAGACACACACACACACACACACCACATATATATATATTCAAACGAATTTGGTTAAAAATGATAGTATCCTTATTGTTTTCAATTTTTTTTTCTTTTTCTTTCTTGTTTTCTAGCGATTTTTTATGTTATCATCTTGAAAGGCGTTAATCAGTTGCCCGAAAGAGTTATTATTAGTTAGCCAAATACTTTTTCTGATCCATTACCAAGGCTGTATATTATTTGTCTAAACTATCATTATCACGATTGATTGAGCATGGATTTCCATCCACTCAATCAAGAAAAAAATCAGAATTAAAATGGATAATTAGACTAAACACTCACATTAATGGTCTTAACAGCGACACAGGAACACCTATAAATACTTCCAAAATACCCCCAAGTCTATGACCCCAGTAGACTACAAGGAACACCGAGTACAAACTCCTAAATTATCAACTGGCCAACCAGCGCCATGTACACCCACACACAAGGATGACAACTATACTATCACAAGCAGTAGCCACCCCCACTATAAGGAACAGCCAGAAGCCAGCAACACTACTTTCCTAACACAGTCTGAAGAAGTGAGAATAAAAATCCTGAAAATTTACTACTACTAAATAAACAAAACTCTACTAAAAACAACCGAGTTTCTGATATTTAATTCTTTAATGCTTCATACTAATGCCCAAACCTGATATATGTAGCTCCCACAAACGGATACATATACCAAAATAATCACACACACACACACACACACACACACACACACACACATATATATATATTTGATCGATTTTTAAGCTTTTTCTTTACCATATATATATATATATATATATAATATATATATATATATATATATGGTAAAAAAAGGCTTAAAAATCCGTCATTTTGTGGTTATAGATATCTATGGGCAGAAATAGATCTATTACCGTAAAATCACTGATTTTTTTAAGCCTTTTTCTTTATCAATTATATTGCTCTGTTCCATAATATTGAATATCGAGCTCTTAACTTTGACCTGAACAACTCTAGCATTCGGCTGTAGGAAGAAAGGTGCAACTTGGAATCATCCTAATACCAACTTACCTGGTAACCGACCTACGGATATATATATATATATATATATATATATATATATCTTATTATAATGGAGATTATGTGTTTGTTTCTCTGTAACCGAAACTATATCACTACTCAAGTCACTATCCATTTAGTTATTATACATCACATTCTCCATGAATCATTTTTATTTAAGCCTCAATTATTAATAAAATAGTTTTTCATTATGAATACTGCTAGCCATATCTACGTACTAATAACATGCAATTGTATTTATATGTACTACAAATAGCAGTTTAGAGTGTGAACGGCAAGCCTAATTTGCATATTGATATTTAAAATTTGATTTTAATAAATATGTGCTTGGTATTGTTGATTTCTAATTATTTGATTTTATATTAATGAATATGAGCAAAAATCTCGGAGATGAATCTTAAAAGAAATCAATTAACAAAAAGAAATAACAGTAATTTTATTCTTTACTTCCTAATTTAACTAAATAGTTAAATTAGAAAAGTTTAGCAAGGAAAGACGGGGGTGATGGAAGAGGAAGCTTCAGCTGTTATATTTTTCGGTTATACCCTCTCTGTTTCAAATCCTTTTATCTGCATTCTTATTTAGTTTCTTTAGACTTTCTAATTTAACATAATATTTTATGACATTAATACTTGCACCCGGAGGGTGCATATATTTGCTAGTATATATAAAAGATTTTTTGGGTGTTTGTTTATTTTTTTAGAAGCATTGTTGAATAAAGTATATATATAAATTTTTACTTGAAGGCACTTACAACGCATGTATCGCATAAAATTCGATACTTTTTCTTATAGAAAATGAACTTGACAAGTGTAATCCCAGCAAAGGATGGCTCGATGTGTAGAATACCGTACAGACTGTTTCGACTTTATTAAGTCTCATCAGCGGTATATACTAACGATTTCCCTCCGACAGAAATCGAAACCGGGACTTCAGCAGACACAGTGAAACACTAGTGAAACACTTTTATCGCCTCGGCCACAGTACACAGCTGACCATCCTAGCGGAATTAAGCTTGTCAAGCGATACTACACGCCTCTACCATAATAGGTAAGGGGGCGTTATTGAGAGAATAATAACAACAAACAGATTAACAACAAACAGATTAATATTTATATTTTTGCTTGAAGGCAATTACAATGCGCATATCGCATAAATTCGATAATTATAGAAGATAATAATGACAAGTGAATTTTGCAAAGAATTACTCGGTGTGTATCGTGGCCGAAACAGTATAGTTTCTAACTATCCTGCTGAAGTCCCGGTTTCGATTTCTGTCGGAGGTAAATCGTTTGTATATATCGCTGATGAGACTTAATAAAGTTGAAACAGTCTGTACGATATTCTACACACCGAGTAATTCTTTGCGAAATTCACTTGTCATTATTATCTTCTATAACTATCGAATTTATGCGATATGCGCATTGTAATTGCCTTCAAGCAAAAATATAAATATTAATATATATATATATATTATATTCACACTTATTCTTCGAGCTACTTGCAATAGATACATTGGCTTTTTAATAAGTAAGCTATTCAGGTACATAGAGACACCTGTTTTCTTTCTTTGGTCCAAGCGAATATAAGTGTCTGATGTGGAATGGATGTGCCAGCTAAGACATTCCAATAACCAGTCGATCCAACCGGAAACGCGTGGTTCTGTATCTTTGAGTTAACTTTGGCTGCTACTGTCACAGGCATTGATTTACAGCCGATCGATGATCGCTTGTGCTTCTTTACAAAGCTTTTTTCTTTCTTTCTTTTATTTTTCGTTCGTTCTTTCTTTCTTTCTTTCTTTTTTGTGTCTTCATTTGTCACGTGGCGTCATCACAAGTAGGGAACGAATTGTAACTAACCCATCACATGACTTGGGATATTCTTGGACTATAAGGGAAAATGCTGGAGGAAGCGTCGTAAATTTATTATTATTACTAGCAAAAAAAAAAAAAAAAAAAAAAAAAAAAAAAACGCCCTCAGGGCCTATCATAAATTAAGTAAAATCATCAAATTTATTAAAGGAATAAAAACTTAATTCTGATAACTTTATATATATAATTTTAATATATATATATATATATATATATATATATATATATATATATATATATATATATATATATATATATATATATATATATATATATATATAAATGCATAATACTGGGCGTTTAAGGTTACATGCTCAAATTTTTAGTGTATTTATTATATGTTATGATAATTTTGGGTAATATGACATAAGCAGTGATGTAGTTTCGGTTACAGACAAATAGAGACCGAATCTCCATTATTATTATTATTATTATTATTATTATTATTATTATTATTATTATTATTATTATCTTTCTGCAACCACAAATTTTTCAATGCAGAGTGAAAGCGAATAGAGAATGAATAATAATATAAAAAGAAAAAAAAGGAAAGAAAAAAAAAAAAAGAAAAAAATTGTGATAAAAAGCAAGAAAATAAAGTTATGAATAATTTAGAAGAAATTATTTTTTGTTTGTTTGTATGACGTGACTCATTGTATACAACAGTTTGTCCTTTAACGTCCAAGGTGAACATAAACAAGATTGGTTCAAGTAAAGACATATTAGCGACATCTAGAACTTGAACATGTTTTTGACACTCTAAGCCAACACTGATATGTTAAAGGCAAGTGCACCTTTCTACAATTTGATATTGTTGAATTTTACCCCTCTATATCTAATGATTTTACCCCTCTATAATTAATGTTAAGTAGTCTTAACCATGACTATATTTAAGAATATTTAATATTTAAGATTAGTGATAAAATAAATAATAATGATACCATCTATATTAGCTATTTATCAGACTCATACATGTATTATTGAGATAGTAATGGATCACAAAATTGTAACAATTATGTTATATATATATATATATATATATATATATATATAGTATGTAATAATAATATTAATTTTACTATTTATATTTTCATAATTTTATAATTTTATCAAATCATGAGTAGCACAGGGATCTGTGCGGTAAAGTAAGGAGCTGATAGTAGGTGTGGCGCTCCACCTCAGACGCAAAAACAATCTCCTTAGTCTAGCGCTAGTGAAAAGGGGACAGACTCCCTCGCTGATTGGCTGGTACCGACATTAGGCCGCCTCGACGACATATTAAAATCATACATATACATTTTTTGAATATGTCTGTTTAAACAGGAAATTTAAGAATACTTTGTAACTCTTTCTTTAGCTTGAAATTGTAAATTTATATTTGCTGTCTGACCTACATTTGATGGATTTTCTGGTGAGATTTATTTGGGTTATTCGTTTGATCTGTGACTGTCTGATGAGACTGAAATACTAAGGAGTTTTGGAAATTTCTTTCAATTTCTAAAAAATTTGGTCGAAATAAATTTATTACAGAATGACGTTTTATTGAGTTTTTCCTTTCTTTCAAAGCTAAATATTGCTCTGTATTTAATTTAAATTATAGATTATTATACATTCAACTCTCTAGGGATTTATAAAAATCCTTGTATTTGCACCTACTAAAACATGCAATATTATTATACAGTGAGATTTTGAAGATCCCATGTAGAATCATCCCTTACTACCAGTTATGGATAACTTTTTGGGTAAATCAAACTTAATGGACCTAAATTCCACCATCGTATGTCACCCTCCCGAAAGAAAAAAAATACCAAAAATCAGGGAATTAACCGAATTTAATGGAATTTTCAGTGTTGATATATTAATGAATAAAATATATAATGCACCAGTTATTTTATTTAAGAACTTTTACATTTCTTCAGGTCAGTTAACTTTGAACCACATATCTTCGAGAATCTGTGTTACACCTCAAAGATATGGAATTTTTAAAAAGTATAACAATTTACTGAACGCCGCTCACCCCCAACCCCCCAAAAAAAACCCTCAAAAGCAAAAAATAACAAAAACAAAACGAAAGCGTAACGGTCGAGTTCAAGAGAGCCGACTGGTCACCAAACCAAGGTTAAAGAACCCAGTCTGTCCTACTATTTACCAGTAGCTGTACTTTGATTCGGCAATCCAGTTAGATTCATTTTCTTCCGTTTCTGATGACTTCAGAGAGAGAGAGAGAGAGAGAGAGAGAGAGAGAGAGAGAGAGAGAGAGAGAGAGAGAGAGAGAGAGAGAGAGAGAGAGAGAGAGAAGAGAGAGAGAGAGACGAGCATGACACTTATATCGTAAATAGACGTCAGGTCAAAGCAAATTATATACTTTAAAGAATGCATGGGAAAATTGTCTGGGAATTATCTGATTTTCAATCGATTTTCGAAGAAAATCGATTCTTCATCTTTTGCTTGGTGATTAATCAGACATTTTACTTTATCTTTGATTATATAAGCTCATCCTCTAATTGTGTAAATTATAGCGATTGATTGAATGACGTATTCGCTATTCTAAAAATATTGCCTAAATAAAAACAATTCATAATAGTACGTTTTTGTACGTAGGGTAGGTCGATTTTTCACTTTTTAAAGATATCAAATTGTTCATCTATGCAAAAGGTGTGTGTTAGTATACTGAATGCTGATACCAAAAATTAGATCTTTTACTTGCACGTTTGAGGAAATAGCATTAAAGATCATCTACTAAAATTCATTAAAAATCCTCGTTTTCGCAAAATTTAGCCTTTAGAAAACGAGAATTTTAGTGCATTTTAGTAGATGCACGGTGTTATATACCCCTTTGTCTGGTGTATATATATTACCTCTTAGTTCCATGGTGTTGCGTCAGGGTGACTTCTGACATGAACAGTCCTCTACGGAGATTCTGCTGCCACCGAGGGCGGTCCTGAGCCAAATTTTCCCAGGTAGAGGGGGAAATGCCAAAGCACCTGAGATCATTCTTGCTGACATCCTTGAAACGCAGCTGGGGGCGGCCAATCTGTCTCTTACCAGACGAAAGCTCTGCATAGAGGATGTCCTTCGGAATTCGTCCATCATCCATCCGGCGGACATGACCCAGCCATCGGAGACAACGTTGTCTCAGTAGAGAACACAAGCTGGGAAGTTGAGCTATCTCTAGAACTGCTGTGTTAGTGATCCTGTCATATTTAATATTTGCTTACTTTTTGCCTAGTTGGCTGTTATTTTTTTATTCTCTTCAATTTCTTGCAGTCTGTAGCTATCTTCATAGCTTCTTCTAACTGGCCGTTTATCGACTGTTCTAGTTCTGCTATAAGTCTGCTTCTTCAAGATGCTGGTCCGTTGTTGACTGGTCTGATTATGCCAAGGCTGTCACCAGTTCTCTAAGACACAACACAAGGCATATATTTTTGTGATCACATCTTTATCAATTTCAGAACCAGAACACTCTAGCGAGGATTCTCAAACAAAAAAAGTCATAGTGTTGGATTATCTGCCCTTGCCAGCAGTATTATCACGTTTTTTTTTCTCGGTCAATTAAACGTGAACCAACAAAAATTGGTCCCTCTTTTATAGTAAAATCTTATTATAATTGGTACCAGAAATATGCAAGAAATTCCGAATTGAACCGATTAAGATGCAACTTTGTCAATGTCCACTGATTTCAGCTAAACTGCTGGTAATGCTACTTATTATAATGGAGATTGTTTAACTGTTTGTCTGTAACCAAAACTACATCACCGCCAAAATCACAATTCCCTTAATTATTTACGTTATATTCTCAAGGGTTATTAAAGGATCATCATTTAATCTTGATTAACAACTTATTTATTAACAAAGTCTCTGTGAAGGCCTAGCTAAGGTAGATTTTCCTTAAAACAGTCCATATTATTAATATGTTTAAAATCCTGCGATGTGTGTTATATATCATTAAGAAATAAATGTTCACATAGTATATGGTGTGAATAATTTGCATACGGTTTTAACAAAACCGTATTTAATAAATAATAACTTGGTGTTATTGATATCTAATATTATTGTTTCAACCTGTTAACAAGTCGAAAAAAAAATTTCGACACCCGAACCCACAAAAACAAAAAAAGAAAATATTCCAGACCCATGGAATACAAGACATTCCTATTTTTCAGCGACTCTGTGTCAAAACTTACAAAAAAACCTTAATTGCTGAATTTGAAAAAAAAAAAAAAAAATTCATTTTACGACACCACGAGGTACATAAAAAGTCACACGCGGTTTCAACTGATAGTCAAGAAAATTCTTCGGGCCTACGGAAAAAAAATTACGACGCCACGAGGGACATAAAAAAAAGTCACACGCGGTTTCAGCCTATCAGTCAAGAAAGAATTCTTCATACCTACGAAATATTTTTTTCCAACACCCACGCCCACAAAAAATGTATTATTCATTGTTTTTTATGCTGTTTATTAATGCTATTTGCATGCATATCTGTTTATTATTCTGTTGTATTGTTATGCCAAATTATTATTTGCATAGGATATAGCCATGGACCTTATAGAATAAAAAATAAGAAAAGTTTAATAGGTTAAGTTCACCATTTAAGATCGTAAAAATGACTAATAATTATAAGAATGTAAAGGGTGTCATTTTTTGTTGCTAGTTTTAATACTTTAGACATTTTATCTATAGCTAAATATCACAAGAATTATGTCAAAACAAATTATTAGTTAACTAGCTTAAAAACCGCCATATCGTACGGCAATTAAGCTAATACATCAATAAAGGTAGTTGACGGATAGAATCTTTAAGCATCTTCAGGTAAGATATAAAGCGGTAGATGCCAAAAGGAGGTTTTAATAGATACATCATCAGAACGTATGAGGAAGAGACACACAGACAGATATCCTTAAGTCTAGTTCCATTCATTAAGTAATCAATCAGTAATAAATAAATAATTAACTTAATTAACGACTTAATTAGTTAACACCTAAAAAGGTCGGTACTCAATCAACTTCTTTTCCGCTGCAATTTCCTGGCTGAACACTTTCACCTGATTTACTTGGCAGTTCAATCAAGTGGAAATTGTCTTTAATCCATTCATTGCCGAATAACTAGCTCTATATTCTATACGACTATGTTTGATCATCTGTGGAGGCGCGTATTGCAATGGTTACCGTCGTAGGAAATGGACACAGCGAGACGAGTTGAAATCCTAGACGATGCTGTTCGCATTTCACATGGCGCTAGTACTTTTGGGAAAGGTATGACTCTAACAATTCTTCCTACAGTTATGGGTAAAATGGTAGGGCTGACTGGGCTCTTTAATCTTGGTTAGGGAACCAGTATAGGAGAAGGAACACGCTGAATTCAAACCTGTTAAAGTTCCGCTTAAGAAATTGATTTTCACCCCTTCAGGGGGTGTCTTAGGTATGACATTAAACTACATCTAATGCTGAGGCTCCTGTTTTCCAGTTCTGGAGTTCACTGACCCGGAGTGGTAATACCTGTTAGGATCACAACGCTGGGGTCAAATAGACATGTTTAAAAATTATTCGTATTCGATCGGACCATGTGCAAAAAATCCTCTTAAGAAACAACTACACAAAAAATGTAAATGAACGCAATACCCTAACTTCTAGGCATAAAATAACCCTAGCCGTTAAAATCGATCATTTATTAAGGTAGATTTTTTTAGCAGTGTGCTGTTTGCAGATTAAGTCGAATTTCATACTTTAACCCGTTTGCGGTTCTGTTTTTTTCCTACTTGATGGGAAATTTTGGAGGGTATTTCAAGTTATTTTGACCACAAATTAGACGATTTTTCCACATTGTTCATCCATATTATGGACACTTGTCCTAGTAAATGAGGTGCCTGATCATGTTTACGTAGATCATATTACCTTTAGGCACGTCTTTTTAATCTCGATTAAGAAAGGACATGTTTTTCATTTACACCGTCAATATCCGGTTGTTTGTTAGGGGTTAGGGTTAGGGGTTAGGGTTAGGGGTTAGTTTTATAATTTTTTTAAAATCTAAAAATCGTCTGTAAAAACAATCAGATATTGACGGCGTAAATGAAAAACATGTCCTTTCTTAATCGAGATCAAAAAGGGGTGCCTAAAGGTCATATGGTCCGTTTACGTGTATAACTTTTACAATAATTTTATTTCTCTCAAGAGGGAGTAAACGTCACCCATTTTGACATTTTCAAGAACGTCCTTCATATTAGTTGCGTTGAAAAATATCTGCATTCGATGAAAGAATGTTTAACTTTCTTTGGTTTCTTTGTTTAATAGTATATCAACCTTCGTGGGTTATCTAATGCCATAACCATCCTTGTAGAAGAACAGTAGTGGTACTATTTAACCCATAGCTGGAATGATGAGGGGGTTCATACATTTCCCGGTAATTATGAACTTTCGTTTAGGGTTAGGGTTAGGGTTGGGTTTAGGGTTAGGGTTTGGGGTTTAGGGTTTAGGGTTAGTTTAATGGGAAAATAAATGAATAATTTGGGTTCTGTTTTTTTCTGGGTCACCCTGTACAGGGTGACCCAGAAAAAACCTAACCCTAACCCTAAATCCAAACCCCTCACCTTAAACTCCCTAGTTAAAATTAACAGTTTTATTACAAAATTTGTGGGTTCTGTTTTTGTTCTGGGACATCCTAATTTACTAAACAAAAGTTCATAATTACCCATTTTCCCGAGTGTATTAGTCCAAAAATGAACGTTATAACGAAACTGGAGTTCAAACTCACTATCGACGATGTCACAGTTCAATATGTTAACCACTACGCCCCGGAGACACATCCAAAATGCTTAACTGTTTATTGTGATTGTTTCTTTTGTTTCGTTATAAAAGATTGCATAAGATTTATGATACGAATGCGCAATCGGGATATGATATTTGTGCTGATTTGAACATTTTAAAGTAACACTTTTTTGAAACAGTCATTTTTATTTTGTTGGCAAATGTAACATTGGGAGATGGCAAAAAATCGAAAGGTGTGAAAAATTTTTTATCACGATTTTATCACCATAATAAATCGAGGCGATCGTAATACATTCGAGAGGTTTTCTTGTTCTCGCTAACACTAGACCGTTTTTATTACATTTCATTTTATTTCATATTATATTATATTATATTATATTATATTATATTATTTCTTATATAGGTTGAGATAAATTCAAACAGTTGCAATATTGAGAATCCTTTTTTTTTTCTTGATATTGCATTGACCCAAAAGAAAAAAAAATGTGTGCTCAACAAAATGGCGAACAGAGGATATCAAAATAAATACATATTTCGAAACGCTCACGTTGTCTTGGGTAACACACACACACACACACACACACACACACACACACACACACACAAATGCATACACACACACGTGCTAACGCACACACACACACACACAAATGCATACACACGCACGCGCTAACGCACACACACACACACACACACACACACACACACACACAAATGCATACACACGCACGCGCTAACGCACACACACGCGCTAATGCACACATATCCGCACGCACACATACATATACACGTACAGGCACGCACACGCATACTCACACACACATACACATATATACACGTACAGGCACGCACACTCACACACGCACAAATGTATACACACACGCACTCGCGCAAACACACACACACACACACACACACACACGTGCGTACCCCCTCTCTCTCTCACACACACATATGCGCGTCAAGAAAAGAAAGAGGGAGAGAACTTGCCGGCATTGTGGATTGTGTAGTTGCAACAATTCAAGAAGTCGATGAATATTTTTAAAAGAGTAAGGAAAGACCAATTACAGCAGCCAGTAACACTAATGTCGGCTAAACTTGCAAATCGGTCGGAAAATTAGGGTGACCCAGAAAAAACAGAACCCACACATTTTGTAATAAAACTGTTAATTTTAATTAGGAGGGTCTAGAGTTAGGGTTAGGGTTTAGGGTTAGGGTTAGGATTAGGGTTAGGGTTGGGGTTTAGGGTTAGTTTAATGGGAAGATAAATAAATAATGTTGGTTCTGTTTTCTCTGGGTCACCCTCGATACAGGATGACCCAGAAATAACAGAACCCACAAATTTTGTAATAAAACTGTTAATTTTAACTAGGGGGTTTAGGGTTAGTGTTAGGGTTTAGTGTTAGGGTTAGGGTTAGGGTTGAGTTTTGGGTTTAGGGTTAGTTTAATGGGAAAATAAATAAATAATTTGGGTTCTGTTTTTTCTGGGTCACCCTGTAATATGTTTTAATTACCCGACCGATTTGCAAGTGTAGCCCTAATGCGCAAAATATGAAAAACAATAAAATCTAGAAAACAAAAATAGAAAGGAAAACAACTGTATGGAGAGTTCAAGCGACTGATTGGAGAGATATTGTACACGAGATGGCCTAGACATGGCCCAAAAAAGGAAACCTCAAGAGAGAAATTGCAACACTTTCAACAGCAGCACAAAATAATGCCATATGTAACAATTATATCAAAGCGAAAATAGATAATATATATAGTGAATTTTGTTTTACCATCAGACCAAAAAGTGAAAATAATAATAATAAACAATTATATGGATACTTCAAACGATAAATCGGAGAGGTCGCACATGAAAAGACATGGACATGGTTAAGAAAAGGAAACTTCAAAAGAGAAACTGAATCACTAATAGTTGCTGCACAAAATAATACCATAAGGACAAACTATATCAAAGCAAAAATTGATAAGACCCAACAAAATAGTAAATGTAGACTATGCGGTGACAGAGATGAGACTGTAAACTGTGTACTAAGCGAATGCAGCAAACTAGCACAACGGGAGTACAAAACTAGGCACGACTGGGCTGGAAAGGTGATCCACTGGAAATTATGCAAAAAATTAAATTTTGACCATACAACAAAATGGTATATGCACAAACCAGAAACTGTTCTTGAGAACGAAACGCATAAAATTCTCTGGAACTTTGAGATAAAAACGGATTACCTTATTCCAGCAAGAAGACCAGACCTAGTGTTGATTAAAAAAAAAGAAAGAACTTGTCAATTGGTGAATTTTGCAGTTCCAGAAGATCACAGGGTGAAGCTGAAGGAAAACAAAAAATGAACAAATACGTGAACCTTGCTAGAGAACTGAAGAAGTTATGGAATATGAAAGTCAACGTGATACCAATTGTAGTTGGTACACTTGGAACGGTCCCAAAAAGCTTGGAAAATCTGGAAATCAGAGGAAGAATTGAGACCAACCAAACAACTGCATTGCTACAATCTGCCAGAATACACAGAAGAGTCCTGGAGGCCCGAGGAGACTTGTTGTTACTCAGGCTCCATTGAAATACTATCAGCTGACGCTGATGTAAAAAACTCAAAAGGAGTGAATAATAATAATAATAATAATAATAATAATAATAATCTGTTCTTGAGAATGAAACACGGGGACTTTGAGATAAAGACGGGTCGCCTCATCTCATCTAGAAAACCAGACCTAGTATTGATTTACAAGAAAAAGAGAACTTGTTAACAGGTAGATGTTGCTGTACCATCAGAACACAGGATGAAGATAAAAGAAAACGAAAAAGCTAGACAAATACTTGGGCCTTGCTAGAGAGTTGAACACAACAGTGGAATATGAGGGTGAAAGTGATACCAATTGTAATTGGTGCACTTGCCACGGCCCCCAAAAGTGTAGAAAACAGACTAGAGGACTTGGAAATCAGAGAAAGAATTGACACTATCCAGACAACTGCATTGCTGCAATCGACTAGAATACTCAGAAGAGTCCTGGAGACTTGAGGAGACTTGTTGTCACTCAGCCTCGAGTGAAATATTACCAGCTAAGGTGGGTGTGAAAAACTCTCAAGAAATTAAATAGGAATTGGAAATCAGAGGAAGAATTGAGACCATCCAGACAACTGCATTGCTGCAATCGACTAGAATACTCAGAAGAGTCCTGGAGGCCTGAGGAGACTTGTTGTCACTCAGCCTCCAGTGAAATACTACCAGCTAAGGTGGGTGTGAAAAACTCTCAAGAAATGAAATAGGAATTGGAAATCAGTGGAAGAATTGAGACCATCCAGACAACTGCATTGCTGCAATCGACTAGAATACTCAGAAGAGTCCTGGAGGCCTGAGGAGACTTGTTGTCACTCAGCCTCCAGTGAAATACTACCAGCTAAGGTGGGTGTGAAAAACTCTCAAGAAATGAAATAGGAATTGGAAATCAGTGGAAGAATTGAGACCATCCAGACAACTGCATTGCTGCAATCGACTAGAATACTCAGAAGAGTCCTGGAGACATGAGGAGACTTATTGTCACTCAGACCCAGTTAAAAACCATCAGCTAACGCTGGTGTGAAAAACTCTGTACTACTACTACTACTACTACTACTACTACTAATAATAATAATAATAATAATAATAACAAATCTCACGTAATTGTCGCGTGTAGAGGAATCAGAACCCGTTGGGAAACCTTTTTTTCTATTTCGTCTGACAGTCAGAGTAGTCGTTGACTTTAATAATTTTTAAGCCTCTCTATTACATTTCGACTACCATCGACTGTCATTCTTAATTAAGCTCTCTTGGCCTGTACGATGATATGAGAAGCAAAGAGGAGACAGCCTCTCGTCGCCAAAGAATCCCTCCTACTTAACCTCACAACAAATAATTCGAGCAAGAATAGAAAACGGAGAGAGAGAGAGAGAGAGAGAGAGAGAGAGAGAGAGAGAGAGAGAGAGAGAGAGAGAGAATTCTTGATCTTTAATTAGAGAGGGTCATCGGCCTACTCACTGCATCAGATGAACACAGAGTATAAGATATTATTATACTTTGTGCATTCAAATAACATTAATAATTCAAATAAGAATATAATAAAAATATAAAAAGTTAGATTTAAAAAAAAGAGTTACATTTTTTTGAATACGTCTATATTCTTGGTATAATTTATTTTTTACATCTTTAAATAAATAAATAAATAAAAATGTGAAAATAAATAAATAAAAAGATGAAAAAAATAAAGCACGGAAAATTATTGTCTGCAACCTCGTTTTGAGTAGTGAGTTACTATAGCAACAGCGATATTTAACCTTCACCCACCTTTTAAAATATCAGAGATTGGCTTAATAATTTCGTTCCTTATAAACCTCAAATAATAATCGTGTCGAGCAATAATAACTGATCGCTCTCGTACTTTCAGTTTTATAACAAATATGAAAAGATTTCCAGAGAGCGTCGCAAGGTCGGTAGTTCTTATTAGGGAACGAGATTGGTTTTTAATTATTTTTCTATCACGGTACATTTAATGAGAGAGGCTTTCAAACCCGCTGAAAGGAAGCTCAACAAACGTTTGTTCATAGGGACGTCCGCCATTTGTTATTGTTTATGATATGATATACTCTGCGGACATGTTCATTTATGCTAATATACAGCTTGATTATATATTATATAGATATACTAACCGTAGTACCCGCACTTCGTTGCAACATTTTTTTTCAAGATAGGGTTTAACTTTGTCATCATCATCATCATCATCATCATCATCATGTCGGGCAAGCAGCACGGATATCCATGACAATCTCTCGCCAACCTTCCTTATAACTCATTACCCCTGGTAGGTCTTCTGCGCAGCAACCAGCATCCTCGCATAGTTAGTCAATGTAGGTCCTTGGTGAGCAGCCCACATTAGCATGTCCATGTGTTGGTTTCCACAGGAGAACGTCGCTTATGAGCTCATCCTTGCTTCTCCAGCAGTGTCCTGCGTGCCTAGTCCGTCTCACTCGGATGATTTGTGGGGTGTTGTTTCCACGACTTGTTCAAGACTGAACGCAGCATTCTTGTGCAGTTTCCATCCAGCTTATTCTCAAGGGGCCTCGTTAGGGCCCAATCATGCCATAAAGAAAGAATAAAACAAAATAAAACTAGCACTGTTGATTTCGCTTTCAAAATTTTGTATAACCCCGCTAATAGAACCTCACCAACTCAGCGTATGAGTAACACAAGGATCTGTGAGGTAAAGTAAGGAGCTGGTGGTAGGTGTGGCGCTCCACCTCAGACGCAAAAACAATCTCCTTGGTCTAGCACTAATGAAAAGGGGATAGACTCCCTCACTGATTGACTGATACAGAGTTTAGAACACCCCGACGAATATTTTATATCATTCATAGCTAATATTGAACAATATTTCGATTTGTAAAAATCATCTTCAGAGCTTGATTCAAATTATTTTCAGCTCCTCTCTCAATGAGTCCGGAGTAAAAACAAGCTCTGAAGATGATTTTTATAAATCGAAATATCGTTCAATATTAGCTATGAATATGATATAAAATATTTTCATTTTAACAACATTGTGTGTTTTCATATCCTTTTATCTCTCTCTCTCTATATATATATATGAAAACCGTTATCATATATTTATGTGTTTATGTGAGGGTGTTCATGTTTTGCTCTTATTATAGTCGTCACAAAATAATTTGTCCTTAATTTTAGAATTTTTTCTTTTTCAATGGTTTTCTTATAAAAATTATACACAAAAATTTATATATATATATATATATATATAATATATATATATATATATATATATATATATATATATATAGTGATGTGAAGGCAATCAATCCCTGGAACATGCGTTTATCTGTGGGTACAGTTAACCGTCTGCCTTGCTACTGGGGCAGACTACTTTTATAGTCTATCTCATTTACATATGATATTACACCTCCCTAACCGAAATGGCTTTATGTCCTTCGTAGATCTGAATTCTGAAATTTCTCGGAAATCTAGACGGGCTTTCATGGAGAGTATCATGACTTTTTCTAACAGAAGACCTAGGTCTAAGTTCATTTTCTTCTGATTCATCGTCCGATATTCTGACACTCTCATCCATTGATACCAACCTTAAGTTCCTTACAAAGAAACGAGGCATAAATTAACCATAGAAAAAGGCATAATATGCAATGGAGATATAATACCCACCAAAGCTTAAGGAAAGAAATAATGAAAGGTATACACAATGATTGTGTATACCTTTCATTATTTCTTTCCTTAAGCTTTGGTGGGTATTATAATATCTCCATTGTATATTATGCCTTTTTCTATGGTTAAATTATGCCTCGTTTCTAGGTAAGGTCTTTCAGTCATTGAAAAATTACTCCACGCGTTTCTTTTTATTCTTTCACAAATTCGACTTAACACGGGATCCTGTTTAGTTTCCATCTTTAAATGACTTAGTGGTAATACATCAGTTTAAATCCAGTGTAGTATTTTATTTTCCACACTTTCAGACGTTTCCAATTTCTTATTGTCAAAGTTTAGTCTGGAAAGTGCATCGACATACGGAATAATGATTCCTTTAATATATATTATGTCGAAATCAAAAGCCATTAGTTTTATTGCCCATCTTAAAATTCTGGAAGACGTTACATTTGGTCATTCTCTTTTGGGGTTGAATATAAGCTCCAAAGGTCTATGATCTGACTTTAACAAAAATCTTTTTCCCAACAAAAATTCTCCCGCACGTTCTGTGCTCCAAACTATTGCCAGTGTCTCTTTCTCAATATTTGAGTAGTTATCTTCGACCGACGTTAGTTTTCTCAATAGGTATATAATTAGATGACCTTCTTGAGATAAAATTCCCGCAATCGAATGCTGGCTTGCATCTGTCGTTAAAGTCACTTCCTTTCTGGGATCAAATATTTTTGTTATCGGTTTTCTTATTAGAACCTTTTTTAAACTTTCAAAGGATATATTTTGCCTTTGAGTCCAGTTAAATTCGGCATTCTTCTTTCTTAATTCTGCAAATGGTTCTACTATGTCTCTGTATTTAATTAAAAATTTGCTATAAAAATTAGCCAAACCCAAAAAAGATTCTTATTCCTTTTTATTTTTTGGTAGAGATATTTCCAATATTTTATTTATCAGCTTGTAGTCTGGTGAAATTCCTTTTTTAGATATTTGGTATCCTAAATACGATATTTTGTCGCAATTAAATTCACATTTATCGCGATTTATCGTCATACCCACATTTTAAATTTATTTAAAACTTGTTCCGTTTTTTGTTTTAATTCGTCTTTACTGCAAGCACCTATTCATATATCGTCTTAGTATATAATTATATTTTTTAACCCCTCAGCGATAAATTTTTCAATTGCTTTTTGAAAAATATGGCTTCACGTCTTAATTTCAAATGGAAGACGAGTCCATCGTAGTAAGCCAATAGGGGCGTTAATTGTTATTTCTTTAAATTTTTGCACCAATTTCTATTTGATTATACGATCAATTTGAGCAAAGTATTTCATACCTCCTAATTTATGTGTTTCTATTTCTATGTTCGGAAAGGGAAATGAATCCGAGCATATCTGATGATTCACTCCTATTTTGTAATCCCCACATATTCTTAAATCACCATTTGGTTTTCATATTGCAACAATTGGTGACGCCCAACTCCTACGACCCTGGGGCACTCTCTCGACTATGCCTTGTTTCATCATTTTCTTTAATTTCGCCACTACCATGGGTAAAATATGAACCGGCAATTTTCGAGATTCAGAATATGTGGGGTGGTTATTTTCTTTTAGTCGAATGCTTGCTTTATATCCTTTTAATAGCCCTATATCAGGTTCTTCAGACTTTATACAGTTTATCAATTTAGTAGTATCCACTTTTAACACGTCAATTCCGAGGATCCCCTGATTTTTTGTGCATTGAACCACCGTGATGGGAATAATTTCATAACAGGTTTTTGTCTCGAAAATTTCTTCAAAAGATCCTAAAATTTTTATGACAGATCCGTCAAATTGTTTTAAATCAAGTTTACTTTTTCTTAAATTGAGTCTACCCATTTCTTCCCAGAAATTCCTTGGGATCAGGGTAATATCGCTCTCTGTGTCAACCTGCATTGGAAATTCTATGCCATTCAACTTTATCGTTTCTCTCTGTCTTTAGCGAATATACTTCCGTACTTTCGGGAGGGGGGTTATATTTTCCACCCTTATTATATTCATTTTGTACCTACACACCGGCTGGAAGTGGTTTCTTTTTTTACAATTCACGCATAATTTTCCTCTGGCCGGGTATTTGTTTGTGTCGTTCTCGTGTTCTCTGTTGCAATATTTGCATTTTATTTGGCTATTAGTTGCACTGTAAACTTCGACATTATTTTTAGAATTATTGAATTCGTCAATTAATTCTAGTTGTTGTAAAAATTCAACACTTGCTTCGAATGTCATTTTATTTATTTGAAGCTTCTAAGATTTTATGCAACATTCTCCATGCCTTCAATTAATCTCAGAAGAATTAGTTCATCTTCTATTGCCATATCTTTTGAACTCCCAATATCTCGTTGCTTCTTTCAACCTATGTAAATATTGCCTAACAGTTTCATTTGGGTTTTGTCTGGTTTCCAAAAACTTTGTTCTTTCTGCAATTACAAGTTACTTCTTCGGACGTATATTCCTCTTTATGATATTTGAGATTTCATCATACGTTAAATTTTGGGGGATTACGATTGTTGATATGTTTTGTACGGCTTCATATCCCGCTGAAGCTAAAAAATAAATGTGTAATTTCGTTCTCCCCTCCCGGAGGCTTTCTGGTCTTTTAACTTCTTCACCCTAGCCAATGCTGCGAAAAATCTAATTCAAGTTTCGACGAAATCAGGGTGTTCTAAGGAACTTAAGGTTGGTATCGATGTGAAGTCAATCAATCTCTGGAACATACGTTTATCTGTAAGTATAGTTATTAGCCGTCTGCCTTGTTACTGAGGCAGACTACTTTTATAGTATATCTCATTTGCATATGATACTACACACACACACACCACACACACATATATATATATATATGTGTGTTTATGTTTTTAATATATATTTATTTGTATGGAAACAAGTTTGCTTGTTTCCATACAAATAAATAAATATATACTAAAAACATTATTTATTCATTTATTCATTAATGCTCTATCATAGATATTGAGCACTCTCCTGATAATAATGTACGTTGGCTTACTACTACCTCTTCAAGTGTGGTAGTACCAACCACACACACACACACACACACACACACACATGTATATATATATTTGTGTGTGTGCATGTGTGTATTCAAAATCAAATGTCGATATATATATATATATATATATATATATATATATATTTCAAAATCAATTGTGGATCTCTCTGTCTCTCTGTCTCTCTCTCTCTCTCTCTATATATATATATATATATAATAATATATATAATATTCTTACATTCAGTTTCGTCATGGCCTCGTTTATTTCACTTACCTCCGGCCATATATGAGAAAGTATTGAATGTAATACTGATCTGGGCACAATTTTTAATATTGGTGGAAATGATTGATAAGCTCTTCAGTTAACAGAATCCACCGATTCCACATTTCATTGGTTGCTTTAAGGGCAAATGTGTCCCTTTGGCCAAAATGGCTGAAAAGAATGCACTTTAGTTGGACAGGGCATTCACTATCGGAGTTTAAGGATTCGATAATCGATTTTCATTTTTATTATGAGATTGTTTTATGTTTCAGAGTTGTTTTTTTCTTCTTCTTCTTCTTCTTCTTCTTCTTCTTCTTCTTCTTCTTCTTCTTCTTCTTCACACATACATACATACATATAGCTGCGCGTGGTGTAATGGTTAGAGCCATAGGAAGTGGACACGTCGACTCGAGTTCAAATCCCGGACGAGGCATTGGGAAGGATGTGCATCCAACTATTCTCTCTCCGGCTATGGATAAATAGTAGAGCAGACTGGGCTCTTTAACCTTGGCAAAAAGAAGGAAAACTCTGAATTCATTCCCCTAGACTGGTTGTCATACCAAGTTTAACGAACCCAGTCTGCCCTACTACATATCCGTTACTAGAGGAGAATAGTTTGATTCATATCTTTCGCAGAAGTATTTAGGTTATATCAAATACAAATAACCTCGTTCAGGATTTGAACTAAATACGAAAATGTATATTAATCATTCACTTAATATATTAAAAAGTAAATTCTAAAGTATTTTGTATCGCTTTGCTTTCATTGGAATCGATTTATTATTTAGCTATTTTAATTTTTACATTGTTGGCCATCCATAGCAACTGTTAAATACCCTTTCTTATTGGGTATATAATTCGGAGTTTGTGGTGTCACCCTCTTCTTTTAGGGCTGCTTCCTTCTTTTGGGCTGGGTGTCTGCTCATTTCTTTGTTAATAACTAAGCAAGACTTTGTTTTTGTTTTTTTAAAGACGTCTAATCTTTATTCAAAACCCACGGCCAAAAGGGTTTTCTACCGCGGGGAGAAACAGGTATCTTAAGAGCAAATGACGCCTACGTCTGCTTCTCTCAGCTAACGGCCAACATCTGATTAACTTACTCTAATTTCCGTTCTCATGCATTCCTTTAGCTAATCAGCATTCAGGTTAGAGAAGGTTAAACAGCTGTCAATAACTTTTTTTTTAGGCTACCCACAAATTATGTAACACAACAAAATGTATCGCTGGTGCGCTCCTATGAATTTTCGCCCTTGAATTCACGATATACCCATTTTTTGGCATGAAATATGCACGGAATTTACTTAAAATCAAGTCGAAATTTTGGACCATATGACTTTTAGGCACCCCTTTTGCTTTGCTGATTCATAAGTACATTTTTTTCATTTACACCGTCAACATCCGGTTGTTTGTTAACATACGATTTTTAGAGGGTTTTTTTGAAATTATAAAACTAACCCCTAACCCCTAACCCTAACCCCTAACAAACAACCGGCTGTTGACGGTGTAAATGAAAAAATGCACTTATGTATCAGCAAAGCAAAAGGGTCATATGGTCCCAAAAGTTTTTTGATCTACCTTTTTCTTAAATGACAATGACTTGTATATTTGTTCGGCTTCTGTTCCCATACAATATATTTATGTATTCACTAGGGTTTCTGTCGAGTCTTCGCTTAACTTCGAAGCTATTCTGAAACGTTGAAATCTCTGACGTCATACTGACCAATTTCCAGCGTCTGTGAAGTCGAACTTCTCTGGGGGTTATATTGTAAACATTTTTCCTTTTTGCTGGTTTAGGGTTCATTTTAAAATGTTGGTATCATTTTTTTAATCCGACTTCTGGCACCATGTGTACTACACGAGCGCTGTACTTATTTGAGCCACGCCGTTTATTTGGAGATATTATGTCTGATATTGGGTGGGACGACAAACAAAGATCGGATCGTTGTCAAATAATCGACGGTGAGTGAAAACAGTGAGATATAGAACGTGAGAGACAGATCGTATTAGTTATTTTACCACACACAAACACTAACACACACACACACCACACACACATACACACACACATATATATGTTTATAAAAATGAAAAAAACAAAACAAGTTGCATTGAAAGCTGATATTTATTTAGCCGACACTATAGCGTTTCAGTTTGTCTATCAAACCATCGTTGAGACCATCGTCTGTGTTAAAAAGAAATCATTGATAAACAGAAGCTTGTGAGACTTTGTTTTTAGCGTGTAGCGGGTTCTGATGGTACTCAAATATGAGATAAAGACATAACTTAAAACGTCACGTAAAGTTGGCGTCCCCATTCAAACCGTGTGACACACACACACACACACACACACACACACACACATATATATATATATATATATATATATATATATATATAATACACGTGCGTGTGGTTTGGTTTATTTAATGCGAAAATATGATGGAACACAACTTTAAATTTAGTGCTTCTCTCAAGTCAGTAATTATCTTCATACTTCTAAAATTGTTCATGTTTGTTTAATATATCTTTTTTTTCTCGTCCAATTGATATTAGCTGTCTGCAAGACTATTGAGTCATATTTCATGTTTTTCTCTATAAAATTTTACAGTTAGTTTAAACCCATTACACTGTTGAATAGAGTTCGTTGAAATCTTTCTTTTGCACATAAAATATATCTTTCTCTCACTCCATTCGTCAAAGCTATCTGGTGTCGTGTACTGTAAAGATCTTTACAATTGGGGAACGAAAACGTTCAATATGAATTAGACGATTTGAAAATACCACAGCTGTATGTGAAGTAAAATATTATAACGAATTGTACTTTTTAAAACATTTTAAATTTCATAGCAACAGTCCGAAAAATCAAAATAATGCATATCTCCTAGTGTTCTGCCTTCATCGAAAGCAACCGCTTCTTTCCCCACACACATATCCTCTAATATTAACTGGGCCACGAACTAGGTCGAAATTTCGGTAATTCATGAACTTTAGTAAATTCCTACCATAAAATTATGCTTGCGCATCATTTGAAATGAACTTAATTGTCATTAAGAACACATTTTATTATATGTTTGTGTTAAAGCATGCAGTTGTATTGATTCGAACAAATTTATATATTTTTTTGTCTATATCGTACGATAATTCAAAATGTGTTCTTAATAACAATTAAGTTCATTTCAGATAATGCGCAAGCATAATTTTATGGTCGGAATTTACTAAACCAAAGCACATTTTGAATTATCGTACGATATAAACAAAAAATACAAACTTGTTCGAATCAATACAACTGCATGCTTTAACACAAAAATATCATAAACTGTGTTCTTAATAACAATTAAGTTCATTTCAGATGATGCACAAGCATAATTTTATGGTAATGCAGGGGCAGATAATCGCTACAGTAGGAATTTACTAAACCAAAGTTCATGATTACCGAAATTTCTACCTACATATCTATGATACTCCTTCAAAAACCACCTTCTCCCCCAACCACACCTATGTACATCTAAGGTCATGACCTTTGACTCATCATTGGAACTGCCAATTCAAATCCAACTACGTCATCAGATTTTGCCACTTTGTTTAGATTCTCACTAGTTCCTTCCGATTTGTCGTTCGACAAACACGCATCTACACGACTCTCCAAAGACATTCCACATTTCTTTAGTCTTTTCTACCTGAGGCTGATTGAAAGACATTCAACTTTCTATACTTAAAAAAATGTATTTCCTTAAATGTACGTATTTGTCAACAATACATAACTTTTGCGTTATATTTACCGTCTTTTATTATTCTTATTTCATTGTTTTATGTTCTTTCGTTACCGTTTGGTTAAACTGCTACCCGATCCCTTCACACAAGTGAAAAGGCAGAATATCTAGTATTATTTAAAACCGATTTAGAAATTTCTCTGAATGTTTGAGATGAGGCTTGATTAGTATTATCTGCGTTATTCGGACTATTGTGATGGCTCCCGATTACGACAAGAAGGTTTCCGATTACGACAAGAAAGTTCCCGAGTTCGAAAAGAAGGTTCCCGAGTCTGAAAAGAAATACCTGAAGAAGGCCGGAGGGCACATCGACCGAAACGTTGTACAGATAACAATGAAGATGGGGACAATAGTCCGAATAACGCAGATAATACCGATTCGTGTATGGCTTTTAAATTTCATAACAACAGTCTGGAAAATCAAAATAATGCATATCTATCAATCTATCTATTCCAGTCAGTTCATATCTATCTATCTATCTATCTATCTATAAAATACCGAAATTAAATAGTAATGAATCTGTTCTATACTTAATTGGGTGACCACTTAAGCAACAGCAGGTACTGTTAGCAACATAAGTTCTATGTTTATCAAAATGACATGACTCGGCATTAAATAACTTGAAAAGGGTTGATATGCCGTAAAACAACCAAGAACCGCCCATCTAAAAAGGAATGACTCTAAAGAGTTGCTGATAATTTGACGGAAATCTGACCACAAATGCCAGGAGCGTAGTGCTAATGACGGGCGGGTATATCAACCCTTTTCAAGTCATTTAATGCCGAATCAAGTCATTTTGATAAACATAGAACTTGGGTTGCTTACAGCATTGGTGAATTACAAGATTATTCCGATATACTCAGAATTGTGTTATCGTCTTGGGTAGTTATTATAATCACAGCGTTTCGGCTGTTGTACCCTCCGGCCTTCTTCAAATGTCTTTCGTAACCGGTAACCTTCTGGAGATTTCGTAACGAACTCTTTGTTCCATGCGACGCAGGTAAATTGTTCTCATTTCTATGTCCATGCTTAGAGGATATTTCGTATCAGTTAATTCTTCCGAAATTCGGCCTTGTCTCTTTCACTGAACCCAAGGACATAATTCTTCATTCATTACTCCACGCAGGGACTTAGGCAGGAACTTAGGCATTGGTTAATTTGTATTGAATTATCTGATGATGTAACAAGCAGCCATGTATGTGGTGATATATACATTTATACGTTACTATCACAATATATATACGCAAACACACGCACACACACACACACACACACACACACACACACACACACATATATATATATATATAAATTAATCTTTTGATGAAGCCACATGCACACACACATACATATATATATATGTCCCTCGTATTATATATATTATATTTATTATTTCTAATAATAATGGAAATTCGGTATAAATTTGTCTGTAACCAAAACTACGTCACTGCTTATGTCAAATTATCCAAAATTGTCAATACATAGAATAAAGAACGGCCCTGTATTATATACACTCAAAATTTGAATATGCCATCTTATACGGTCCTTATTGTGTTTTTTTTAAAACAAGTTTTAATAAATACATGCTTGGAATTATATATTCATTTATAGTTTGTTTTATCTTAATATGTATTTAAAGGTATCTAACGTATAGAGCTTTACGAGAAAATTATTTAAAAACAAGAAATATTCATTTTTTCAGTATCAAGAGGTTGACTAAAAAGTTTACAAATGAATAAATGCCTATTATTTTGTTTAAAATGTATGTGTAAAATATTCAAAATAAATATTTAATTAATAACTAATAGATGTGTGCAACATTTTATTTGGGCGGGGGGGGGCAGAACTAAGTTTCCATTTCAAATTGTTTTATCTTTTAAAATTCTTTAATAAATTTGAGGATTTTACTTATGATACAAACCCTCTGATACTGAATTTTTAACTCCCACCCACTCAGGCAAAATCTTTCAAAAATTCATTTTTATACCACCCGAAGGGCGTTTATTTTGTTGCTAGTCATAATTATATATTTATATAAATATGTATACATTGAAAATGATTATCAGATGACGCTAATCAACCAATATCAAATTAACGAAAGCTCATATTATATAATTGAATTATTTATTAATTTGATATAATTATTTATTTAATTACATAACCAAATTTTGTTTTTTTATCTCATATTTCTTTCTGATATATATATATATATATATATATATATATATATATATATATATATATATATGTTACGTTGTAATATTCACGGCACTAAAACGATACATGTATCGTAGTCCTTTTTTCTTTCTTGGTACTAAAACTCCAAAAGTCACCGTGCTGAAATGGTGCCGATAAAAAAATCATAACACGAGAAACATGTCGTCACAACTGCCAGCCTTTATTATCGTGCTCGTATAGTGGGCTCCTACCAGAGAGGAGGAAAGGCAGAGAGAAAGAGAGAGAGAGAGAACACTACTAGATTACTGGGCTCTCATGAGGTCCGTACCCTACGACCGCCGCCGGCAAAAAGAGGACGAACCCTTTCTTTTTTCCCCCACGTCACCACGTGACTTCCGGTCAACACCCGACTTCCGCTTGCGGTCAATTCTCCGTTCGGGGTTACTCTACGGTCAAACCATCGCTCTCCTCTTTTGGGTCATCACTATTTTTTAAGCCTTTGTTATTTATTCCTCCTCCTTCCATTAGTAGTCCTAGCTCACAAAAGTCAGGAATATACCCATCTTGCAACAATTCCTCCCTTACCATCATTCTAAAATTTTTACCCGTAAAAATTTTCAAAAGTATCTCTTTTTTTTTTTTAAGAATATGCGTAATTATTCATTAGATTTTATTATTTTATTTTTTTAAATCCCTTCTATCCGATATAGACCTTCCTATCTCCGATAGAGCCACACGAGCATTCAATTTTACAATAATACAAAAAAAAAAACACATACATATATAAAGTAAAAAGAACATTTACAAAATCATTAAAGCAGGTGATATTCTCCTCTTTGTTCCACAATTGTGCTCTGACCTTACTTACTTATTTGTTCATTTTTTTTTTTTTTTTTTTTTTTAGGAAATACTCTCTCCAATTTGAATTTAAAAAAAAATTACTCATTTATTTTTCATTCTTATCAATTGCAGACCTATACTGATTTATAGTTTTTCAAGCAACGGCGTTATCATCGCCTTCTTCAGCTGGTCGATAATTCTTTTCTTTATTATTCCTTCTTCTCTTCGTATCTATTCATTTTTAATCCTTTTTAGTTTTTCATTTATTTATCTTTTCTTTTTCCGTCACTATTCCATCTCATATTCCGTGTGATCCATATTTTCATTTACTCATTTTTCTTATCCTTTTTCTTTTCTTTTCTTTTCTTTTTCCTTCATCTATCTCTAATTTATTTCCGAGTGCCAAAAACTAGTTTTTTCGGGAAGGTATTTTCTGTGTAAACAAACATTTGAACCAAAGGCCTTTAAAGCTATCTTCATAGTCGCTGTCTGGTGGGGTATCATGTTTCCTTGTGGGCAGTACTGGTTGACCCCGGGTGAGCTCGCTGCTACTACCATAATCATTTGTACTCCCAGCGTTTTCAATACTTTCTTTCATTGCAACTCTAAGCATAGCTATTTTCCTTTCCATTAGGGGAACATATTCTTTTATTTCTTCGTAGTCACTATCTGACGGTGTGGTTTTTACTTTAGGCCTTATTGTTTTATGGGAATCTTTCGTGATGCTATTCACTGTTGGAGTTGTTTTGTGGTTTACCATTTTAGCCATTTCTCCAAAATTATTTTTATTATTACCAACGTCCACCTGTCTGTTAAGTTTCTCTTTCTTTTTCTTTTTTCTATTGGGACATAGTTGTTCATTGTTCCTATCACCTTCACCCGTGTGATTCGTACCCTCAGTATCCACATCACTATGTGAAGTATTAGTATCCTTATCGGAGTTTTCTCTCTGAATAGCTGTATATTTATCTTTATTTTCTGAGATATGTTCCGAGGACGTAGAATGGACTTGTGTGCCCTCTTTAGTTCTGCCATTCATTTTAGACAAAGCATGGTGCTGATTTTTGAGGGCTATCCCATGCTTGTCTCTATTTTTAATCTGTTCGGATGTGCTTTTAGGGATGAATGTCCTCCACTTTTTATTATTTTTTACAGGACAATTTCTTATGAGGTGATATTTGCTATTACACCCCCAACAGCGTCTAGTCTGGTCTCTATTACCTATCTGAGGATGCACATTGCAATTCCTAACTGTAGGTACGTTTCTACTCTGCTTGTTAAATTTTTTTCTATAATTACTTGTTCTTAATGTATCCTCTAAAAGAGTTCTTTGATAGGCCCTATCCAACCCCTTTTCAACACTTTTTAAAGCACTCGTTACAGAATTTAATGCATCAACCAAGCCTGCGGTGAGATTCTGCAAAAACTCTTTAATAGTCTGAGACTCCATTTCGCACAAACAATTTCAGTCACCAGATAAGAGAAAAACTTGCACTAATACGAATGATACTAATAACAGTAAAAACAAAACAAAAATACACAATTTGCAGAACAAGAGAAAAAAAAATATCACCTACCTTGTCACTTCTACGTATATTTTTCCTTTTTTTTTTAAAAAGTTCTTTTTTTTTTTTGTAATGTTCATTAATTCCGTCCTTTCTTTTTTTTTTTTTTTTTTTTAAATTCACACGTGGACGTATATTTTTTTCTCCACGTGGGTTTCTCCTTCTTTTATAAATCTTTTTTTTTCTTCACACGTGGTCCTTTTTTTTTTTTTTTTAAGTTCTCAATTATTTGTTGACTCGTTGTTGCCGTTCATCTCCTTTAATAAGATTTTAAAAGGTTGCTCCCTTTTCTTTTTTTTTTTCAAGGTGGGTCTTTTTCTTTGTTTTTCTTTTTAAGCTCTTTTTTCTCTTCAAATGCTCGCTGTTGTTGTTCTTCTTTCTTTTTTCTTTTACTTCTCCTGTTTTTTTTTTCTTTCTCTCTCGTTTCTCAACAGGTCACTCCCTTCTTTTTTTCGTCACACGTGGGTCCTTTTTCTTTGTTTGTTTGACTCGCTCTTTCTTTCGTTTACGTTAGTTTCTGTTACAATTCCGGCCGATGTCTTTTCTTTTTTCGTATCCCCTCGTTGCGTCGTGGTAAACTGGTTCCTTATGAGTCCGTGTTTGAACTCCGTGGTCAGCGGGCACCAAAACGATATATGTTACGTTGTAATATTCACGGCACTAAAACGATACATGTACCGTAGTCCTTTTTTCTTTCCTGGTACTAAAACTCCAAAAGTCACCGTGCTGAAATGGTGCCGATAAAAAAATCATAACACGAGAAACATGTCGTCACAACTGCCAGCCTTTATTATCGTGCTCGTATAGTGGGCTCCTACCAGAGAGGAGGAAAGGCAGAGAGAAAGAGAGAGAGAGAGAACACTACTAGATTACTGGGCTCTCATGAGGTCCGTACCCTACGACCGCCGCCGGCAAAAAGAGGACGAACCCTTTCTTTTTTCCCCCACGTCACCACGTGACTTCCGGTCAACACCCGACTTCCGCTTGCGGTCAATTCTCCGTTCGGGGTTACTCTATGGTCAAACCATCGCTCTCCTCTTTTGGGTCATCACTATTTTTTAAGCCTTTGTTATTTATTCCTCCTCCTTCCATTAGTAGTCCTAGCTCACAAAAGTCAGGAATATACCCATCTTGCAACATATATATATATATATATATATATATATATATATATATATATAATTCACAGAAGCTTACTACCCGAATTTCAAGTATTTTCATGTTAACGCTGCCAAAAACAAATGGGACAAATGAACAGTTATACGTTACTCTGTCTATATATATATATATATATATATATATATACAAACACACGCAATCATACACACACATATACATATGTATATATGTATATATAAGTAAGTATAAACACCTTCCAAAAGAGAGAGAGAGAGAGAGAGAAGAGAGAGAGAGAGAGAGAGGAGAGGGAGAGAAGGAGAGAAGAGAGAGAGAGAAGGAGAGAGATAGATAGAGAGAAAGAGAGAGAGAGAGAGAAGAGAGAGGAGAAGAGAGAGAGAGAGAGAGAGAGAGAGAGAGAGATGGGGCAGGGATAGAAGAAAGTAGGCTAACTGTTACAAAGATGAAACCCCTAAAACCCTGTCGCCTAAATTATACTTGAATTTAGGGAAAATAAATAATTTGCAATATTTTAGAAGCATTTTTTTTTCTTGGCAAAATCAGAAAAAGCATTCCCTAATATATAAAAAAAGACAACAACAACAAAACAAAAAACAAAAAAACAAAAGAAGAAAAAAGAAAAAAGAAAAAAAATTCAGAAAAACTTTATCTCATGTAAAAGAGTTGAAAAGTTAACATTTCTACCTACGCCACAAAAAAAAAAAAAAAAAAAAAAATGATTTTATCATTTTTTTTTTTTTTTTTTAGAAAAGAAAAAACAACCCTCCCTACAAAAATTCAAAATCAGCAACAACAACAACAACAACAACAGAAAAAAGAAAAGGATAATAACAAAAACCAAAAACCAAAAAAAAAAAACCCCAAAAAAACAAAAAAAAAAAAAAAAACAATACCGATTATTTCCTGAAGCTATATTTGAACAATCAGTCCCACTTACTGAGTGCACAATGATATGTTCATTTGAATGGAAATGGATTTACGAACCGGAAAAAAATCTATATATGTTTATTTTTTATATTTTTAGAAACATTACAGAAGACCTAATCATCTGTGCGACAATCAGAAATTCCTAAAATGAAAGAACGCTTCATGTCACCCTTGGGGATTGGAACTGGATATTATTTCACGTACATAAAACCAAGCCCAACCTATTATTATACGATGGCCAGTCAAAAAGTAATGCCATTTTGTTTAGGACATGTATAATTACCAACACAGGAACATGTATTATACATCAAAATGAAACTGGTCCTCTCTGGATCACATCCTACTTCTCCACATAGTCACCGTTTCTCTCAATGGCAATGTTCTACCTTCGAAGGAGAGCATATATCCCTACCCTATAAAATTCTGTTGATTGTTCTTTGAGCCACTTCTACACTACATATTTCACTTCCTCGTCACTGGAATAATGTTTGCCTCTCAAAACTTCTTTCATAGGGCCGAAGAGATGATAATCTGAAGGCGCTAAATCGGGTGAGTATGGAGATGTGACCTGATTTCTTGGTTTGAAATTAGAAAAAGAAAGAAAGAAGAAAAAATCGGAAGTTTAAACCTTCCGATCGTTTGGGTTGGAGTAGAATCAAAACAGATGGTGCGATTATAAGGCCGCACAGAGCGATTGAGATGTCCGTGTCGGGAGTGGAATTTCAAGTGGGTCAGAAGCTCCTTAAATCGGCGGCGATCGAGACAGTTCTTTGATGTAACTAGACGAGGGCGCGGAACAAGATAAACATGGTCAGTCGACTTCCCGGTTATCTTGGGCCATTGGAAAATATATTTTTATTATTTGTCCTTTCTCCACTTAGGAAAAACTTCTTTTGTTTTGTAAATGGCCGGAAGAGAAAGTCAAATTTATTTAAGACACATTTTGTTGGGAAACACTCAAGTAGCCGGAAGAGATAGCACTTGGATTAGTGAGCGGAAGTGAATTCTATTGACTGGTTAGAACTAGAGGAGGCGGTACTTTTCCAGAGTAGGATGTCTAGAGAGAGTTACTAATATCTTCATGCCGGCCGGAAATAAAAATGTTCCGATTGAAATATTATTTAACTGAAACGTTTTTGCTTGAGAATGAGAGATGAAGTAGAGATGCAGCTTAGAAGAGATGAAGTTGTGATTGCTTGAGAATCACATGAGCTGACTGGAGCTAGTGGAGAAGATTAACGCAAATACTGAGAGCCGAGAGAAACTGACTTCAGCTAAGACCATTGAAAACTTAGTCAACTTTACAAACTGTTTTGCACAGTACTTTGCAGAAGACCAGAAGTTATTAATTACGGGTCCATCACTCCCACAGTCTTGAGAAATAATTGTTTGTATTCTTTTGTTATTCTTTTGAATATAAATGTTGTTGGGTTTGAAGAAGAAAAAGAGTCGTTGTTTTTTATGTGACCACTAGGCCGCCGTTAACCTTGGAAATCAGTTTCTATAGCAGATTTCTAGTCGTTTGAGATCCGAACACAACGTGGGCATTCGGCTAGACTTTCAGCAAATATAGAGACCCTGCAATCCATGGTTGATGGAGAAAATCCGATCTTGACGGCAAATTTCGGAAATTCTGTGAGCCCTTTAGCTCAGTAGCGACCGACGGGTTATAGAGAATGTGGTAAAGTTGTACACCGATTTTCTATGGTCGAGCATTGTCATGCAGAAGTAGAACATTGTCGAATGGCAAGTTGGGTCTTTCTCTGAGCTTCGTTAGGGTCTCAATGTAGGTCTTAATTGAAAAAAACTCACATGAAATAAAGAAAATGGCATTACTTTTTGACTCACCCTCGTATATGTATTTACCCAACCTCTCCGCGACACATTGTTAATTTTAAAGCGTAACTTTGTAGGTTTGAATTCAGAGTTTTCCTTTTCCTAGAGTCGTTGCCGTACAAAGGTTTGTGGAGGTGCGTGGTGTAATGGTTTGCGTTGTAGGAAATGGACACGGCGAATCGATTTCAAATGATGGACAAGAAAATGTCCTATACTTTAACCCAATGGCTAATCCCGATCTACGAAAAACAAGTAGAAGACTTGAATGTCTACAACTGAAGATCATAAAGAAAATATATTCCATGGTCTTTAACAATACCTGGCTAAATTAGAACTTAATGTAAAGATACACAATATATATATATATATATATATATATATATATATATATATATATAGAGAGAGAGAGAGAGAGAGAGAGATATAAGTGTTGTTATGGGTCCAACGGGAGAAAATTAAATATTTGATAAAAAGGAAGGTCCGCAAAATGGATTATGTTTTTAGAATATATATATATATATATATATATATATATATATATGTGTGTGTGTGTGTGTGTGTGTGTGTGTGTGTGTGTGTGTAATCATCCACCAGTCCTGTTTCGACATCTCTTCAGAGCGACTAGACTTTGTAAGCTGCTTAAACCCGGGATCAAAAGTCCACCGATTTTTCATTAGTCAGAACCTCTAACCAACAGGCTATCAGCACACCCACTAGCAGAAGGGTTTTTTTTCTTTTTTTTATTATAAAGATAAATACATACATATGTAAGAGCTACTAAAGAGATCTATCAGTTCTAAGTAGAGCCTTGTAATTTTTGCGTAAAGAGCCGCCGCCAGCGAATTTCCCTTCCATAGAACTCAATCCACTAGGGGTGGAGAGCATATATATAGCCGTCCACATACAATCCCGTTTCGACGTAAATCGTCTCTTCAGTGCGACGCGTTGGGTTGATAACCCGGTTGTTAGGGGCTCTGATTGATGAAAAATCCCGGCTGGAAGCAGCCTGCTAAATCTTGCCACAATCAAGAGAGTTGACACATCGAAACAGGACTGGATTTTTCGAACACTTCAAAATTCTCTGTATTTTGACCGTTTTAACTTCAAATATCAAACATTTTACTCTGATGAAGACCGTTATTCTTTGTATGCTTAAAGATTTTATAATTTTCTATTATTATTTCATTTTATATCTAAAATAATAATAAATGGAATACATGTGTACATGAACAAACTCCTGACCGAAACACGTGTTAGTAAATCTATTTTATCCATTCAACATTTTCTTTCCTTTATTTATTTTTCCTTTCAACATATCGTCGGATTCATTTCCATTTTCAACTTACACACACACACACACAATTATAATGGAGATTGTGTGTTTGTCTGTCTGTAACCGAAACTATATCACAATTACCTTAGTTATTTACATCACATTCTCCATGATTTTATTTTTATTTAAACCTCAATTATTAATAAATTGTTTTACATTACAAGTATATATATATATATATATATATGAAGGGCTACTATCTATTTAATCTTCAGTGCGACTCGCCTTAGTAAGCTGTTTCAAGCCGGGATCGTAACTCGTCCGATTTTTCATCAGTCAGAGCCTCTAACCACCGGGCTGTGCTGCTGTTACGATAGATGGGCTATCCAGTTTGATAACTTTAAGAGGAATATGTGGAAGAATTCCGTAAGGTATAGATTTATAATTGTCGATATTGTGAAACGAATAAAATGGTCAGTCTAATGAACAGATAAATGGATAAACCGAAATGAAGAATATACCGTAGTTAATTCGTACATACTACACACACACACACACACACACACACACACACACACATATATATATATATATATTATATATATATATATATATACCTTTAACAATGAAAGTATCGATTATTAGTTTCTTTGTTTCTTTCCTGGAAAAATAATGAAACAAATTGATTCAATATAAACTACACGCAATTAGAGCATAAGCAACCCGGAATATATATATATATATATATAATATATATATATATATATATATATATATATATTTGTGATTATGGGAGGTACATATATCAGGTTTGCGCATTAGTATGAAGCATTAAAGTAAGAAATATCAGAAACTCGGTTATTTTTAAGTAGAGTTTCGTTTATTTAGTAGTAGTAAATTCATTTCTTTAATGCTTCAACTGTCCAAACCTGATGTATGTACCTCCCACAAACGGATACATATACCAAAATAATCACAAATATAAATACTTACTAGAAACATACGGAGACCCTTAGACAACACCATATATATATATATATATATATATATATATATATATATATATATATATAAAATGTATTATAAAACTATAAAGTTATTTTGAGTGCAAACAAGTGTTCTTGAATAATCTATTGTTTGTCTAATCCACCAGACAAATTTCTCGGATCACGTTAGGAAATAAAAAAGATCACTTACAATAATTTAGCTCTTTTGACCTAAACAAATATGATCTCATTCATCACTGTAGCTATTGAAAAATCAATCATTTCGGTTGATTGTACGTTGCGTTTGTGTCTGGAAGAAGAAGAAGAAAAAAAGAAGAAATGGTCATGTGATCGAGTTGGAAGGGCGACTAGTGCTTCGAAAAGTAACTTTGTTAGAATGGAGTAAAAAATAGAAACGTCTGTTTCTCCTCGGACAATTTTCTTTCTTTCTTTTTTCTTTCTTTCTTTCTTTTTTCTTTCTTTCTTTCTTTTTTTTTTGTTGTTTTTTTGAATGGTGTCCAACACTGACACAATATCCAAGGAGTCGCATTTTGGCGTGGGTCATAGACGGATACGCTTCTTAAAACCGCAGGGGGATTCTGATTTTGATTCTGCTGACAGTTCCGCCTTTTCAGAAGTTCTTCACAACTATCCCCCCCCCCCGCTGTTATTAGATTGAGGTACGCGTGAAATCTGCGATACTATCTCAGAATTACCACATATATCTGTGAACACTTTTGAGCAAAACTTGCAAATCGGTCCGAAAATAAAAATATATTACAGAGTGATCCAGAAAAAACAGAACCTAAATTATTTATTTTCCCATTAAACTAACCCTAAACCCTAAACCACAACCCTAACCCTAAACCACAACCCTAACCCTAACCCTAAACCCCCTAGTTAAAATTAACAGTTTTATTACAAAATTTGTGGATTCTGTTTTTTCTGGGTCACCCTAATTTTCCGACCGATTTGCAAGTTTTGCCCACTTTTGGTTGTTGAGATAGTTATGCTTTTGCCTTCAGTGCCCTATCTATCTCCGTTTGTGCATATCTATCTATCTGTATAGGACAAACTGGGAAGACAGCAGCCCAAAATAAGGACCAATTATATCAAAGTGAAAATAGATAAAATGCAACAATAGCAAGTGTATGATCTATCTATCTATCTATCTATCTATCTATCTCAGTTTATATATATATATATATATATATATATATATATATATAATATATATATATATATGTGTGTGTGTGTGTGTGTGTATGTGTGTGTGTGTGTGTGTGTGTGTATAGATGTAGATATTATATATATATATTTTATTTCTCTACCAGAATGAAAAAACTGATAACTGTCACAGGGGAAAAAAAAAAAAAGAAAAGAAAAAAAAAAAAGAAAAGACCAACTCTTTCTGAAAATAATAAACAATCGTATGTGGAGGCCAAAAAGGAAAAACACCGAAGGAGTTTTCTAAGTTATATATGTAAAGAGTGCTCAGTACGCTAAGTGATGTTCCGAAAGTAGAGCCTTCTGTTTATTTTCACGGAAACTAAAACAAATATAGAATGGGTGGTATATAACATATAGAAGAACTTGCAGAAAAAGAAGAAAAAAGCGGGAAATAAGAAATTAGATTCTTTATTTACAACTGGCGTGACGTAAAGTGCCTATATCTATTAATAATGGAAATTCACTTCCGGTTTTTGTCTGTAACAAAAACTACGTCACTGCTTACGTCACTATACCCGAAATCGTCATAACAAATAACATAATAAATACACTCAAAATTTGAGCATGCAACATTAGACAGTCCTCATTGTTTTTTAAAACAAGTTTTAATAGATACATCCCCAGTATCATATATTTATATATAGTTTGTTTTATTTTAATAGATATTAAAGTTAATAGAACTTAGTTTCGATTTCAAATTGTTTTATTTTTTTTACTCCTTTAATAAATTTGATGATTTCATGATTTATGATTCAAACTCCCGAAATTTAATTTTTAACTTCCACCTCCACAAGCAATATCTTTAAAGATTTACATAAATTTTTACATCGCCCGGAGGTGTTTTTTTATTTTTGCTAGTACGAATAATTCACAATAAAACACTACTAGAAAAGATCTTTTGAAGTGCAGATAATTGAACCAAGCAGTTTGATACCAACCCTTGCTAACACAGCGTATGAGTAGCACACACACACAACACAACACACACACACACACACATATATATATATATATATATATATATATATATGAGCAGAAATAGATATATAACCACAAAATGGCTGATTTTTAAGCCTTTTTCTTTACCAATTATATTGCACTGTTCAATTATATTGAACATCGTGCCCTCAAATTGGACCTGAACTACTCTAATATTCCGCCGTTGGAAGAAAGGACCAACTTAGAATCATCCTAATACCAACTTACCTGGTAACCCATCTACGGATATATATATATATATATATATATATATATATATATATATCCGTGATATACAGATATGTAAGCTAGGTTTGTAAAGAAAGTGAAGTATTTTTTTTTTTGCTTTTAAAGATTATTATTAAAGAGTGTGTATATTGGCTTGGGTACAATAGCGTCTCTTTGCTGGTAATTGCGTGTGATTAATGAATGTTTGTTGTTGCTTGTTTTTGTTGTTGTTGTTATTGTTATTGTTGCTTGTTGCTTGTTAAAAGGAACAGTGAGGTTGGAGTTTAATGGAATTGCCATCAGGCGTACATTTTGCCGAGATAAAAATCCTGCAAGCTAAAGAAATTCGCCTCTAAAGAAATAAGTGCAGTCACTTATGCACATTCTGTGCCATTATGAGAAAAACTAGTAAATCTACAAGAATTTCTTTTAGCTGCCACCAACATTTACGGAGTCCGCATACACCGTATATATGCACTATTAACGGTATATATATATATATATATATATATATATATATATATATATATATATATATATATATGCTCAAGGTTATAACAAGCGCTCTGAGTGCTTTCCAAGAACAGAGAAAAGCATTAACTTTGAATCTATCTCAAGTGTAGGTAAACTGTTAGTAAGCAAGAACCGTTGACTCTATTTCCACACTACCCTATATATATATATATATATTATATATATATATATATATATATATATAGTCGGGGCGGCCTAATGTTGGTATCAACCAGACAGCGAGGGAGTCTATTCCCTTTTCCCTAACGCTAGACCAAGGAGATTATTTTCGCATCTGAGGTGGAGCGCCACACCTACCATCAGCTCCTCACTTTACCACACAGATCCCTGTGCTACTCATACGCTGATCTGGCGGAGGCCGATATCGAACCAAAAACCTGTGATTCCTAGCCGAAAACTCTACCGACTGAGCTAAACTCTCTCTGTCTCTTTGTCTCTCTATATATATGTATGTGTGTGTGTGTGTGTGTAGGCGGAATGGCCTATTGTCGGTATCAGCTGGGCAGTGAGGGAGTCTTTCAGTTTTTCACTTGTGCCAGACCATCTCTCTCTCTCTCTCTCTCTCTCTCTCTCCTCTCTCTCTCTCTCTCTCTCTCTCTCTCTCTCGGTTTGTGCAGAGAATACCGGTGACTGAGAACAACTTTTAAAAAATGGAGTTGTTTGCGGTGTAATGGTTACCATCATAAGAAATGAACGTAAGATGAGAACCACATCTACAGTGTCTACATACATACGCACATGAGCACTTTAGTGGTTAAGGAATATATATACATGCTCAAAGGCTATAACAAGCACTCTGAGTGCTTTTTAAGACCAGAGCAAGCATTAACTTTTAGATTATTTAGAGATTCTATCTCTAGTATAGATAAGTAAAGTCGACGGGGCGGCCTAAAGTCGGTATTAGCCAGTCAGCTAGGGAGTCTATCCACTTTTCAATAGCGGTAGACCAAGGAGATTGTTTTAGCATGTGAGGTGGAGCGCCATACTTACCATCAGCTCCTTACTTTACCGCACCGATCCCTGTGCTACTCATATGATGAGTTGGCGGGGATCGGTATCAAACTAGGAACCTTGTGGTTTCTAGCCGAACGCTCTACCGACTGAGCTAACCCGGCCCCATATATTATATATATATATATATATATATATATATATATTATTTTATTTTGTGGTTAATTGTTTTATTTTCGTAGTTTCCTCACGTCGTACATACATACATACATACATACATACATGCATACCTACACATCAACTGCCCTTTATATATGTACTAGAACCGGCTACCTGGCGTTGCCTGGGTATAAAAAATTTAGTTACACAGATCCATTATTACTTATCGCAAGTTCGATCCTCACTGGAATCCCCATGAACATCCCTACGTAAAAAAAAGACCTGGTGGGACGTCAGGAATTTTTTCGCCCGGGTAGGAGGAATGATATTACATATATGGTAAGAAATTTTAATTTAATAATTTACAATTTCTAAAAAATAAGATATAAATGAGGTGATTAATTCAATCAATCAATATATTTCAGAGCGAAAACAAATTGCAAAAATAAATAACTAAATAAGTAAATAAATAAAATAACGCGCTAATGACTTTCCCTTCTGTTACTATTCAAATTTTAATTTTTCAAATATCTTCTCAAATACAAATAAAAATCTTCATTATTTTTGCACAAAAATCAAGCTTTGGTGATAGTGAATGTGTATATATATTTACTTTGTCGTTAGTTGTTTTATTTTCGTAGTTTCCTCCGGACATATATACCATACACACATACACACCAACTGCCCTTTCCAACTTCGAGATTGAAACCCTTTGTAGTTGTACATAATTTTAACCATTGTGTAATGAATAATATTGTTATATATGCATGTTAACAAGCGTTTCGTAGTTATTTAGTTGGTTGCCCAGTTAACAGCATTGGTAAATTTGATCGTCTTCAAACCCAGCCAGAACTGAGAGAAGACCGAACCAGCTATTCCACTACTTTCCTGTGGGTCAAACAACACAACGTAGGCACAGGAAGTCCGAACGAACAGGTTCACCGGAAACATCAACCTATGTGGCTCGCAGCGCGACACGCACTTATAGGACCACATATTTATATATGTGTCAATTGATGGCTTTTGATGTTTATTTTACAGTGGATCACTCAAGAAGCATTGCGCAGTAGGGCAGGTCGATTTTTCACTTTAAAATATGAAATTGTCCATCTATACGCAAGTTGTGTGTTAGTATACTGAATACTGATACCAAAAATTACACTTTTTACTTGCATCATTGTCTGAGGAAATCTCACCAAAATCGTCTACTAAAATGCACTAAAAATCCCCGTTTTCGCAAAATTTAGCCTTTAGAAAACGAGGAATTTTAGTGCATTTTAGTAGACGATCATTGATGCTATTTCCTCAGACAATGGTACAAGTAAAAGATCTAATTTTTGGTATCAATATTCAGTATACTAACACACAACTTTCGCATAGATGGACAATTTGGTATTTTTTTAAAAGTGAAAAATCGACCTACCCTATTGCGAAGTGAGCCGCCATTGAAGTAGCAACGAGTGTGATGTTGGCAAGTCTTTTCCCTGGAATCCACTGTCAACGACCTCTACACAGAGCGTCATAACTTTTAATTGTGTCTGTGATTTTTATCCTGATTTATTTTGTATATCCTTTAACAAGATATGTCCTAAGCGCAGGAGATAGTTTTCCATGTAATTAAGCACTGCGATTGTGAGTCTCTGAACACTGAAAACATTTTTTTATGCAAATTAAGAGTAATTGTTTATTCGCTTTACGCCACTTCAGTTTGAAAAACGTGTTATTCTCTCTCTCTCTCTCTCTTTATATCTTTCTCTCTTCCCCCTCTCTTTCCCCTCTCTCTCTCTCTCTCTCACACACACTCCTCTCTCTCTCTCTCTCTCTCTCTCTCTATATATATATATATATATATATATATATATAATACTAAAGCTGAATAAATCAATGTCTCTTAAAGGCTTTTTTACTGTTTAATTTAATGAAACAAATGTTATACTAAATTATTCCTTAGTTTTAGGATTGAGTTATGTTTGAAAAAAAATCCATTTTAATTGGTTCTATTTAGTCTATTTTACAATTAGAGAAGAGAGAGAGAGAGAGAGAGAGAGAGAGAGAGAGAGAGAGAGAGAGAGAGAGAGAGAGAGTTGGATTGTGCAAAACGTATTTGTATGTTAAATTTCATAAGCAGCGAGCCACTAGCTTCAACATCTTGGCTCTTAATAAATTTACATTAGGTCAAACGTTCCTTTTCTTAGAAATTTTACAAAAATGATTTTAATGTTTTTTTAAAAACACACACACACACACACACACACACACACACATATATATATATATATATATATATATTATATAGAGAGAGAGAGAGAATAACACAGAAATAAAACCACATATTGTAACCAATTGTTTAACATTTTCACGACCATCAGCCTATGCTACACACGCGGACGCGTGCTCGCTTACACTAACATAGACACAGACTGACAGACAGATAGGCACACACACACACACACACGCACACACACACACACATATATATATATATATATATATATGCGTATGTGTGCGCGCATGTGTGCATAATTTCAGTAATATATAAGTAGGTTTTTCCCTCTTTTTTGTCTGCATCTTGTTCTTTCATTCATTCGTTTTTCCATTGTTTTTCTCTCTCTCTCACTTGTCTCCATTTAGCTAAATTAGAAACAAAATTCGAAAAACGAATTAATAGGTCAAATGACTTGGTAGGTGAAAATCCAGCAACGCATGATGCTGACATTTTGCGTTTCGCGCGCAAAAGAAAACAAAAGCAAGATGGCTGACATTTAAATCGTGAGAGGAAAATTGAAATAAAAATGGTGGAATCGTTGGCGGTGATTTGTAATTGAAAGTTGTTTACATCGTTGTTTCTTTCGAAAAACAAAAAGAAACAAAAAAGAAACAAAACAAATAAACAAAAAAGAAACAACAACAACAACAATAAAATGCTCAGTCGGCTGAGGCTTTAGAATACACCGACTGCACCTCTACAGAAGGGTAAGACTCCCACAATGGGCCCACCTGTGGGCCGTGGGTGGCGACTCGTGATGCTTATGGGTGGAACCCAGGTGGCTAAGATCTTCATGTCTTGAGTGTGACGTTAAACGCTGATGGTGAGGTTCCAGTTCTGGAGGTCTGGGGAATGTGGAGTATAAAAGATCTTCTTTCAAACTATCGCTACGAATCATTCAAAACTTTGCCGGCATTAAATGACCCACCGTAGTTGATATGCCGTAAAACAAAACAAGACAAAACAAACAAACAACAATAAAACAACACACTTCTCTCCTATTTATTTCCTTTTTCCTTCATTAAATTCTCCTACCAGAAAATGTAGAATTCATTTTCAGCCACTGAAAAAGTTACGAACAAACTTATTGCTTACGTTGCATCATCAGTGATTGTTATAATCAAATTGATGGGCAGCCTGTTAATTATGTACAGTAGCGTAGATTTTAAAATAACGGTTAATAGAAAGATACAGGAAGGATGATGGACATCTCTTAATCCTGTTTTGACCTACACTTCTGGCCACGAGTGCGAGCCGTGGGAAGTGAGTTTAGAAAATTAGACTTTGGCTCACCGTTTAACGAGACGGGCGTAATGACGTTGCTCATTCATTTGGCCAAGTTCTCACACGCGTGATTGGGATCAGGATCTTAAAAAAATAAAATATATATGAGCTCAAAAACAAAGTGATGTTTTGGAACACAGAAGATCCAGTTAAAGCCACAAATGAGAAGATATCAACCCAAGAAATAGTAGAAATAAAAGTTAAGATGGAAGACAGAAAGTTAAAAGTTAAAATTTTCGTAGATTCGTCATACATACATACATACATACATACATACTAACTGCCCTTTATAGTGAATGTGTACATATATATTCACTTTGTCGTTAATTGTTTTATTTTCGTAGTTTCCTCCGGACATACATACACACATACATGCGCACCAATTGCCCTTTATAGTGAATATATATATATATATATATATATATATATATATATATATATATATATATATAGAGAGAGAGAGAGAGAGAGAGAGAGAGAGAGAGAGGGGGAGGCACGTGGTCTAATGGTTAGAGTCGTAGGAAATGGAGTCGTTGACCCGAGTTCAATTCCTCGACGAAGCTGTTTGCATTTAACAAGGCGCTGATACCCTTGGGAAAGGTATGAATCCAATCTCCCTCCAGCTATGAGTAAATAGCAGGACAGACTGGACTCTTTAACCATGGCTAGGTAACCAGTCTAGGAGAAGGAAAACTCTGAATTCAAATCTGTTAAACTCCACTTAAGAAATTGACCTTGTGTCACATCCTGCTTGTGCGGAGGGGTTGGTAAATATATATATATATATGTATATTCGTAGTTTCCTCCGGACATACATACACACATATATACTGCCATTTCCAACTTCGAGATTGAAACCCGTTTATTGTTGTTTTTAATCCTATATTCAAGATAAGTCTCTCTAAGTACAGAAGACAAGCGCACCTGTGTATGCAACTGCTATAATATACGGTCATAGGTTGATAAAGGTATGGCTATATAACATGATGTTCTTTAGTTCATTGGGGGGTTCGGGTCTTTTTAACATTATACCCCCTCGCTAAAGTGACTCGGTCGAGATTGATTACGTCTCAGCCTTCATCCGACATAGTTGTTTGTCAGCACTCCCTACGTCACTCTCAGCTAACAAATGGCTTCGCGTTTCATCTTTTCCTTTTCACAATATGAGGAGGGGGTCAATGCGCGAAACAAAAACTAACGAAAAAATACTTAGCCTTTTTAATTTAGAGTAAACATTTATTGGTAATTATGAACTTTTGTTTAGTAAATTAGTGTGTCCCAGAAAAAACAAAACCCACAAATTTTGCAATAAAACTGTTAATCTTTACTAGGGGGTTAGAGTTAGGGTTAGGGTTTATTTGTGGGTTCTGTTTTTTCTGGGACAATTGACGGTGTAAATGAAAAAAATGTACTTATGAATCAGCAAAGCAAAATGGGTGCCTAAAGGTCATATGGTCCACTCTATAGGAAATAAAAACAGTCTCGTCTAGGATCTGAACTCGAGCATCCGTGTCCACTTCCTAGAACCATAACCGTTACACCCGGAGTGCCCCAACTTGAGTAATCATTTTCTAATCTTAACTTGGCATGAATTCAGAGAGGAGCTCGTTAACCATAACACACAGGAGGCGCCCGTCTTTTAAGGAATAGCCGAAAAAGAAAAAAAAAGAGATATTGTTATATACCCACATGTTGGGGGTAAATAAACCATGAGTTTTTAATAGAGAGGAGAGAGAGAGATAGACATGTAGACAGAAAGATGATATGCATATTTGCATTACTTACTTCTTTGGCCATTGGTGATCTCTAGTCGTTTCTATTCTTTCTCTCCATGTTGACTTCTATTTCTAGGTTCTTGTTGGTTGTTCATATTTGATTCATTTTATTCTTCTTGGTCAGTCTTTTTGGCAAGACATTCATCAACCAACAACACCATGTTATTTCTTTAAGACTTTTATTCTTAACTAGACTTTTTTTTCTCTAACTAAACACAGCGCGCGTGTGCAAGTGAGTCCTAGCTAAGACAAGACATGACTCCTGCCTGACGTCCAAGCTGGTACTGATGAGTCAACGTGACTTCACGTGATTCGCAGGTTTTCCGCTGTGGTGTCAAAGGGTCACCAACCGTTTGTAAATTTCCATTCTACACGGTGTTGTCAATAATCTATGCCGCCACATAGATTATGCAACAATATGAGTTAAAAAAAAATAACAGAATATGGCCAAGAAATAGCCTAGAAAAAAAAAGTATAGAGATAAAATAACCAAATCTTTTTATCAGGGAAATAATCCAATTAACAGGTGAAATAGAAAAAGTCAAAAGTAGATGACATTCTCTGACCTTTTTGAGAGAAATAAAATTATAACAATATATATATATATATATATATATATATATATATAAACCTGATGAATATCATGCGAAAGTAACCCCCCCTCCACACGATCCCCGAACAATATCAACATGTCATTAAAACCGATAACTAAGAAAGTGTAAATATAGATATACAACATAAGTTGTTTCCTAACCTCTAGGTATGAAATAACCCTAGACGTGTTGATATGTCGTTAAAATCCATCAACCAACCAACCAACGAGATAGAAATGAACAAATATGGAAAATACCAAGAAAGGAGCTTATTGCTAGGGACTCGAATACTATATATATATATATATATATATATATATATATATATATATATATATAAAAGTCGTCGGGGTGGCCTAAAATCGGTAGCAGCCAATCAGCGAGGGAGCCTATCCCCTTTTCACTAGCGCTAGACCAAGGAGATTGTTTTTGCGTCTGAGGTGGAGCACCATACATATCATCAGCTCCTTACTTTACCGCACAGATCCCTGTGCTACTCATACGATATATATATATACACACACACACGCAATATATATATATATATATATATATATATGTGTGTGTGTGTGTGTGTGTGTGTGTGTGTGTGTGTATGCATGTGTCTGTGTTTGTGAGGTTGTGTATGTGAGAGCTTATGTACATGTGTGTGAGTTGTATATGTTCACAGGTCGTATATTATATATACTAGCAATAGTATGCGCTCCTTGGACGCAAGTATTGAACTTTTAATGTAATAAATTATCACATTAAATTAGAAAGCCTAAATAACTAAATAAGAACGGATATAAAAATATCACACTTATTCTAATGTTATTTTAATTGATTTCAATATAAAATTATATATAGGATTGCTTTTAATACGTTTGAGAATAACATTATAGTATTAGAAATCAGTAAGAGGAAATAATTATTTATTATACATACTTTTGTTAAAATCATTATGCAAATTAGTCCTACAATATACTATGTAAAGCTTTATTTCTTAGAGATATATAAGACATATTTAAGATTTTAAATGCATTAATGATATGGTCAGTTTTGCGGAAAATCTAAGCCAGCTAGCTTTTAATAGCGCTATCATTAATAAATACGATGCTAATTAAGATTAAATAATGACTATTTCAAAATCATTGATATTATAACTTAAATAACTAAGGAAATTTCACTTCAGGCTTTGTTTTTCTTACTGAATAATTAATTATCTCTCTCTCTCTCTCTCTCTCTCTCTCTCTCTCTCTCTGTATATATATATATATATATATATATATATATATATTATATATATCCATATATGTATATATGTATATATATATATATATGTGTGTGTGTGTGTGTGTGGATGACTATATATATACATATATATAGTTATCCACATATATATATAGTCATCCACACATATATATGTGTGTGTGTGGATGACGTCACGTCAATGGTGACGTAGTTTCGGTTACACACAGAGTTATATAATCTCCATTATAAGATATATATATGTGTGTGTGTGTGTGTGTGCGTATGTATGTGTTGCAAGTATTCACAGTTTGTTTAACACACACACATATGTAAATGCTTTTGTGTATCAATATATATATATATAATATATATATATATATATATATATATATGGTGATTGCCGCTTCTTGACAGAATAAGGCCATTTCTACAAGTAGTTCAGTTGCGAGCAGTTGTGAGTGCGCAGATGGCCGAGTCCAGCTTTTTTTTTTTTTTTTTTTTTTTGTACCCTGTCACACATGTGAGACCCTCGACATACAGGCCCTGCCACACAGGTCAGAGTTCAATGTAGGAAATGTTTCCATGGTGTCCGTCATGTGTTGCTTCAGAATGGAGGGCTCTAGTCAACTTACCTCATACTTCTTACAGCTATCATCAGCCTGTCTTTCCATGAGGATGTGTATCCAGCCCACTCCCTTCTGTCAATTGGTCCTTATAGCTGAAACTGATTTCTGCAAGGGCATCGATGTCGGCCCCATATCAAAATGCTCCCCTGTCACAATACTAGTATGTAGTTTCCCAATCTCTCAAGATCGGGAGGTGTCCAGACATTCCAGGAGGCTATTGTTAGCGTTGTTTTGTGTTGTAGTGTTTTGTTTTCAGCCCAGCTAATGTGGACATCCGAAGCGATGGTTTCTGTCCAGCTTGATAGCTGATCCGGCATTTGTTTAGGTTATCTTTTCTAGACACTCCTCAAATGGCTGGGTGAACAGTGTTAACCAAGGGGCTGTTATTCACCCGCAACCTCGCCGAGGCACGTTGCTAACCCGTCAGGCCTACACAACTCACCGTTCCTCCATAGCTCTGAGACTTGTAGAAATATCTGCACGTGTTTTGTTTTACATGTTGTGCGCTTGTGCGACACGCACCGCATGCTCTCCTTCCCCAAAGTCAAGTATCAGTGACAAGCCGAGGCATGATGACTGAGAGACTTTGGGGAACGCAGGTGGATAATCTGACGAGATCTACGGGTCCACCACACCGGGGAAAAAAAAAAAAAAAAGGTCGGATGTGAGCATGCCGAGTGTCCGATTCAAGTTTCTTTCTTTCCTGTCACACATGAACCTCTTTCTAGGTTTCCAATCGCATGCGACGTATGTGATCGAGAATCCCAGCCCTCGACAGGCAGGCCCTGCCACAGAGGTCAAACATGTGGTCAGTCCCAGATGTAAGAGACGTTTCCATGCTGTGTCATGTGCCGCATACGCAGAGGCCACTTTAGGATGGGGTGCTCGAGCTGCCTTACCTCAGTTCCATACAGCTACCATGAGGCTGCTTAAACAAAAGAATGTGTACCCGGACCCCACCTCTGTCAATTGGTCCTCCTCGCTGAAGCGAACTTCCGCAGGCTCAAGATGTCTGCCCCATATCAAGGGTTCTTTGCCACAGCTCCAGTTCATTGTCCAGGGCCCCGGGAGATTGTAGCCCAGGTTTGTTGTAATGTTTTCTTGCTTTCATTCTATTAATGTGAACAGCCACCAGCCGCAGGCTACCGACCAGCTTGATATTTGCTCCTTCCCAGATATCTGGGTGGGCAGTCCTACCCAGGGGCTACTCAGTCACTCATGGATGTAGAAATATCTGCACATGGTGACATGTTGTGCGCTTGTGCAACACGCTCAACATGCTCTCCTTCCCCGAATACTGGAATCAGTGACAAGCCGAGGCAAGATGACTGAAAGTATTTGGGGAGCGCAGGTGGATGTCATTCACACACACACACACACATATAGTCATCCACACACACACATATATATGTGTGGATGACTATATATATATGTGGATAACTATATATATGTATATATATAGTCATCCACACACACACACACACACACATATATATATATATATATACATATATACATATATGGATATATATATATATATATATATATATATATATACAGAGAGAGAGAGAGAGAGAGAGAGAGAGAGAGAGAGAGAGAGAGAGAGAGAGAGAGAGAGAGAGAGAGAGAGAGATAATTAATTATTCAGTAAGAAAAACAAAGCCTGAAGTGAAATCAGGTTATGCGACTAGCGTCTGGGAAGACCCGTTTTATGTAATGTTTTGGTATATGCGTCTCTCTTTGTCCTTCTTCCACTATCTATCTATCTATTTATCTGTCTATCTATCTCCATATATATTATATATATATATATATATATATATATATATATTGTGTGTGTGTGCGTGTATTTGACTCGTGAATGAAATACCATTTCTCTGTTTCATCCCCGCCTTTACAAACTCTGCGTGCATTCTTGTTGTGATTGTGTCTCTCAACCGAGAAAATAAATAAATAATTCCTCACAGGATGCATCTGTAGTAACGACTATTTCCTGATTTACAACTCTTTTTTTTCTACAGCTGACAACAATAACAACAACGACAAGACGATCAACAGGAATGTTGATGGTGTTACCATTTACAAAAGGATTGCATTCATCGTTTTAGTGGCAATGCTTAACAGACACTCACAAAGAATACGCCAAATTTAATCTCTGTTTCTCATTATACGTCCTTACGTCTTAAGTCCTTACATCTTAAGTCCTTACATCTTAAGTCCTTACGCCTTGGCGCAACGATAAGAATGCGGGTGGGGTGGGTGGAAAATGGCTGCAATGTATTGCAGGGTAAAATGCATTCTTTTTCGGTTAGGAATAAAATGCATTTGAGATAGAAATACAAGAGAAACATGAAGACCGTGCCACAACTTTCCCAAGTGCTGCTGGCTTTGAAAATCGGCATACAAAGTTCTCGTTTTGAGTTGATTTCGAATCGTGACAAGAGACATACGAGGGGAAGTCAAAAAGTAATGCCATTTTCTTTATTTCTTGTGAAGTTTTTATTGTTTTTTTTGTTTTTTAAACTAAGGCCTACATCGAGACCCTAACGAGTCTAAGAGCAATAATCTGACGAATAAGACCCAACTTGTCAATCGACAATTTCCCCCTTCCGCATGGTAACGCTCGATCACACACAAGCATCAGGACAAGGGAGAAAATCGCCTCATTCGGGTGGAAAACTTTACCGCTTCCGCCATACTCACCAGATTTAGCACCTCCAGACTATTATCTTTCAGCTCTATGAAAGAGGTTTTGAGAGGCAAACATTATTCTAGTGATGAGGAAGTGAAATCTGTAGTGAAGAAGTGGCTCAAGAACAGCCAACATAATTTTATGGAACAAGGGATAAATGCTCTTATTCGAAAGTGGAAAATTACTATTGAGAGAAATGGTGACTATGTGAAGAAGTAAGGGTGTGTTTCACAGAGTACCAGCTTCATTTTGATGTATAATACATGTTCCTGTGTTGGTAATTATACTTGTTCTAAATAAAATGGCATTACGTTTTTACACATCCTCGTAGATAGAAATTATGAGATTTTGTTACTCGCCAATTATCGAGACATGCCACACACACACACACACACACACATGCGCGTGTGCGCGTGTGTATGTGTGTGTGTGTGTGTGTGTGTGTGTGTGTGTGTGTGTGAGAGAGAGAGAGAGAGAGAGAGAGAGAGAGAGAGAGAGAGAGAGAGAGAGACTTAAATCAAGATTATTATGCTTTTTACATATTGAACTATTTCGCAATACCTTTTAAGTAAACATATCATATCATATTATATCTATATAAATATATATATATATATATATATATATATATAAACAATTTAATATGTACACCCTTGTGCAAATTAATTGAAACAAAACGAATAATTCTGTTATTGTCATGAATATCCGCGATCTCTCTTTAAGACTTGCCAGTGTGTTCGTGCAGCGTGACAACTTGAAGTAACGCCAATCGCAGACAATGGATATAGGACAATTAATCGTCAGTTAAGACAATAGTGATAAAAATCTGATACAGTCACGGATGACGCGATATTTTTCAAGGCCAATCAAATTTCATCATATATCTTGAAAATAGATTCATACCACTGCAAATTACCTTATTTGAGGACAAAAATAGAAATCGATCACACCCTGTTACTCCAGTGGGTCTAAAATTGACCAAATTGTAAAAGAAAGTAAAGTGTTTGTCTCAATTAATTTGCTCAAGGGTGTATTGATGAACTGTTAGTTGACCTTCAGCCACAGCCTACTAGCACCTATAGTTGTCTCACTTTGGTGTTGGTATTATATAAGAACTATCCAATTGTATAATGTCCGTAGATATATAAGTTTACCAAAGTAAAGTAACCCCTACTCATGAAAGTGTAAATATAGATATAAAACATACATATAGATATATCTAATGTATTGGCATTTCAGCCTCAGAAGACTATAATATAGTTTTTGTGCCCCTGAAGTTACAGCGTATCCTGTGACTGTGAAGTCCAATGTTTGAAAAACATTCTCGACCATAGAATGTTTTTCAAACATTCGACTAAGTGTATAAATATTAAAAACATTGATGGACAATATGAACTTTGGACATTGCAATCAGACAATTAATACAACAACAGGAGAAGCTAATTAAAAACATTGTAAACTTCAGTTGTCTGTTTTCTTCAATAAAAAAAAAACGAAATACAAGAAAGATTTCTTTTAAGTGCACTCTATGTGCATATGTGTGCGAGACAGAGGAGGGGGGATAATTAGAAAGACGAACGCTAATATTAATATTCTTTCGTCTGTGGTTTTTAATAACATATCATTCAATAATAATAAGATTTGTTTAAAAATGTATTAATCTGCCCTGTCGTCTGGGTTTGTAGAGTACGCCAACTACATCTCTGCAGAGAGGTAACCCCCAACAGGGGACCCGAAATGCTTAAGTACGGAATCCTGGTGGCTGAGCAGTCAATCCCTAGCACCTATATGATTGTCCAAATCCTATTGTCCGAATCCTATTGCCCTTATGGCAAGCCCCCAAACCCTTTTATCATATATACGCTAGAAGGGGGTGGCTGAAGGTCTTAGTATCCTGTGTATGACGTTAAACTGCATCAAGTGGTGAAGTTCCAATTCTGGAACTCAGATGAACGTAGAATACACGTTTATCGTCAATACTCTCAGGTCTTTCCTGGATTGGGGCTTGCTATAAAAGCAATAGGATTGGGACAATCATATAGTATAGTATTAAAAATGTGTTTAATATATATATATATATCTGTGTGTGTGTGTGTGTGTGTGTGTGTGTGTGTTATATCCCGAAATGTAGGATATACTAATGATAATAAAAACAGTGAAATATGTTTGACAATAACAATATCTGTTTTATTTATTCTCACTGACAGGGAAATACAGTCGGATGGTTTTGGATAGAGTTCAGCTGTGTGTGTGTGTCATGTGCGTGTTCGTCACGTATCGGGCCGGTCCTTAGGTTATCGTGTGAGTGCTCACACATGGGCCGTCCTTTGTGTTATGTGTGTGTTCACACATGGGGCCAGTGGCCTTGTCTGTGAGAGTCCTTATTTAACACAGGGTAGAAAATGGTTCTACCCTAAAAGTGACTAACTAGCCCAACCGTGCTGACGCACGTGGTCACTAGTTCAGGCGTGCTGACGCCCGTCTATACTGTCCAAAACCCCAGTCCAAAGTAACATGGCAGAATTCCCATTTCCAGGTTACCGCCAGTCCCTTAATGATGAAAGGGGAGCAACTCTTTAGCAACTCGTTAGGTTACCTAACAATATATATATATTATACATATTAAACACATTTTTAATACTCATTTATTGTTGGTGTATTCTATAACCCCAGAGGACAGGGCGGTTGGAAACTATTGAGGATATGCAACAGGTCATGACAAATCAATTAAAAATAAGTTGAAAACTTCCAGAACTATTTTATGCCGAATATGTTTTTGCATTAGTCATTCTTGTTGGGTATTCAATTTTTTTAAAAACTCAATTTTTATACTTTAAAATTTCTCTAGTTTTCTAGTTTCAGTTTCTTCAAGTTTAATCATAGTGTAATCGTTAGCAAGATAGTCTCGTAGATCCGTTACTAATCAATAGCGAGTTCTGATCCTCGCTGGATGCCCCATGCCTGCAACCTTATGTCACATCTTACCCACGGCCAACGGTTTGAGTAAATTCCTAACTTCACTCAGCAAATATTTCATTACTGTATTCTTTCTTTTCTTTTCTTTTCTTTCTTTCCTTTTTCTTTCTTTTATTTTAAGAATTCCCTAGCAGTAAATGAGTAACTACGAGGCAAATAAATATTCGTCCTAAAAAAATTCAAGTTTTGAAATCGTAAACACTTATGCGTCGACTGAACGATAACACCGCCCCCGTAAATCACGCCTCATTGCAATCAATTAGTTTTCATTAAACACAAAACGCCAAAGACAGCTGGATAACTCAAAACCAGAGACGTGCGTTTCAGTCTGGCGCGAACCTGTTGACATGCCTTCTTGTCAAATTTTCGTGCTTATTCCAATTCATTTATAAGACATTACGACGCTGGCACATCATTATGACTATAATCGCCATCATTATCATCATCATTGTTATCATCGCCTTAAGCATTTCATCTCTATCATTATATTGATTATTGATAATAACTGTGTAGTGATAACTTAAATTTCTGTATTTATCTCGCGTATCTGGTTCGTACACAAAAAATACTGTTAGGTACACAATGAAATTTGCACAGCCTATAGAACAAATGCAGTCATATAATTACACCAATTTGCTGACTTTTGGCTATTGTGGTTAATTCCCACGGCTTATTATATATATATATATATATATATATATATATATATATATATTATATATATATGAATAAATATACATATATATATGAATATGATAAATATATATATATATATATATATAAATATAATATGATATATATATATATATATGAATATGATATATATATATATATAATATATATATATATATATATATAAATATATAATATGATATATATATATATATATATATATATATATATATATATATATATATATATATATGGCAGCATTCTTTCATTTATACATGTGGAATTAAACAAAAGGCAGGTCTCCCGTTTAACGATTTTATTGGTGATCTTTTTAAGCTTTCTGGGCAACATTTTTAGATTTGGATGGAATTCGTGGATTAGTCCACCGAAGTTTATATCCCGAGTACTTCTGATGATGGCACTTCGAAGTGTCGAAAATACTCGGGATATGAACTTCGGTGGACTAATCCACGAATTCATCCAAATATAAAAAAGTTGGCCAGAAAGCTTGAAAAGATCACCAATAAAATCGTTAAACAGGAGACCTGCCTTTTGTTTAATCCCCCCCCCCCCATCCCAAGATATAAATATGGAGGCGCGTGGTCTAATGGTTAGAGTCGTTGGAAATGGACTCGTCGACCCGAGTTCTATTCCTGGACGAAGCTGTTGGCATTTCACATCGCGCTAATACCATGAATCAAATTCTCCCTTTAGCTATGAGTAAATAGCAGGGCAGACTGGGCTCTCTAACCATAGTTAGGTAACCAGTTTAGGAGAAGGAAAACTCTAAATTCAAACCTGTTAAACTCCGCTTAAGAAATTGACCTTGTGTCGCATCCTGATCGTGCGGAGGGGTTGGTAAATATATATAAATAAGATTATATATGCTTATATATAAGGTGAAATGTCCTATAGACAAATAGTCTTTGCTGGGTAAAGTCTTGAAGCTGTTGGCAATAGAGTAAAGTATAACACATTGTTAAGCCTGTTCTTGTGTGCCATGAACACGAAATGCTGGGGGCAAAAGCCCACTCCTCGTCCAATGGACAGGAAACGCAGCTGGTGCGTGTTATCTCTGCGGATGCCGGAAGGCGAAAAATCTCCCGTGTTCTACGCACGTCGAATGCTGTGGACAAGAGACACCACTGGCGTGTGTCTCTTCTGCGAATGTTGGATATTCTAACAAACCTTTGATTTTTGTGCTTCCACCTTCCTAAGCTGCATGCCACGCCACCTAGCTCCAAACGGAAGAACCGTGGCTTTATATTTGTTGGGATTTTATTGTTTTTGCCTTTTAATGCAATTATTTCTGAGCTGCCGATCGAACTTGTTAGAAATGATCCCCTTTCATGAATGTTTCCTCAACTTATGTTTCCCTTCCTTTTTTTCGTCTTGTTCATCGTTTTTTTTTTTAAATAATTTTTAGCTTTATTCGTTTAATTTTGTCGCTTTCAGTCTAATTTCTGATTTTGGCGCTTTCGCCTTTATATGTTGCCTGCCACATCAAACCACTTAGCGCCTAACGGAAGAACCGTGGATTTATATTTTTGGGATTTGACTGTTTTGCCTTTTAATGCAATTTTCTGTTATTAACAATATGAGCTGCCAATCGAGCTTATTAAAAATGTTCACCTTTCTTAAAGGTTTTCTCAACCTATGTTTTCCTTCCTTTTTTTTCTTTTCGTCTTAACTTTTTTTTAGTTGATCACCTTTTCTTTTTCTTTTTTAAATTTCAGCTTTATTCTTTTAATTTTAGCGCTTTCGTCTTTATCAGCTGCCTGCCACGCCACCTAGCTCCTAACAGAAGAACTGTGACTCTACATTTTTATGATTTTACTGTTTATACAATTATCTGTTGTTTACCAATGTGAGCTGCCGACCGAGCTCGTTATAATTTTTTCCCCTTTCTTGGTGGTTTTCTCAACCTTTTTCTATGTTTTCCTTCATTTTTTTCGTTTTAACCATTTTTTAGTTGATCAGCTTTTATTTTTAAATTTAGTTTAATTCTTGAACAATTCACATATCTGGGTAGTAATATCTCATCCACAGAAAGTGATGTTAATACATGAATAGGAAAAGCATGGTCGGCCACAAACAAATTATCAGTCATATGGAAATCCGATCTCACTGATAAACTAAAGAGATGATTCTTCCCTGCTGTGGTTATATCGGTACTGCTGTATGGCTGTACCACTTGGACCCTAACGAAGCGCCTTGAGAATAAGCTAGATGGGAGCTGCACAAGAATGCTGCGTGCTGTCTTGAACAAGTCGTGGAAACAGCACCCCACAAGGAAGCAATTGTATGGCCACCTGCACCCCCATCTCACAAACCATCCGAGTAAGACGGGCTAGGCATGCAGGACACTGCTGGAGAAACAGGGATGAACTCATAAGCGACGTTCTACTGTGGAAGCCAACACATAGGCATGCTAACGTGGGCCGCCCAGCTGGGACCTACATTAGCCAACTATGTGAGGATGCTGGCTGCTGTGCAGGGAAGGTTGGTGAGAGATTGTCATGGATATCCATGCTAATTGCTCGACATGATGATGATGAATTTTGTCACTATTTAGTTTTTCTTTTTATCTCCAATTCTAATATTAACTTGACTATATGTCACCCTGTCCTTGATAGTTACCGTATATATCTGTATAGGCGCTCGGGGTGTAATAGTTCCCGTCGTAGAAAATTGACACGGCGAGACGAGTTCAAATTCTGGACCAGCCTGTTAGCAATTCACATTGTACTAACATCCTTGGGAAATGCATCAATCCAATTATTCCTCCTTCAGATATGGGTAGATAGAGCAGATTGGGCTCTTTAATCTTGGTTTGGCACCCAGTCTAGGAGAAGGAAGACTAACTTCAAATACTGACTTGACTGTTGGTTATCCTGTCCTTGGTAGTTACCGTATATATTTGTATATAGGAGGCTCTCGTGGTGTAATGGTTCTCGTCGAAGGAAATGGACATGGCGAGACGAGTTCAAATTCTGTACGAGGCTGTTTGGATTTCACATTGTTCTACTACCCTTGGGGTGTAATATAAAGTCAATTTCTCAAGCGGAGTTTAACAGGTTCGAATTCAGAGTTTTTCTTTTTCATAGACCGGTTGTCATACCAAGCTTAACCTGTCCTATTATCTACCCATAGCTGGAGGGACAATAGTTTGATTCATACCTTTTCCAACGGTATCAGTTCTATGTGAAATGCAAACTACCTCGTGCAGGATTTGAACTGAGATAGTCGTGGTCATTTCCGATAACGATAAACCATTATACACTAGCGATACTTCAATGTGAGGGATTTTCCTATTGTCTTCATTAATGAAGCATGGATTTTTTTTTGGCATTTAGTATTTTAGACAGGAGACATCAATTTTTCTTTTCAGAGTGTTTGGGTCAGCGCAAGGTCTTTTTATATAAAGATCTTAATGGGGAACCCTGCAAGGATCCAACTCGTGATTCAACAATAATGAATCTGTGAGACTACCTTTTTAGTCCCCCCCCTCTTCCCAGGCGACGCTGGGTAGTCGCTTTAGTCTTTACTAAAAAATCTATCAAATTTTTTTTTATCGTCTCCGAGATCGACTCATGTAGGACTATATACGATATTTATGGTAATGTTTTTCGATAAAGACATCTAATTTTTTTCCTTTTTATTCTTGGTTTCAGAGTTGTTGCTGCAGTCAACAGCCAACATGGCACGAGATTATATTACGCCAAGCAGTTTATCTCTTGGTTATTTGACATGTAAGTAATTTCATTTCACACTATTAAGCTTTCAAACACATTCTTAATTTGTATTATTTAGATTTTTCTGACTGTTGTCGTCATCTTTATTGTTATATACACAACTTCTCGACCGATGGCGTTCTTGTTTC
>CM042147.1:59235969-59260969 GCA_023376005.1 Doryteuthis pealeii | reverse complement strand
TGGAGTGGTAGTACCTGTTAGGCTCCCATCTATGGGTTAAATAGAAAGATGTATTTATAAAAAAAATTGTATTATCCATTAAGAATTGATTTATTTCAAAACTTTATCGGCATTAAATGACCCACTGAGGTTGATATGCCGTAAAACAAAACAAAACAAACTATATATTGATAGATGAATTCAATCAGCGTAATTTAAGAACCTTCAATTATGTCTATTGCGTTATAAATTCTCTAAAGGGTCTAAAGTAATCCGACCCAAGTTTAATGTAATAAAATCACGGTTAGAGCTTACCAGCATTATGTAATGTTTTACTCATGTTTGTATTTGCATTGGAATTTCACTAAAAAAGTCGTTTCTATTCAATTTTCCAATTCATTAAATCATTAAAATCAAGAAAGATGCTAACGATTTTTTTATAATGAGATTTCATTGAAAAAAAATGACGTAGGTGAAATATTTTAACTCAATTAAGACTAAGTCGAACATAATGAAATGAAATACGACCTTGCATACTAAACAGTTGGAGCCATACAGAAAAAAATGTATTTGTGGTATCAAGTTTTATTTGTACGAGAAACGGTTTCAAAGTAACGCCACCTATTTATGAGGGGTGTCCGAAAAGTGCCGTAAGCTGATGCAATGATGCTGATAGCTTTTTGATTTAGTGCCTCCAGGGACGCACATATTCGCTTTGGATGAGTCCCCGGGAAAATTTATGGGTCCCAACTAAAGCCGTCTAACTCCTACCTTGTAACCAATCATGTGTAATACGTTTCTTAGAAACTGTTGAAATGTATTTACAGTTAGCTTGAAATGGTGGGGGAAGAAAAAAGAAAAACACTGGGACGCATGGATACTGCGTCCTTTTAGATTTTTGTGCGTCAGGGAAGCAGCATAAGTACCTATCAACATCTCTGTTGGTGCGAAAAAATCGCAAGGAGTGAAAAATCGCAAGGAGTGAAAAATCCCAAGGCCAAAATCTACAATATAGATCTATATACTAATATGAGTGTTCCTAAATCTTCCGTCCGTTATCATCCTGCAACTCCCTCTGGTTAAAAATGAGACCGGCCAAATCGTTTTCTAGTTGAATCTAAATCGTTCACAAGCTGAAGAGTTAATGTCATTACCAGATGAGGACCAACACCCTTCTCTGTATAAACTATTACCAACACAACTTTTTTGTATGTTTTTATAACTTTTTATTGTTGTTTTTCTTTTTTCTTTCTTAAAAAAAATTAACGAAGTGATCATGGTAATTTGGCAATCAAGAAGCATTAGATAAACTTTTAAAGTAAATAATGATAATACAAGGGTAATCCCAAAGGAAAGGTCTCCAAAATATTTAGAAATCACAGAAACGTTTTTGTTTATTGTCAATGATGTTTACATCATTTTAAAGTTTCAACATGTATCTATTTTTCTACATAATTTCGATCAATGCTTTTTTCTAGGCACTGTTGCATGTTTTTACATCAACTAAATTCTTTGTATTATGATGTCACGGATATATATATATATATATATATATATATATATATATATATATATATATATATTTCTATTTCTATTCCTATTTCTATTTCTCTTTGTCCTTTCAGTTTTTTGGCTTCTGCGTTGCATCCCACTGGCGAATGCGAATGGTTGCCCAGATCACGTGACCCGAGAGATAATGGAATGTCGGTCTCAGATTGCGGCCAATGTGTCCGAAGAGCGAGTCCTGGCTGCCGGTGACGTCCACCTGTTAAGGAAACTCTGCAGGTAAGTTTGTTGAATTTCCATCACGAAATCACTTTCACTTATGACGAATTATCAGCACGTCTCTCATACTCAGCAGGACTCTGCACAGTATTTTAGCCTATATTAACAGTGCTGTTATCTGGGCGTTCTCAATTCTTCCTCTGATCTCCAATTCTTACAATCTTCTTTCCAATCACTCGGGGACCGTTCCAAGTGCACCAACTACAATTGGTATCACCATCAAGCTCATATTCCACAACTTTTTCAGCTCTCTAGCACGATCCAAGTAGTTGTCTATCTTTTTTTTTTCCTTTCCCTCTATGGTCTGCTGGAACTGCAAAATCCACTAGACGATAGGTTCTTTTTTTTTTCGGTCTTTTAGCTAGGAATGGGTGATCCATTTGTATCTCCAAATCCAGAGAGAGAGAGAGAGAGAGAGAGAGAGAGAGAGAGAGAGAGAGAGAGAGAGAGAGAGAGAGAGAGAGAGAGGGGGGAGAAATTAATAGAAATGAAGAATTATTTTGTTAACACTACTAAATCGAGTAATAAATAAAAGGAGTAAAGTTTTTATTTTTATGTGTATGATATACATAAGAATACACTCGCCAACCGGACAGTGAGGGAGTCTATCCACCTACCGTTAGCTCCCCATTTTACCGCACATATCCAAGCTGTGCTACTTATGCGCTGAGTTGGTGAGGCCCGGTATCGAACCCGGAACCATGTGGTTCACTAGGAGAACTGTCGGAGCCAAACCAACACTTTTCTTCTCTATATTCTAACTACTATGGAGGGGCGTGATGTAATGGCTAGAGTCTTAGGAAATGGACTCATCGACCCGAGTTCAAATCCTAGACAAGGCTGTTTGTATTTTCACATAGCGCTAATACCCTTGGGAAAGGTATGAATCCAACTACTCTCTCTCTCTCTCTCTGGGTAAGTAGTAGGGTAGATTGGGCACTTTAACCTTGGCTAGGTAACCAGTCTAGGAGAAGGAAAAATCTGAATTCAAACCTGTTAAACTCCGCGTAAGAAATTGACATCGTGTTACATCCTGCTCGTACGGAATCGTTGATATATATATATATATATATATATATATATATATATATATATATATATATATATAGGGTGTTCGGGATAAATTTGACATACTTATATTTGGTTATTTTTCTCCATAGGTTGGAGGTATTGATGCACACTACGTATCCTTTAAAAGCTTTGACCCTTCTTCATTCATATATGTGATGACAGATATAATGAATGACTGGAATCCACCTGAATCATGGAAGAGAATAACTTTTATCATGATGATCTGCGCTCGTGATTATGGTTGCTGCCCAATGCTCCCTGAACACTGTAAAAACAATCAGGCATGAACTGGAGAATTGCAATGGAGTCTACGAGGCTGTGGCTAGAAGAAAGCAACATATCAGATGATCTGATTGCGTTGGTACAGCAGAATTCCTCAAAAATCTACAAAAAAAAGTGTTGGAGGACCCTGGCATTGGAATCCGGGCTTTGTCACGTGAATTGAATGTTTCAGCCTCAACCATGAAGCTTACACACAATGAGACCTTCGCTGTTACTCATACAAGCATCGCAGAGGTCAACTGCTCCCAAAAAGGCACGTGAAAATCGTCTGACAAAGGCGAAGAAACTTCTGAGCAAAGTGAAACATCCTGGTGAACCACAAACAATCTGGTTCTTTTCCGATGAGAAAAGCTTTTGCCAAAATCAAAAGCACATCACACAGAATAATAGATGGCTTGCATACAGTCCAAAGGACACTCCTCATGTTATGCAGACTAAATTTTCCCAAACTGTGATGGTTTTCGGATGTGTGTCCTCTGAGTGTTATGTGATGCCTCCGCATTTTTTTCAGATAGGTTGAATTCAGATGCCTACGTGGAGTTGCTAAACACTGTAGTCAAGCCCTGGATAACAAGGGTTGCCAATGGTAGGCCATATGTATGGCAGCAGGATTCGGCCCCCTGTCATGTCTCTGGAAACAGTCAAAAATGGTTGTCGGTGAATTTTTACGACTACACCAGTCCCAATGTTTGGCCTCTGAACTCCCCAGATTTTAACCCCATGAATTATAATGTATGGGGTGCTTCTGAGAAAGACACCAATCGTCGTGCCAGTACTACAAAAGCCCAGTTAATCGACAGAATTAAGGTAGTTTTTGAGACTCTTCCCAGGGAAACTGCAACATCAGCTTGCTCCAGCTCCCGGAGCAGGATTGAGGCTGTGATCGACGCTAATGGCGGTTATTTTGAGTGAAACTTATTGACAGTAGTATAATTTTCGTGTCTATTAAATTTCTCTACAATCCATTAAATTTTGTAGTTACCAAACACTTTTTCTCTTTCCTCATGAAACTGTCAAACTTCTCCTGAACACCCTATATATATATATATATATATTATATATATATATATATATATATATATATATTATATATATATATATATTATTTGGATTTAGTATGAAGTATTAGGTGGGAATAAAGAACTCAGTTTTTGAATGTTAAGTTTCGTTTTATTTCGTAAATATTTCGGGGATGTTCTTCTTCAGAACGAATAGAATGGCTGATCTGTCCTTTTTGGCATCTATATATACTCTTTTGTTGATGTCGGTGGCATCATCCGTGACCACCTTATGTGGTTTGAGGACGGCCGCTATATATACATATATATATACATATATATATTCTAACTTCTATTTGTTCTTTTTCCCTTCTCGTCTCTTCTTTCATTTTTTATTGACTGTGTTCTTCTACCAGCACCAGCACCACCATCTGTACATTTTTCGGTAATTATGAACTTTTGTTTAGTAAATTAGGGTGTCCCAGAAAAAACAGAACCCACAAATTTTGTAATAAAACTGTTAATTTTCCCATTTAAACAAATAAATTAGGGTTTAGAGTTAGGGTTTAGGGTTTAGGGTTTAATGGGAAAATAAATAAATAATTTGGGTTCTGTTTTTCTGGCAGGATGACCCAGAAAAAACAGAACCCAAACTATTTATTTATTTTCCCATTAAATTAACTCTAAACCCTAAACCCTAACCCTCACTCTAACCATAACACAACCCTAAATCCAAATTTATTTGTTTAATGGGAAAATGTTTATTATTACAAAATTTGTGAGTTCTGTTTTTTCTGGGAAACCCTAATTTACTAACCAAAAGTTCATAATTACCCATTTTTCTACTCTGTATCCTACGTTACTTCTCGTTTTCTTCTTTTGGATTCTCTCCCCTTTTTTATTTTCTAAGATTGTTTCCTCGCTATTCACTTTCTTGCACAAACAATTATTATTATATCTTTCTTTTCTTTATGGCGTGATTACTCCTCCTTTTTCCGGTTTTTTTCTCTCCACATAATTCCCTACTCACAATCTCTCATCAATCTCAACATGTACTTACATCTTTATTTCTCTTTAACATATTATTTTTTGTTTTGAATCGGCACAGCTGACATTGATAAATTTTTAAAGTGTCTGAAGAATTCACCCCCCCACAAACTATTTTTTCTTTTATATATATATTTTTTTTCTTTATATATATATATATATATATATATATATAGGAAAAAACAAATATTCAGAGGAAGTATTTTTTTTTATATGTTATAGTATACCAACTTAAAGTTTTTTTTTTGTTAGACCATGATCAGGACGATGTTGGAATGTGATGTTAAAATGCTTCATCCGAAAATTATTTGGACCATATGACCTTTAGGCACCCCTTTTGCTTTGCTGATTCATAAGTACATTTTTTTTTCATTTACACCGTCAATATCCGGTTGTTTTTTAGGGGGTAGGGTTAGGGGGTAGGGTTAAGGGTTAGGGGTTAGTTTTATAATTTAAAAAGAAACCCTCTAAAAATCGTCTAACAAACAACCGGATGTTGACGGTGTAAATGAAAAAAACGTATCTATGAATCAGCAATGCAAAAGGGGTGCCTAAATGTCATAGTCCAATTATTTTCAAATTAAAAAAATGAAACGAAAAAAGTAAAAAAATCTCTCTCTCTCTCTCTCTCTCTCTCTCTCTCTCTCTCTCTCTCTCTCTCTCTCTCTCTCTCTCTCTCTCTTCAGTCGGAAAAATAACTAAATGAATAGATAACAAAAAGAAAAAGAAACAAAAAGAAATGATACGACAAAAAACATACATACAAATTGAAGTCACTGTAATATATTTTAAGATATTCTTTTTCTAATCAAATTTAAGCACGACTGAATTGATACTGAATCTATTACCAAAATATTTTATTTATTGAAGAACATTTTTTTAGAATTTATATTTTTACAGAATTGTACCAAATAAAATTTAGTTGAAAATAAATCTATAAATTAGATATTTTTATTTCCTCCGATTGAAAAAATTAATGTTAAGTATTATTTAGCATTTAAAAATTGATTTAAGTATCATTACTCTATTTTATTTCATATAATATTTATTTACACTAAAACTAAATGTTTGTTAAATGTAAAATAAATAAGGTGAATGTTTATTTTTTTTATTTAAATTTTTTAGAAATAATCAAAACAATAAAAAATCATTTTGTATAGTTAATTGTTTTATTCTTTGATAAACTAAATTTAATTTTATTATTAAATATCATTTCAGGAAAAATTTTGGTGTAGAAAAGTTAACTTTCCTAATTTCTATTTCAAATTGTTTATTTTTTACACATTTAATAAATTTGATGATTTTAATTACTAAAATCATTAAATGTTGAATGCCCTTTTAAAGTTTTTGGCATATTTTGGCATTGTTGTTTTTTATTACTTCAATTGGTTTATTAATTTTACTTAGATACTACCCCTCTGACATTGAATTTTAACTCCCACTCCCCTAAGGCTATATTTTTCAAAAGTTTATTTTTACACCGCCCGAAGGGCGGTTTCGTTATGCTAGTATATTAATAATGGAGATTCGCTTCCGGTTTTTGTCTGTAACAAAAATTACGTCACTGCTTACGTCACATTACCCAAAATCGTCATAACTAAATAAATACACACAAAATTTGAACATGCAACATTAGACAGTCCTCATTGTTTTTTAAAATAAGTTTTAATAAATACATGACTGGTATTATATATCTATGTATAGTTTGTATTATTTTAATACATATTTAAAGTTTACATTTCAAATTGTTTTATTTTTTAATCCTTTCAGGAATTTGATGATTTTACTTACTTAGGGTACAAACTCGCTGACATTGAATTTTTTACTCCCACCCCTCAGGTTTCAAAAATCTATTTTTACATCGGCCGGAGGGTGTTTTTTTATTTTGTACTAGTATATATAATGATAATTGTGAAAAATTATTTGCCTACCATTGGTTTCGATGGGCGTCGTCAGGACCCTATTTCTTCCTGGACTGAGTTGAAATTACTACTATCTATATTGGGTTGCATTTAGTCACGTGGGTTGGAGGAGGTTAAGCTTGCATATACCTTTTGAATTCACTATTATAGGTATACCCAATTTGTCGCAAAATCCGTGTTTTTACAAAACAAATTTATCCCACCCCCTTAAAAAAATTACCAAAAACAGGGAATTTCCCGATTTTAATGAAATTTTCAATGATGATTTAGCAATGAATTAATTTTATAATTCATCAGTTATTTTACTTCAAAACTTTCTGAATTTTTTCGGGTTACTTAATTTTAACCACCCTTATTTTTTGGGTTCAAAATATCTGTAGGGTTATATATGATTGATACTAATTTCTGCATAAATAAAAAGACAAAAGACCGAAGGTGTGAATAGAAGAAAAAAGTTATTCTCTACACAAATCTAACACGCCTGTCTTTGGCCCGATTCTTTTTGCTCTTTTCTCGTTAAAGAAAAGAGGGACCATATGACCTTTAGGCACCCCCTTTTAATCTCGATTAAGAAAGGACATGTTTTTTATTTACACCGTCAATATCCGGTTGTTTTAACAGACGATTTTTGATTTTTTTTTAAATTATAAAACTAACTCCTAACCCTAGCCCTAACCCCTAACAAACAACCGAATATTGACGGTGTAAATGAAAAACATGTCCTTTCTTAATCGAGATCAAAAAGGGGTGCCTAAAGGTAATATGGGGGCACTTGCCCCCCATCTCACAAACTATCCGAGTGAGACGGACTAGGCATGCAGGACACAGCTGGAGAAGCAAGGATGAGCTCATAAGCGACGTTCTCCTGTGGAAGCCAACACATTGACATGCAAGTGTGAGGCACCCGGCAAGGACCTACATTGACCAGCTATGCGAAGATGCTGGTAGCTCCGCAGAGGACCTCCCAGGTGCAATGAATGATAGGGAAGGTTGGCGAGAGATTGTCATGGATATCCGTACTGCGTGTGTGACATGATGATGATGATGAAAGGTAATATGGTCCGAAAAGAGCATAAACAAATGGCGTCGCTAACGTCACGTGTTTTTTTTTTTTTTTTTTTTTTTTTTTGCTGCGTACGGAATGTAGCTGAAGACAAAATACGAATCCAGATACACAAGGCGAAGTTGGCTTTATCCTGTTGTTGACATCAACTCTTCTTGTTTACAACCATTGAGATAGGCCGGTCTTATCTTTTTCATCACCCGTGGAGAACACCCTTGTTGGGCAGGTGGTTTGAATCCTATCAAATAAAGAATGCCTAATATTTCTTTCTCTTCTTTATTCCATTTTTCTTTCGTTTCACAAAAGAAAAAGTCGGAAATATTTTATTCAATGGGTAAAGATAATCGTCTGAGATAGATGAGTTATCTAAAATGTTTATCTCACACTCACGCAAAACATGCACGCATACACACAGAAGTCTCTCTCTCTCTCTCTCTCTCTCTCTCTCTCTCTCTCTCTCTATATATATATATATATATATATATATATATATATATATATATATATAAGATTTTTGGATGTTGGTTTTTAGAAGCATTGTTGAATAAAGTATATATTATTATTTATATTTTTGCTTGAAGGCAATTACAATGCGTATATCGTATAACATTCGATAATTATAGAAAATAACCATGACAAGTGAATTTGGCAAACGATTATTCGATGCTAGAACATCGTACAGTCTGTTTCAACTTTATTAAGTCTCATCAGCGATGTATACTAACGATTTCCCCCCGACAGTTGAAACAGACTGTACGATGTTCTAGCATCGCATAATCGTTTGCCAAATTCACTTGTCATGGTTATTTTCTATAATTATTGAATTTTATACGATATACGCATTGTAAATGCCTTCAAGCAAAAATATAAATAATAATATATATTAATATATATATATATATATATTATATATATATATATATATATATGTGTGTGTGTGTGTGTGTGTGTGTGTGTGTGTATGTGTGTGTAAGTTGAAAATGGAAGCGAATCCGACGGTATCTTGAAATGAAAAATAAAGGAAGGAAAATGTTGAATGAATAAAACAGGATTTATTTTATTTTATTTTACTGACACGTATTTCGGCCAGGAGTTTATCTGTGTATACATATATTCTATCTATTATTATTTTAAATACAAAATAAAATAAAATAACAATATTAGAAAAACCTACAGAAATATTTAGTATACAAAGAAATAGCGACCTTCGTCAGAGTAAATCCTTATTGTTTTGAATGAAATCGGTTGAAATACGGAGAATTTCCGAGATGTTCGAAAAAAGAACTTTTTTGAAATCGCGTCATCGTCGCATGCGACAGATTTTGAAATGGAGAGAAGATGGCTGGAGAATATAAGCAAGAAAGTCAGGTGGAATCTTAATTTTCAAAGCATGAGGGATATATATGTGTGTGTGTGTGTGTGTGTGTTAATAAGTCATCCACATGCACAGTGTTTCGACATTTCACGTCTCATTAGTGTGGTTAGACACAGCAACTACCTCCGACCAGGAGCGAAACCTGACTGACTTTTCATCGGCACAGTTTCTTAACCTCTCGGCCGTCTACAGCTGCCATTAAGAAGCGGTGTTTTAACTGATAAATACATACATCGGTGTATATATATTTTTACGATCACCAGAGAGATCAAATCTGTAAACAACTGACGATCATTGCTTTATTACGTTGGCGCTCTCAAAAGCTCTACCTGGTTTTGGGAGCATATAATAAGTCATCCACAGACACTATCTTTCAACGTTTCACGTCTCATCAATGTGGCTAGACACAACAACTACCTCCGACCAGGAGCGAAACCCGACTCACTTTTCATATATTAATTAATTTATTATTGTTTACAATGCATTTAAGGTGTTATTGTTATCATTGGCTTCAAAGCAGCGAGTTAGCCACTTGTCGTCAAGACAACGTACCCGTTCAATTCTCCAATACCAACGCTAATACCCTTGGGAACGATAAGAATCCAACAACTTTCCCTCCAGCTATGGGTAAATAGTAGGGCAGACGAGACTCTTTAACTTTGATTAGGTAATCAGTCTAGTAGAATGAAAACTCTCAATTAAAACCTTATAAACTCCGCTTAAGAAATTGACCTTGTGGCACATCCTGCTTGTGCGGAGGGGTTGATATATATATATATATATATATATATATATATATATAATATATATCAAAGACTTCATCTTATATATATATATATATATATATATATATATATATATATATATATATATATATAGATGAAGTCTTTGATGAAATAAATACGAAATATTAAGTTTTACACTTGAATTTAATTGATTGTGTTAGTTTATCAACCTTTTCCACTTATATGTTCACACGCACACACACACACACACACACACACATATATATATATATATATATATAATCCAAAAGTCCAGAGACGAAATCTTCCTTACGACACAATAGTTTTATTTAAAAAACTGTCGCATTTGAGAGCTCAATGTGTGCTCTTAAGTCACAGAGCAAATATATAAGTAAAGAAATAACAAAAGACTTAGAGATTGAGCATTATAGTCTATATATATTGGTTTGTTGGTTGGTTTTGAAGGTTATCACAATGCAGGTGTAAAGAAAAATAAGGTAATTATGGTATTGTTTATTAACCTTTAATTTGTTAATCAGAGGGTTAACAAATAACACCATAGTTACCTTATTTTTTCTTTACACCTGCATTGTGATAATCTTCTAACAAACCTATATAAACACAATGCTTCAAGCAAATTATAAAACTATTATATATATATAAGTTATCCACATACACGTGTTTCGAAGTTTACTTCCCATCAGTGTGGCTTTACTTTAAGAGCTACCTCTAACTGGGATCGAACCTGACTGAATTTTCGTCTGCCAAGTCTCTTGCCCATGCAGCTATTAGCGGCTGTCAATTTTGAACAATTAATTGATACATTCCTACGCAGAATGATATTATTAAAACCAGAGGACTCTAGACTTGTAAACAAGTCGAGTTTCAGCTTATACGCCAAGTGGTGAATTTTCAATTAATGTCCCTTCTACAGTGCTCTACCAAGTGGAAGTGTACACATATATATAAATAAGTTGTAGCGTGGACATAGAGTCAACAGCACTTGGTAACTGACAGTTTCTCGCCTGTGCTATTTTCAAACCAACTTGATTTGAAAATCGCAGAGTTGAGAAACTGGCATCTGATAGTGGGGTTCAAGTTCTGGAGTTCTGGAGCTCTGGAGAGTGTGAAGTTTGAATGACAGCACATCTTCATTGTCGTTACTATATCTCTAGTGAAAAGGGAATAGACTCCTTCGTTGTCCGGCTGATACCGACAATAGGCCACTCCGTCCATTTGTTCTTTACTAATCGTAAAACTGATAATAGTTGTTGATATTTTGGACCATATGACCGTAAGGCACTCCTTTTATGATTTCGACTTGTGGGGACACTTTTCTCATTTACTCCGTAAAAATCCGGTTGTTGGTTAGGGGTTAGGGTTAGGGGTTAGATTTATAATTTTTTTTAAATTCTAAAAATCGTCTGTTAACAATTAACCTGATTTTGACGGTGTAAATGGAAAAAAATGTCCCCACGAATCGAGATCGCAAAAGGGGTGCCTTAAGGTCATATGGTCCGATATTTTCCTGATCTTCCACCAGGTGGATTGACACAAGGTATTTTTAACGTCGGGGGGGGGGGGACGTAGAAACCGAAGCTCATGCAGTGGCCAGCACAAAAAGGACGTGGGACCCTTCGCATTCCCGTTTTTGGGCACCTCAGGCTTTTTGCAATAAACCTGCCCCTATCCCATTTAGGCGAAGGCGCAGGTGCTGCCAGGGAGAACGACCCTGGAATCACGCGATTTAATTATATCTAACAGGCTCAGAGGCTGAAGCCTCGGAGAACAAGGTAAGTAAGTATTTACTGACACCCCACCAGTCGAACACAAGGATCATTATAGTGGGGAACCACGCACAAACTGAAGCTCATTTTTAGAAGTTGCGTGAATCCTTTCGACATTCCTCTCTTGAGGTGCCTCAGGCACTGGGCAATAAATGCAGCCCTGTCCCATCAAATCGAGAGGATAGTTTTTGTCTGGGAGGATTACAGGCCAATGTCCGAAACCAATGGACACAGGGTCCGAAGGTCAGGTAAGTATGATTTCTTGATGGTTTGGTTTCTTTGTTTAATGGCATATCAACCTTCATGGGTTATTTAATGCCAAAGCCGTCCGTGTAGAAGAACAGTAGTAATACTATTTAACCCATAGCTGGGAATGATTTCTTGAGGATTTATTTATTTATAACTGATAACGGTTGTATCTCTAGTTGCAACAACTACAATGTGATTCTTTTTGCGGACTATATTAGGTGTTGCATACTGGCGTTTTCACTGTACCAAATCTATATAACGTTGTATACCTTTCTTACTTCTTACTCTGGTCGTATTTTCTTCTGGCCGGCTTTGGTTCTATCTTCTAACATCTTGGTCTGGTATATCTTCTAAGGTCTGGTCTGGTCTTCTATGGGATTCCGGATCTGGTTTCTGTTAGGGATCACTCCTTATCAGAAGCCCTGTGGTATTGTTAGTTTTTAGGTAATAAACACAAGACTTCGATTTACGTTGATGTTATTTTATTTATAAATCCCCAAACCAGACAATGCGCGCAGATCCTTACATCTTGCTAGCTCGGCTTCTAACTTCTAACTGACTTAAACTTACTATATCCTTAAACCGGAAGAGGATTTTCTATCCTTTCTTATCCCCGGAAGGTGAGAGTGAGATCAAGCGCTGTCACTCACCCTCAAGGCCATCAGTTTCACTAATCGCCATTATGATTTCTACAATACCTTATAAAAGCATTAGGGATCCAATAATTATGTAACATAGGCATCCCTTTTTGATCTCGATTAAGAAAGGATATGTTTTTCCTTTACACCGTCAATATCCGCTTGTTTGTTAGGGGTTAGGGTTAGGGGTTAGGGGTTAGGGTTAGTTTTATAATTTAAAAGAAAAATCTAAAAATCGTCTGTTAAAACAACCGGATAATGACGGTGTAAATGAAAAACATGCCCTTTCTTAATCGAGATCAAAAAGGGGTGCTTAAAGGTCATATGGTCCCTTTTTGCATCTGAGATGGAGCGCCACACCTTGCACCAGCTCCTCACTTTTCTCCCCGATTCTGGGAAGTTAGTTTTCAAACTAGTGTCTATAATTGCGCACAAGCCTTAAAAAAAAAAGGAAAAAGAAAAGAAAAAAAAAACAAGAAAAAAGAAAAGAAATACCCTGTGTTGTATATCATCTACCCCTGTGGATTTGATAAATATCAGTCTCTTGTTAAAAAACGGATGCTACTTGTGGCTTGATGAGGATGTTGATGTATGTTACAACGGAAGAATTTCATTTCGTTCCTTCTGATAACATAAACCACTTGGGAATAACAACTGTTATGTCTTCCCATGAACACGGGCCCGTCGAGCTGCCATGTTGTACAAAGACTGTCAACGTTTCACTTCTTATCGTAGATTGACAAAGTTAAGCAACGATAACCCTGCTCAGTACTTAGATGGGTGGGTAATTTTCACCTTTAGTTGTCAAAATTCCTAGCATAAAATTGTGCGTGCGCATTATCTGAAATGAACTTAAATGTTATTAAGAACACATTTTATAATATTTTTGTGTTTAAGCATGCAGTTGTATTGTTTTCGAAAAGTTTCTAAGATTTTTGTATTTCGCAAGGAAACATTCAAAATGGCTACTTGTTTCAAAGTGAAAGTCAGTTGGCTAAATTCCTAGCATAAAATTATTTGAAATGAACTTAATTGTTATTAAGAACACATTTTATGGTATTTTTGTGTTAAAGCATGCAGTTGTATTGTAAGATTTTTTTTATTTCGCATGAAGACTTTCAAAATAGCTACCGGCTTAGTTCAAAGTGAAAGTCAAGGGAGGTTACTCTAATTGCCTTATTTGCTAGTAATTTTGACAACTAAAGGTGAAAATTACCGATGGGTGACCATTTAGTAACAGATTAAGTATTTATCCAACCCCTTCGTCACGGACAGGATTAGTAAATACATAAAGTCCATCTTTAAAGCTCAGTACAGCTCAGTCGGTAGAGAATATGCCCAGAAACTATAAGGTTCCATGTTCGATACCGGCCCTCACCAACTCAGTGCATGAGTATCACTGCTGAGATCTGTGCGGTAAAGTGAGGAGCTGGGGCGAGGTGTGGCGCTCCATCTCAAAGGTAAAAAGAATCTACCTGTTCTAGCGCTAGTGAAAAGGGGATAGACTCTCTCGCAGTCCGACTGATATCGACAATAGGCAACTCAGCCAACTTTACTTTACAGCTTTTTTTATTTTAAGTGTTTTTTTTTTCTTCCCCTAGGAAGGTTGCCTAACCAAAGTTAAATAATCCAATCCGCTCTATAATTTACCCAGATCTGGGGGGGGGGGGTCGGAAGGATTCATACCTTTCGGAAGTGCATTAGTGCGAAGTGATACGCAAACAGCCTCATCCAGGATTTGGTTGGTTGGTTGGTTGGTTGGTTGTGTTTTACGGCATGTCAATCCATTAGGTTATTTTATGCCGAAGACGTTTTGTTTTATTCATTCTTGATGGGTAAAAAGTTGATTTTTTATAAACTCAGTTTTTTAAACACATTTTTTAAAGCTCACTTTTATTATATTTAACCCATAGATGTGGCCCTAAAAGGTACTACCACTCCGTATCAGAGTGGACTTAGGAGTAATGGTCATGAAGGAGTCCTCCACACTCCCTAGAACTCCAGAATTGTAACTTCATCATTAGATGCAGTTTAACGTCATACCCAGGACATTAAGGCCCTCAGTCACAGCCTTCTAGTACTCATATGATAAAAAGGGTTAAGGCTTACCATAAGGGCAATATGGTTGGAACAATTATATAGGTGCTCTGGCTTGACAAGACCAACCGATTGATAGCAGTGGGCCTCTCCGACCGCCCGTCTAACTTAAGTAAGGGTCAAAGTGGAGTGTTGCATTCCAGGATTTGAACTCGGGTTGCCGATTCCATTTTTCTATGATGATAACCGTTACGAAAGGAGCGCCTTTAGTAACAGATTAAGCAAAGTTTAACAAGCAGCAACTTCTTATAGTTTGTAACATTCCAAGGGTGAAGGCGTGTGGTGGTTGGGTTGCTAGGCGGCACCCATTTCCTCTCCACGTATCATACATCATGTAGTACGGGTTAGGTATTTATTTTATTTTCAACTCCTCCGCCACGAGCAAGTTCAGCTTTTTTTTTAAGTCGAGTAAAATTGGTCTGAACTCAGAATTTTTTTTTTTCTTAGACTGGTTGCCTTGATAAATATCAGGGCTCTGGAATCGGAACATAAAACCTTCGACACCGATTCCTCTATTTTTGTTACCGCGACTTCGACTCCTCTTTATGTAAATAAGTGATTATGGTCTACAAATAAATATAAAACCATATTTTTATAATCTATTTATAAGGAGTGTGCACTGTATAACTTTACAGACTAAACTAGGGCCATATAAAATGTACATTCAACTAGAGTCGGAGTCGTTATCGTTTTACCAACTTCGACTCCGACTCCAGTGAGCGCTTAATTGCTTCCGACAACGGCTGCATAGCCCCGTTAGATATTTCTAATTACTTCTCAGGGTAAGAGTATTTTTAGAAACAATTAGATTACGCAGTAGTAGTAGTAGCAAATGAAACATTCAAGAATTACGGTGAGATACAGTGAGAGAAGAAGACGAGGAGTCACTACTACTACTCCCCTCCCCCCTCTCTCACTAAAACGTTTTCTCTTTTTTTCCTCCATTGTAAAGATGTCCCCGGGAGTTCCATTATTGATTTTTATTGAATTCGAATTAGCCAGTCCTGTTCCTGAATATTCTTGACATATCTTTAAAGTTTCATCATGAGCAGATCAATGGTGTAGGTGTTTAAATACGTTTTAAACTGTGTTTAAAAAATTGAGTTTAAAAGAATATGAATACCCACCAAGAATGAATAAAACAAAATGTCTTCGGCATAAAATAACCCAACAAGGGTTGACATGCCGTAAAATCCAACCAACCAATCAACTAACTGACCAATCAAAAGGACCAATCAGAAAACATCCACCAGGGTCAGTGAAAGGCCAAGCACTGTAAATTTACAATTACCGTTATTTTTAATTTGTATTCTACCACAATGGAATAGTTTCGTTGATCCATTACAATCGAATAGCGAGTTCTATACTCGCTGGATTACCCACCCCATAGTTGCGACTCTGTGTCACATCCTACTCGTGCTGAACGGGTTAGGTAAATACTTCGGGTATCCCATCGTGGTGTGGTGGGTTAGCAAGCTAGTCTCACAGATCCATTACTACTGAATAGCGAGTTCTATCCTCGCTGGATGTCCCAATGCTTATGTCCTTGTGTCACGTTCTACTCGTGTCGAACGTGTTGAGTAAATACCTACTCCAAAACTTATTTCAAGTTCACATCTAATGACGTAATGAGCATGTTGTGTTGAATGCCAAGTGATCTGTTTTAAAGAAAATTAACGTTTCATTCATTGTTCATTTTTGTCTTGGTAAATACAGCTTCAGCCTCGATACATTTTTAACACACTTTGTTTTTGTTTTTTTAAAGAAAACTAAAGTTTTATTCATTGTTCATTTTTATCTTGGTGAATACAACTGCACTCTCGACATTTTTCAAACACACTTCGTTTTTTGAATAGAATTAACGTTTCATTCATTGTTCATTTTTACCGTGGTAAATACAGTTTCAGTTTCGACATTTTTCGAACACGACTCTTAGGTGCGCCACAACTGTTATAGACAGTATCACACCTTCCTGTTTTCTGCGAAAAGAGATGTTTGGATATTCTAAATCTTGACATATTGCAACTATAACCAAATTCAGGGAACTGATGTTATTTCCTATGTTGTATCTTTGTGTAAAAAAAAAAAAAAAAAAAGTAAGAAAGAAAGAAATTCATATTAAATATTATCCGTTTCCTTTTCCCGGACACTTCCCTGTTTTCAGACCACATGAAAATCAGTATCAGTGTCAACAAAGAAACTTTTCATAATATCGCTAATTTAGACAGACGGACATTCGAACGAAAGAAGAGAATTCCATAGATACAAAGATTCATTAATAAGTATTAAGCATTTCAGTTCGTAGTGGTCTGAGTTGGAAAGGTCTTGTCATCAACTGAAAGGAAGGGAGGAAGGGAGTGGATATCATGGCAACAGTGTAGAGAGAGAGAGAGAGACAGACAGACAGAGACAGAGAGACAGAAAGACAGAGGGAAGGATTATTCGTTTGTACTGATATGTTCGGAGAAGAAGTGGACCATATGACCTTTAGGTCCCCCTTTTGCGATCTCGATTCGTGGGGACATTTTTTCCATTTACACCGTCAAAATCCGGTTGTTTATTAGGGGTTAGGGTTAGGGGTTAGGGGTTAGTTTTATAATTTAAAAAAAAACTCTAAAAATCTTCTGTTAACAATTAACCGGATTTTGTCGGTGTAAATGGAAAAAATGTCCCCACGAATCGAGATCGCAAAAGGGGTGCCTAAAGCTCATATGGTCCGAAGAAGTTTCTAAAATTAGGAAAATGTTTGGCAGGATGTCATTTGAATTACCGTCAGGTCATATTATTTATTTATTTTCGGATAAGGAACACTTGATACACTGTTACTGTAATCAAACTTACAACCCCGTCGACCGGAATAGGAGAATATACCGACTGCACCTCTGCAGAGGGTTAACACACCCTTTCAATGGAGCCACCTGTTGGCCCTGGGTGGCGACCCGTGATATTTAAGAACGGATTCTTGGTGGCTGAACAGTCCATGACATGCAACATTCCACTTTGGCCCTTATTTAGTGTAGACGGACGGTCGGGGAGGCTTTTGCTTTCTTTCACCTCCACTGGTTTGCATTGAAAGGTTAAAGAGTCCAGTCTGCCCCACTATTTATCCATAGCTGGAAGAATAACAGAATTAATTTCTAGCCTAGTTGAGAAATCGATAATACTTTATATTTGTACTGACAAGACTTAGTACACAAATAATGATAAACTATATTGAGGTTGAAAGGATATTTGTGATAATAGTGCATATTGGATTATTTGTGGCATATAAGCCGTGCTACAATACACCACTTAAATGTATAGACTAAACGAGGTCACGTGGTTTAACCTCAGCCAATCAACAGCCAGAATGCGTGGCTGGTTGTCTACTTAATCACAGATACTGAGAGACGTCCATTTGCAATCATTGACGAAGGACTTGCCATACTGAGGAGCACCAATGAACAAGCAAAGGATTCTTTACCAAGGATTTCCGCTGGACAAGCGCTCTTGCTTGAAGCCTAAAGGATGGCCCATAAAATCGTAACAAAGGTTGACGTGGTAGTAGGGCATAGGTTTGGCGTGGTACTAGAGCATAAAGGTTGGCTGAATATTGGTGGTACTAGGCCGTGTAGGTTGGCATGGTACCAGAGCATGAAGGTTGGTATGGTACCAGGGCATGGAGGTTGGCTTGGTACGGGCATGAAGGTCGGCTTGGAACCAGGGCATGAAGGTTGGCATTGTATAAGGGTATGGAGGTTGGCTTGGCACCAGGGTATGAAGGTTGGCATGGTATCAGGGCATGGAGGTTGGTATGGTATCAAGGCTTGGAGGTTGGCGTGGTACCAGGGCATGGAGGTTGGCATGGTACCAAGGCATGGAGGTTGGCATGGTACCAGGGCATGTAGGTTGACTGAATATCGGTAGTACTAGGGCGTATTACTCGAGAATACCAAACTCTAATCCCTTTTCTAAATGCCGTCACATAGCGAACGGACAGTAAGTTCGTTTAAAGAGGATTTTATGTACAGTCGAGTACATGTTCAAATGTTTCTTTACCAATTATCAGCGACTCCGCACGATAGGAGACCTTAATAATCAATCAACCCTCATATTGTGTGTTATGAGACACGGGCTATCAAAATCCGGACATTGTACGGTGACAGATGGATAGAGGTCGTGACCAAGTTATAGATTTACACAGGATATGCAGGTTGATATTTTCCTGGCCTCCCATCAGGCCGGATTAATACAAGGTCTTTTTTTAACGTGGGGAGATCGGATATACAGGGTAAATCAGAAGAAAAAAAATAATTTCGAATAATTGGGCCAATTCCGGTTCAAATAATCTAAAATTTTAACGGCATGTGTAGAAACTAATCGAAATTCTACGTGGAATGTTTTATATGAAAAGCAAATGTATACTAAGTTACTATATTATACCATTTCTTTACGAACACTCTGCTTATTTCATGTGACATTATTATGATAGTTATAAGTAACTTTTCTTGCAACTAAATAAAAACACAGGTTTTAAACAATTTTATTGAGAAAAATTATTTTATTGCAATTTTCCACCTCATATTTATGTGAACTGGGATTTTCAAACCTCGCAACAATTAAGTGTAAATTAAAATTTTGCATCTGTGAAAAAACATACAGGGTGCTTCAAAATATTTTATATCATTTAGTATGTACTTGGTGTTTCATAAAAGTTGATAAAATCTTTTTTAATAGGAATTCAGACCTAAATTATTTGGTAATCATGAACTTTTGTTTAGTAAATTAGGGTGTCCCAGAAAAAAACAGAACCCACACATTTTGTAATAAAACTGTTAATTTTAACTGGGGGGTTTAGGGTTAGGGTTAGGGTTTAGGGTTAGGGTTAGAGTTAGGGTTTGGGTTAAGGTTTAGGGCTAGGGTTGGGGTTGGGGTTAGGGTTAGGGTTTGGGTTCTGTTTTTTTTGGGCCACCCTGTACAGACTGTCCCAGAAAAAAAACAGAACCCAAATTATTTATTTATTTTCCCATTAAACTAACCCTAAACCCCAACCCTAAACCCCAACCCTAACCCTAACCCTAACTCTAACCCTACCCCCCCCCAGTTAAAATTAACAGTTTTATTACAAAATGTGTGGGTTCTGTTTTTTCTGGGACACCCTAATTTACTAAATAAAAGTTCATGATTACCAAATAATTCAGGTCTGAATTCCTATTAAAAAAGATTTTATCAACTTTTATGAAACACCAAGTACATCGTAAATGATATAAAATATTTTGAAGCACCCTGTATGTTTTTTCACGGATGTAAAATTTTAATTGTTTACCGTTCAGCTATATTTGTTTTTGTTTTTTACAGGACCGATGAGATCAAACGCCCCGTTCGCTGTATTGAATCCTTGTTCCGTGTATGCCGAGGGGTCAGTCCAAACGAAAGCATCCTTCGGAGGTTGGCCGATCCAGAACTGATGAGAAGAACTTATGAAAACCTTTGTCAAAACATTGACGGTAAGAGAATTGAGCTGGATCAGGAGGTCCTAGCCAGTTCGCAAATCACTTATTGTCGCCGTTCACTATTAATGGCATGTCAACCCGTCTCGAGTTGATGTTATGGAATTGTATTCATTGTACATTTATATTTACATTTATGTATTGTTTCTTGAGAGCTTTTGCACAGGTACGCACGCGCATGGGCGTGTGTGTGTGTGTGTGTGTGTGTGTGTGTGCGCGCGCGCACGTGTATGTGTGTGTATGTGTGTGTGTGTGTGTGTTTGTGTGTGTGCTACTATAGCATCAAGGACTATTTCTATGCGTACACTTTCCTTGTTTGGTGTTTTTCACACACACACACACACACACACACACACACACACACACACACACACACACATATATATATATATATATATATATATATATATACATATTTAATGAAGGATAGTAAATAATACAAGTGTCTGCATAGAAAAGTGCTCAATGCTATAATTGCAGAGCAGTTTTAGCACACACACACACACACACACACACACACACACACACACACACACACACACACATATATATATATATATATATATATATATATATATAGCAGAGAATTTATATATATATATATATATATGTATAATAGCAGAGAAGTTTATATATATATATATTAAACCTGCTCTGGTATTATAGCATTGAACACTTTTCTATGGTAACACTTTTCTTATTTGCTGTCCTTAATATATATATATATATATATATATATATATATATATATATATATATATATATATATATATATATATATATATATTACCTGTTCTGGTATTATAGCTTTGAGCACTTTTCTATGCAAACACTTTTCTTACTTACTGTCCTTATATATATATATATATATATATATATATATATATATATGTATGTACCCCACGTACACACATATGCACATATCCATATGTACGCAAACACACATGCTCGCACACAAACTCGCTGATGTGTGTGTGTATGTACCCCACGTATACACATATGCACATATCCATATGTACACGCTCACACACACGCTCACACACAAACTCGCTGATGTGTGTATATGTGTATGTGCGTGTGTGTGTGTGTGTATGTGTATGTATGTACCCCACGTACACACATATGCACATATCTATATGTACACAAACACACACGCCCACACACAAACTCGCTGATGTATGTGTATATGTGTGTATATGTGTATGTGTGTGTATATGTGTGTGTGTGTGTATGTGTGTATGTCTGTGTGTGTGTGTGTGTATGTCTGTGTGTGTGTGTGTGTGTGAGAGAGACATTAATGGATATCTGTAATGGCGACTGAGCTTAATCAAATTGGTAGCAGACGCGTCGTAAACCGGAAATGGACTTGGAATGACAAACGAAGACGCCTTCTTTCTGAGATACGGAGGAATTTATTTATATTAGGCCATTTTCTTAATGGCCAACTACTTGCTGATAGAATGAATTGTGTAGATACATTTCCCACGAAATTAAGAACCATGACTAAAGATCAATTAATCATGGGGGAGGGGTGTCGACAGGCTAACTTGTTAGCAGCGCTGAGAATGGGTTCGGTGTGTCGAGTCCCAAGCTCCAGCTGGGACGGCAAGCGTTCGCTTCGCACCAATGACCCAGGGAAATGCATAGATCCTCCATCAACCAGCCAGCCTCGGCAGGGCGACTAGGAACACTTTATTTTTGTAAAATGCGATTCATCAAAAAAGATCGGTAATGTGTCAGAGAAAATTCAAAACATTAATAAAATAGCATTTAATACTGGCAATATTATATCAAACATTTTCAATAACCAACACACTAATCTTAGCCATCCTTAAAAAATATAATAATAGACTCTCCCAATTTGAATGAACAATAAATAAAAGAATGAATAAATAAATTCAAGAGAGAGAGAGAGAGAGAGAGAGAGAAGAGAGAGAGAGAGAGAGAGAGAGAGAGAGAGAGAGAGAGAGAGTAGGGAAAAATAGAGAAAGGGGTAAAAACGCATAAACAATAACGCGCGCGCGCGCGCGCGAAAGAGAAAAATAGAGTGAGAGAGAGAGACAGCACACTACAACCTACAATCCCCCGATGACGACCAGCGAAAGTGCTTAAGTAGAAAGTATGGGACCGTTTCTCTGCCGTCTGGATCCCAATTTACGAAAAACCACTAGAAGACTAGAAAGACCATAAAGAAGAAATATTCCGTCGTCTTCAATAATACCTGCTTAAACAATAACTTGCTGCCAAAATACACACACACACACACACACACACACAGACACACACACACACATACCCTTTTTTTGTCTGTAAAATAAGTTCTAGAGCTTCCCTACTCCTAAAAATTGGTTTATAAAAGCATTTTGGTCCAAGGAATCCAAAACCGCTATCAAAAATGTCTTAAAATGAACCGATTTTAAGTTATTAACAATTTAAAAAAAATAGTAGGCTCAATAGTTGGGAAAATTCAGATGTGGCACTGCATCAATGGAATTCTTTGGAATTGGAAGCTCAAATTTTGGGGATTGTCTCACTTTAACATAGTTCACACCTGGACAAAATTTCTGAAAAATTGAAGTGGGTGGATGTCATGGTCTGGATGATTTTACCCTTTGCTGATTATTTGTTTTTTGTTTTTTTATTTATCTAGTATATGCCGCTCATGCCAAATGTATGCGGGACAACACGCGACACGTTGACGAATGCAGCCGGCAGCAAATGCTCACATTCTCCCCGGAAAGTGGAAACATTAAAGAAAAGTTTTGTCGGTAATTAATCTAACATATTGTTGGAATGGAATGTGCTGAACAGTTCTTAGCCCAACCAGGTTGACCTCCCGTAAAATCCAACCAACCAACCAACCAACCCAATCAATTTATTTGGTTGTATTGCACATATGAAAGTCAATATAATATATATTCTTTGAATTTATGTGTAAATCTATCTATACATATATAAAGGGCAGTTGTGTGTATATGTATGTCCGGGGGAAACTTCGAAAATAAAACAATTAACGACAAAGTAAATATATATACACATTAAATATCACCAGGGCTTGGATTTTGAGCAAAAATAATAGAAATTTGATTTAAATTCATGAAGATAATTAAAAAATAAAATTTAAATGATAACAGCATGGATTTTTTTTTTTCATTTAATATTTTAGATAGTAGACATTATCATTTCTTTTCAGAGTAGATGGATCAATGCAAGGTCTATTTTTTTACATAGGGATTTAAATGGGGTATCCCACGAGGATTCAACTCACAATTTAGTAAAAATCTCCCTCTACCAAGGCGACGCCGGGTAGTCGCTGCTAGTCATTAATAAAACATCGAACACGTCACTTTAATTCTTGTTGGCTGTTTTCAGTTTAGAACGTGGAATATCCACAGATTCAGCTCGTCAAGATACTAATATAGAAATATCAATATAAAAAAAAATATGCCTGTTGAGATCTTTAGATTAAAGGGAGACAACTCTTCATATTTTATCGATGATCAAATAAAAGAATTAAACATTAACGCAGTTGTTAAAAATTCTGATTTTTAAATTTGTATACATACATAGTGACCTACAATTCTTTACAGAAGAAGGCCATCTCCTCAATTCCGCAAATAGCGCCCGTGGGGACGCATGTGACTCCTCGGGCCAATTTCACCCTTGCAAGCACTGTCCCATTAAACCACGGTGATTAACTCTGAAAAAGAGCAGTTTTTCACACTCATATGGCTGCCTAGACTTGCTGTAGACCCATTACTTTGACGTAGAATTGACACGAATAACCCATAGGTTGCTGAGGAAGGACATGTGTATAATCAGCATGTAATTGTTTATTGTCATGAGATCTCATTAGTTGGATTTAGACATACATACCTTACTGCAGATAATATAATGCTAAGGCTGAAAAGTGTCCGAGGCCGAGGACGATTTCTGTTTCTTAAGTGCTCGTTACCAGATGGTGTGTTTGATTCTACGTATTTCAAATGCTTTACGGCCATCATATACTACAAACATGTTCAGACTGTAAAGCAGGAGTTCTCAAACTTCTAAGTCCGTAGACCCCTACAAAAATGTGATAGACCTATCATGGACCCCCTCCTTATATACCCTAGTCCACCTTGCAGTTGTTCTGTTGCAACTAATTATGTAATTAACAAATTCTGCACAAACGTTTATGTAAAACTGGTAATTGTAAAATAACCGTAAAATAAACAATAAAGTAAGCATAACATGTAAAAAGAGTTGCAAATATTTAATACTAACTTAATAACTTACCAAGGAAGCACATTTTCTAATGTGATAGGTGAAGCTGATGACTTTTGATAAGTTCATGAATATTGGGCTTAAACTTTTGAAAATATATCAACATGAGCATGTTCTCCAGGATTCTTGTGGAATTAATTTCTTCTAATTACTAATAAGGCTTAGTAGTTTCCATAGGCCCCTAGTATACCCCCAAATACTTACAG
>CM042147.1:59175969-59230969 GCA_023376005.1 Doryteuthis pealeii | reverse complement strand
CTCGATACTTTTTTTACATACCTTGTACATATATATACATATATATATATATATATATATATATATATATATATATATATATATATATATATATAATATTCACGGATATATTTGAATTTCTATGAGATGAATCACAGGGATAAAACTAAATAACATATTTAATTCATTTTATTTTTTTAATACGAGAAAAACATAATTTCATAAAAAATCAAAGATGCCTATAATTGTTTTCTGTATTAATATCACTATCATAATCAATAGTAGCAGTAATATTATTATCAGCTGTTGCGAACACATAAATACAGCAGCCCATTTTACGTCGCTGAGTTCGAAGTACACCCTTCCTAATTTTCTCTTTGCTTCAACGTAACAGACGTTACGGACAAGAAAAAAAAAAGAAAAAAAAAAGCCCATATTGTTCATTATTATAGAATGTATACTGATTTTGGTAATTTTCACCTTTAGTTGTCAAAATTCCTAGCATAAAATTGTGCGAAATGAACTTAATTGTTATTAAGAACACATTTTATGATACTTTTGTGTTAAAGCATGCAGTTGCATTGTGTTCGAAAAAATTTCTAAGATTTGTGTATTTCGCACGGATACTTTCAAAATGGCTACCGGCTTGTTTCAAAGTGAAAGTCAGTTGGCAAAATTCCTAGCATAAAATTATCTGAAATGAACTTAATTGTTATTAAGAAGACATTTTATGATATTTTTGTGTTAAAGCATGCAGTTGTATTGTTTTCGAAAAAGTTTTGTTTATTTCGCACGGAGACTTTCAAAATAGCTACTGGTTCAAAGTGAAAGTCAAGGGAGGTTATTCTAATTGCCTTATTTGCTAGGAATTTTGACAACTAAAGGTGAAAATTAGCCTGATTTTCCTCTTGTTACTTTATCTGTTATTCTAACCTTTTATTATTAGCAGCAGTTGCGAACACATAAACACAGTAGCCCATTTTTGTCTGTGTATTCGCAGTGCCACCTTCCTCTCTTTCTGGTTACTCTAACATGACAAACGACACAGACAAGAAAACGTATAATAATGTCACATTGTTAGTATGTATACTGATTTTCCTCTTGTTTGATTATCTGTTATTCTACCATTTTACTATTGCAGCGGTTGCGAACACATAAACACAGCAGCCCATTTTGTGTCTGTGTATTCGCAGCACCTCCTTCCTCCCTTTTCTGTTTGCTCTAACATGACAGAATTACGGACAAAGTAACGTACAGAAAAGGTCACACTATTCATTATAATAGTATACCATGTTCTTTATTAGAAGACGTGCTGATCGTGCAAGTTATGTCACCAAATGATGGCCTAAAATTTACTTCCGGTTTAAGATTTCACTATTTTACTTGTGTAGTTACAGGTTAAGAAATTCAAAGAAAATATTTCTTTCACGTTTGGAATAATTTTTAAAAAGAAAAAAAAACCAACTAATTTTTTAGGTTCAGAATTCACTACCAAAAATTTCATTAAGGAATAACTTTATTTAAAATTATATATGTACTTCAACTGAATAATGTGTAATGTTTTAAGAGGAGTTTAACAGGTTTGAATTCAAAGCCTTCCTTCTCCTAAACTAATTACCTAGCCAAGGTTAAAGAGTCCAGCCTGTCCTACTATTTACCCATAGCTTGAGGGAGGGTGTCTTAGAAGTTTATTTAAAATTATGAATGTACTTACTTCAATTGAATAATGTTATATCAATTGTGATTTCTTAAGGGGTGTTTAACAGGTTTGAATTCAGAGTTACTTAGTCAAGATGAAAGAGCGCTGTCTGTCCTACTATTTACCCATAGCTAGAGGGAGAATAGTTGGATACATGCCTTTCCGATGGGTATTCGTGCTATGTGAAATGCAAACAGCCTTTTCCTGGATTTGAAATCGGGTCGACGGGTCCATTTCCTACGTCTATAACCATTACATAACGCGCCTCCAATATACTTTATAGGGGCTTTACTCTTGGATGAAAGCACCGAAAGAAAAGCTTCCTATTTATTTTCTCGGAAACAACAACATACAGGCAGTAAAATAACAATTTCTGTATAGAGCAAGTTTTCAGCTACAAAACACTATTTTCCCCACATAATTACCAGCATTGGCGATACATTTCTTTTTCTTTTCTTTGCCCCCTTTTTTGGAATAATGTTTGCCTCTCTTCGGCCCCATGAAAGAGGGTTTGAGAGGCAAACATTATTCCAGTGACTTACAAACTCTCTGGCATAGAATTTCTAACTCACACCCTTCAGGCAATATCTTTCAAGAATTAGTTTTTAAACCGCCCGGAGGGTGTCCGTTTTGTGCTTGTAGTAATAATTTTCATATCTGACTTATCGATGCGACTCAAACAGGTATTATCACTCCGAGTCGCAGTGGACCTGGGAGTAATAGATACAAAGGCGTATTCCACACTCCCTAGAGATTCAGATCTGGAGCTTTACCACCAGATACAGTTTAGTGATATAGGTAGAATATCCCTTTTTTGGTTGCAGAGCCTTACCCCTCTTAAGGGGGTGCAATTGACTTATTCTAAGCCCCACCGTCAAGGTAGGTCTCTTTTAAGTATTGGTACTCGAAATGTAGATCCTGCTATGTATCCGAACCCTCATTAAACGCATACATATTTCTACTTATATGAATAGAATTTAACCATTAAAGCGACAGCTTTGAAGGAGACTGTCGAAACTATGTGCAATATTAAGTAATTCTTTCTTTAATGGTCAAATTATCCAAAATTTTGGTTAGTACCTCTTATTTCTGGTAATTATAAACTTTTGTTTCGTAAATTAGGGTGTCCCAGAAAAAACAGAACCCACAAATCTTGTAATAAAAACTGTTAATTTTAACTAGGGGGTTAGGGTTAGGGTTAGGATTGGGGTTAGGGTTAGGTTTAGGGTTGGGGTTGGGGTTGGGGTTAGGGTTTGGGTTCTGTTTTTCTGGGTCACCCTGTACAGGCTGACTCAGAAAAAAACAGAACCCAAATTATTTATTCCTTTTCCCATTAAACTAACCCTAAACCCTAACCCTAACCTTAAACCCCAACCCTAACCCTAACGCTAGTTAAAATTAACAGTTTTATTACAAAATGTGTGGGTTCTGTTTTTTCTGGGACACCCTAATTTACTAAACAAAAGTTCATAATTACCTTATTTCTAGTCATTTACTAAGCTTACCTTTATTCGACAGGATGCTAAGAGTTTATGGTACCCAGTAAGAATCGAACTCATTAAACAATAGTCTGCTAGCCATTTTTACTGTCAAGTCACGCAGAAAGCACTAGTTTCCGTCAGATCACTGAAGTTAAGCAGCGATGATCGTGCTCAGTACTTAAATGGGTGGTCACAAAGTAAAAGCCGCTACTGTAAGCAACCTAAGGTCCGTGTGTAAGACTGTTGTAATTTAAAGCTAACAGAGAAAAATAGGAAGAAACACAACGAGTATTGAGGATAGGGAAAAAGGTTTACTAAGCAAAAATACAAGGTGACCAGAGTAATTTGCAATTGCTCGGTTGAATTAATAATTCCTGAAAGATCTCGTTGTTTCTCTCTTTTGAGATTTCGCCAGACATTATTCATAGAAAAAACAGACAATTTCATTCTCATTATTTAGGTACTATATGACATACATTAAGCAAAACTTAGAAAATAACAAAAATTTATGATAGCCTAGCTCGCTAATCATTATACCACTATACCATTATACCATACGAGATGCCCAAGCAGTTCTTAGATGTATGTTTAAAAATTGAATTATGAAATAATTGTTTGCTACGATCGCTTCTTAGAAATTTAAATGAGTTATTTATAACATAAAATAGTATATATATATATATATATATATATATATATATATATATATATATATATATATACCCGTGACATCATAATACAAAGAATTTAGTTGATGTAAAAACATGCAACAATGATTAATAAAAAATGTTATTAACAAAAATAATTGTTATGAAAAATCGCCTTCGTTCAAAATTAGGAAGCCATTTAAAATTCTGGACGTTTTCTTTCTTGTTATTTATTTATTTTTTCCAACTAATATAGCAAATGTAATTAGTTATATACGCACATGAAATTGGTTATTTTGCTCCTTCTTTAAATACAGCTAAATCAAAATGGACATAATTTTCGCTACGTGTTTCCTTCGTGTCCAATTATGGCTAAACTTGCAAATCGGTCGGAAAATTAGGGTTAACCAGAAAAAACTGTTTTGTAATAAAACGGTTAATTTTAACTAGGGGGTTTAGGGTTAGGGTTGGGGTTGGGGCTTAGGGTTAGTTTAATGGGAAAATAAATAAATAATTTGGGTTCTGATTTTTTGGGTCACCCTCATTTTCCGACCGATTTGCAAGTTTAGCCCCAATTATTATTATTATTATTATTATTATTATTATTATTATTATTATTATTATTATTATTATCGATAAAATAAGACACGAATGCATGTTTTCGAATGTTATGCCCATCATCACCTCGGATGAATAATAGACGATTCCGTTTTAAGTGTATGGAAAGAAAGAAAAGAAGAAAATGCTATACGACAGAAAGAAAAAGAAAGCTAATAAAATAAAATAAAAAAAAGAAAGAAGAAAATAGAAAGCGAAGAGAGAGAGAGAGAGAGAGAGAGAGAGAGAGAGAGAGAGAGAGAGAGAGAGAGAGAGAGAGAGAGAGAGAGAGAGAGAGAGCAACAACGCTATACATCGGGCGCTTATCGTTTGGTTCAATGAAATTGAAAGAAGATAGGAAGAAAGAAAGAAGGGGGAAAATAAAGGAATATATATATATATATATATATATATATATATATATATATATATATATAAGTTGATTTATGATGAATTAATGTTAATCCTGAATGTATTTAGTTGTTGGTTGCACCACTGAATTTTAGATTTGAATGTTTATTTGAATGCTCATAATGTGTGTGGTTGGCATCAAAAGTCGTTCACGGTCTAATTCCAGGCGTCCCGCCGTGGTGTAATGCTTAACAAACTAATCTCGCAGATCCGTTATTACTGAATAGCGAGTTCGATCCTCGCTGGGTACCCCATGAAAAAAAAAAAAACAACAACAAAAAAAAAAAAAACAAACAAAACATGAGAATATTTTTAATGTAAAAAAAGGGAAAACACATGAAAAATCTATTATTCATTTTCGTAACTTTTTTTTATTTATTCTATAAAGAACCTTTTTTTAAAATTTTTTTAAAAAGAAATTTCCGTTTCAAATTTCGATTTTCTTTTTAATATTAAGCATCTTAAATTAAGGGGCCCCGTCGTGGTATAATGGTTAGTAAGCTAGTTCGTAGATCTATTACTCATGAAAAGCGACTTCGATCCTCACTGGATGCCCCATACTTGTGACCTTGTGTCAAATCCTACTCTTGGTGAACGGGTTTGGTATTTTTTTTTTTTTGAAACCATCTTAATTTGAATAAATGTTGCACAACACAGATTAAACCCCCACAAAACTTACTTTGCCTAAGAAGGGAATTCCTAAATGCCTGCAGCCTGTTTTCTGAAATTTAAAAAAAAATAAAAAACGACAAAATAACAAACAGAAAATAGTTTGTTTTGTTTTTTTTTTTAATTTTTTTTTTTCAATAAAGAAAAAAACAATATGTGATTTTTTTTTTTTTGTGTGTGTGTGTGTTTTTTTTCTTTTTCTTTTGTGTGTGTTCGAAGACATTTTTTTAGTATTTTAATGTATATATTTTAGTATCTTAAAGTATATATTTTAACCGTGTTGTCATATTTGAAAACATTTTCCAGCAGGTAACGTGGTGTATCTCTGCTTGTTAAAAAAATAAAAAATAAAAAATAAAGAACAAAAAATTGTGGACATTTTCATTCTTTACATTTACAAATTGTCTAATGCAGTTCTTCTCAAACTTTTGGAAGTTGCAGACCAGTTGACATTGTTTTTAATCAATGTACAGACCGGTGTATAAAATTAAAGAATTTGTTAAACTTCGTATAAAAACTATTTATGCAGACATGTTAAACTTAGCTTTATTTACTATAGAAATCTATCATCGATATAAACCAAACCCCCCAGTGTACAGTCAATGGGAATAGTAAGACTACTTCTTATTTGTCAATTTGTCAAGTCTTGGCTCGATAGAAAACAGTGCTACACGCAATGGTTCTCGAATATCCGAATTGTTCCTGTGTTTCGTTTTTATCACACTCATTGTTGAAAAGCAACCTCACATAGGTATTTTAATCCAAATGGTAAAAGCGTATCGAGAGTGATTTCAGACAATTAATATTTTTAGAAATATATTTCTAATTTTAGTTTATATGTACAGTTGCCATACTTTAAAACTATACACATTTTTTAAAACCATATATGTCACCTGCGGACCGGCTGTTAGTACTCCAGAGACCAGCACCTGTCAGATGGACCGGCTATGAGAAGCACTGGTCTAATGGAGCCATAAAAAACATATTTGATCATTTATTTATTTTGTTAAAACCAGTTTATCATCATTTTATTGGAATTGGTAGGGAAGATATTTAGTTGAATCCCCACTCACCAAAGACCATTATTAGCATTAGTATATCCGTGATATACTAACACTGAACACAACGGAAGGAAAGACAATTTGTACTTCTTTGTACACACCAAGAATATTCAACATCTTATATACACAATATAAATACAAATGGTATCAAAATAAAAGAATACACAAACGTATCCCAATAGCTAAAACTATACACATATTATTCCATATTATTCTAATACTTTATGAGTGTAGATAATAGTCATGTAGCTTTATGTTCCTGGAAGAATCAGAGACAACGTCTCTACTGTTCAAAGAACAGAGTCAAAAAGATTGATTGATTGGTTAATTGATTTTAGCGGTATGTCAAAGGTTATTTTATACCTATAAGTTAGAGAATCGCGTTCATTGTACATTCATATTTACATTTTTGTGCCATTGTTTCTTAAGAGCTTTTCATTGCATACGGTTTAAACGAATAATTTTTAAACGTATCTATTTAGCTTATAGATAAGACTAACAGGTCACAGTGAACCTGGGAATAATAACAATGAAGGAATACTCCACACTCCCCAAGTCTCCAGAACTGAAGTGTCACTAGTTTTTTTTTATTACTTGCTGTCCATCGTATCCGATGATAATACCACGCGAATCGTTTCCTCCAATATGTTCAGTTTCTGGTTGCGTCTTGCCTACTGCCTACGGGGATGTTAAAGTCCTTTAGGTTTGTCTTGATGTCTTTGTACCTGAGCTCTGGTCTATCGATTCTACGTAATCCCTCTCTCAGTTGAGAGTACAGAATCTGCTTTGACAGTCTGTCATCCCCAATTCTGTTTAAGTGGCCAGGTTGCGCTGGACAAGTATGTCGTGCATGCCAGGGAGTCCAGTTCTCTTCAGGACAGTCCTGTTTGAAACATGCTGCCACCACTTGACATTTAATATACTATGCAAGTGACGCATGTAGTAGAAACGTCACTAGTAGTTGAAGTTTAATGATACTCAGGGCATCCATTTTTGCAGGGGATACAGTCAGCGTAGTCTAAGCTCCGCTGATAGTGCGTAAAGGGGAAAAAGATGTCAAGAATAGGTTTCTGGGTTGTCATGTGACACTCTAATGGACATACCAATCATCTGAAGGAGATAATCCTTTATTTGATCTCTACAGTTTTATGACCGAAGCTAATTTATGGCATCTATCACAACAGCATGTAAAAGCACATACACTACCGACCAAAAGTTTTGGAACACATTACTTTTTTAGCATACTTCAGCTTTCTCGACCGTTTCACTTTCAGTTGTTTTTGAATTAAAAAATCGTTATACTTTTAAAGAAAACGGTATACCTTAAATAAGACCATTAAGCGATTGATTGGTTTGAAAAATACTTTGTTTTGAGTCATCTATATCATTAAGAATTTGATTGAAAGTGTTACTTTCTTTGTTGTTCTCTCGCCACAAAAAATTCACAAAGATATAAATCTAGCATATCTGCTTGAATGTCACACTGAAAAGTTTTATAAAGAACATAAGAATTACGTGTTAGATTAGAATGGAAAAGTTTAAGGGTGAACCATCATAAGGCCACATAGCATTGTTTCTATTGGACGAAAAGTGAAACGTGGTGAAGTGGGAGAGAGGATGAGTGAGAGGTAAGAATGTGAGATAAGTCTCGCACGATGCGTTGAGAGGACCAGGCATGCTCCCGGTAGTTGTGACTTGGGGGAAATGAAAATCTCATGAGAAAAGAAGTGGCCTTGTTATTATTAAAAACTCTAAATGACACAAAGGCAAGATGTCCCCCAGTACCCCGAGTTCGTTTCCAGACTCCAAACATCAAGGAATTGTCAGACAACTGAGCATCAGCTCAGCAACCAAGGTTCGACCTTCGCCCGGTACAGAAGTGAGATAAGTATACGAGGTATGTCAGAAAAGTTCCAGTATGTCAGAAAACTTCGACCTGGGGTGCATCGTCCACTGCGAGTTCTTGCCACAGGGCCAGACGATCAATCAGCATGTCTACAAAGAGATACTGCAGCATTTGCCTTGTTCAGTGTGCGAGAAGGGGGGGGAAGATGTGGGAGGACAATTTGTGGGTGCTTCACCATGACAACGCACCTGCCCACGCTATCCTGGGTATATGAAAGTTCCTGGCACAGGAGAACATCACTGTGCTGGAAGCAACCTCCATACTCACCCGACCTGCTCCATGTGATTTTTCCTCTTCCCCAAGCTCAAGGGGGCATCAAGGGAACCCGCTTTGAGGATGAGCACAATATCAAAAAGGCCGTGACGACAGAGCTACGGAGAATCCCAGAAGAATCCTTCCAGGTGTGCATGCAAGCGTGGCAGAGAAGGATGGGAAAGACTCCAGGGGATTACTTTGAAGGGGATAACTTGTAGTTTGTAGTTTGGATTTGAAATAATTCTTTTGTGACGCCAGTCCTGGAACTTTTCTGACATACCTCGTACAACTAATTATTTTACTATCAACACGTCAACATTCTATTCCGAAATGAGAGCATAACCTTTCATTTAATTTGATCAAAGAAGGATTATGACAGCATCGTGTATTGATCGACAAGAAAATCTATACATATATAAAGGGCAGTTGTGTGTATGTATGTTTCGGTGTATGTCCGGAAGAAAATACAAAAATAAAACAATTAATGACAAAGTAAATATATATACTCATTCACTATCAGCAGAGCTTGCTGTTAGTGCAAAAATAATGAAAATTTATTTATATCTGGGAACGTATTTAAAAATAACAATTTGAATAGTAAGAGAAGGGAAAGTCAGGGGTTACGTTAGTGATTAAATCATAAATCAAATATGTAAGACCAAAACAATTAATGGATCTGGGGGACTAACTTTTTATTATCCCCCTCCTCTATCTAGGCCACGCTGGGTAGCCGCTTCTAGTCATATCTATAAATATTCGATTCTACAATCCATGGAAGCCTAAGACTGGTGTTTCGTGCTTTTAAAGCCTCACCAATTGAAAGTTTGTATGCAGAAGTAAATAAAACATCCCCTAATGAGAAAAACTAGCGCTACAATACTTCACAAAACTAAAATCTTATCCATCTAACCCAGTTGTAACAGAGAACACGAGTCTAGTGGCGGAAGTGGGGACGTATCGTATTCTCGAAGGAAGCGGGTTAGGCTTTGTTTGGCGTGTAGACTGATTTAAGATCGAATACGCGTCCTTCTGAATATAAAAAGCGTCGAGTTGAAAATTCAGTTCTCAAGTTCCCGAATGTTAAACCCAGATACTCGTATGAAAGCTATAAGCACGGATATAAATAAACCAGCAGAAATCGAGGAGAAGAAGAAACACCAAGAAGTAGAAGTCGACTTTTTGTGCCCCCTCAACAAAGACTTGTGTTAATTTAAATTTTTTTTTCTCACACCAGTCTACAAAAATACATTCTGTCCACAATATAGAAACCTCTACGAACAAAAAGAAAATGTTATAAAACAATCCAAGCCCTGAATGGAACCCATTATCAAGGAATCAAAAATACAACTAGCAACAATACATGAAAATATCACTCCAAACATTGCATCTTGCCATACAAACTCCTAAAGTACTATTGGGTTTATGCAAATTCTAAAAAGTAAATATACACCCTACAATTTCCAGGAAAAACTCTATAAAATTAGAAAAAAAAACCAAATAAATAATCGCAGTCATACACCAATTTATACAGATGACCCAAACCATGAAAACAACAGGAAGGGCGGCAATAAAATAAACAAGAAACAAATCCCATCTTAAACACTGAAGCATGTAAAATAGATCTTTCTCTACCGAAACGTACACACACACACACACGCACACACACACACTCTCTCTCTCTCTCGCTCTCTCTCTCTCTCTGTATATATATATATATATAACACACTATATATATATATATATATATATATATATATATATATGTGTGTGTGTGTGTGTGTGTGTGTGTGCGAAGAAAAGGAAGTGAATCCGACGGTATGTAGTATATTAACAAAGAATGAAAAAACACAGGTTTAAATGAATTTAAACACAGGTTTAAACTCACCACTTAACTCATTTAAACCTGGGTTTTTTCATTCTTTCTTAATATACTATATATATATCAAGCATGAGTTTTACAAAATTAATAAATATAAACCTCTTTTGTTCTGTTTCCTAAATTTCAGAGAACATTCAAACAGGTCTTGGAATCAGGCCAGAAATCTTCGTTTAAAAGGGCAGTTGTGTCTAGCCACACTGAAGAGGCATGATATGCCGAAACACGTGTCTGTGGATGACTTTATTATATATATATATATATATATATATATATATATATATATATATATATATATATATATATATATATATATCATGGGAAATGGACTCGTCGCCGCGCGTTCAAATCCTGGATGTGGTAATTGCATTTCACATGGCGCTAATACCCTTAGGAAAGGTATGAATCCTACTCTCCCTCCAGCTATGGATAAATAGTAGGGCAGACTGGGTTCTTTAACCTTGGTCAGGTAACCGGTCTAGGAGAAGGAAAACTCTGAATTCAAACCTGTTGAACTCCTCTTAAGAAATTGACCTTGTGTCACATCCTGCTCGTGCAGAGGGGTTGATATATATATATATATTATATATATATATTATATATATATATATATATACGAGGGTGAGTCAATATCAATGTTCCACATTCAAATGAGTGTATGTATCCCTGCCCCGTAAAATTCTGTTGACTGTTCTTTGAGTCACTTCTTCACTACAGATTTCACTTCGTCGTCACTGGAATAATGTTTACCTCTCTTTGGCCTCATGAAAGAGGGTTTAAGAGGCAAACATTAGGGATGTGATCCACAGGGGGGCAGCTTCATTTTATGTATGATACAGATTCCTGTTGGTAAGTATACCTGTCCTAAACAAAATGGCATTACTTTTTGACTAACCCTCGTATATATATATATATATATATATATATATATATATATATATATATATATATAAAATCAATACATACGTACTTTTCGGTAGTAAATGATGAGAGTGCTCGATGTCTAAGAACAGAGTTACGTAAAAAACTAAAAAGCAATCGCTTACAATTATTTTTTTTTGTGTGTAACTCGAGTTTTATGTCGTGAAATAGATAATCTTCTCTGAAGAATAAAAGTCGCAGATAAAAGGCGATTCTACCATTTTATATGGATCACGTTTCAAGAACGTGTGCCAAAACGAAAAGTGATAGGAAGGAAATGGAAGGAGGAATAAAAGAATGGAAAAAATGGTGTGAGAGAGAAGTGTATATTATATATATATATATATATATATATATATATATATATATATATATATGTATGTGTGTGTGTGAAGAGAAAAATGGAAGTGAATCCGACGGCATGTAATAGTGAAAAATTTGAAAAAAAATGAGTAATATTTATTCAGCCAACGCTGCAGTGTTTCAATCTGTTTAGTAGATCTTCTTCAGTGCTTTTGTTGATTTAAGGAAAAATAAAATTTATCACAGATAATAAGGAGACTGTGAGAGTCTTTTGTTGATCAGTCTGTTTAAAAATGTTTGAATGAAGAATTAGCGCTCTTAGAATTGTTTGAAAATATGAACGCTGAGATAAACGGTTTTGAAGATGACATCGTACATTCTCTTACGTTGTATGTATGTGTGTGTGTGTGTGTGTGTGTGTGTGTGTTTATTTATTTGTTTATTTATTTATTTGTTTTTATTTTAAGTACGTGACGAGAATGTGTGTGTGTGTGTGTATGTAAACTTTATTAGTTAAAATTGTAATTATTATTATAATATTTATTGAATATATTTTGTAATTGTAGATTGTACAAAGGAAAAAATATAATATATATATATATATAATATATATATATATATAACTATATAAGCTCTCTATATATATAAAATCTCTCTCTCTCTCTCTCTCTCTCTCTCTCTCTTATATATATATATATATATATATATATATATATATATATATATATATATAATAAGCTTTGAACACTATTGTCGTTGCTAACTCCGTACACCATTTGCAAGCGTTTTTTGACAACGCTATACTCTTCCGTTAATTGGCCTTAAATTTCAATCGATTTTTTGCGTTGTTCTAAACACGAATCAGGGACGACTGCTAAGTCAGAGCTTAGCAGGGAGGCGCGTACAGGGGCAGGCACATGCACAACGCTTAGTCTTGGCTTCCCAGTCGTTTCCAATGAAGCTACGATTGACAGAATCGCCAAGAGTGATATTCGCGCAGTTATTCGGTTTTTGAAATTCATTGCCGTTTTAAACCGTCCCCCACCCCCGTTGCAAGGTCAGTGGGTACGCGACAACATTTGAAAGATTTCAGCAGTTGACATTCCGTGAAATGTAATGAAACGTAATGCTTTTTATACGTAATCTAATGATACTATATATTGCGCACTATTGTGCAGTAGTACCGAATCAGACAACCTCATTGAACTTTGAACTTTGATTTGACAAACATGATCTTGTCTTAAAACCGTCCGGCAAGATGGTGTACGGTATAGCACAGTTGAATGTAGCATTCAATCAAGGGTACAAGTGCAGAATAGCGCGCAAGAGATGATATCATTAGAATCGCATTTTACGTATAAATAGCATTAGATAACGGAAACTCCCGAAGTAGCCAAACCCTACACTAACCTTAATGCTTACCCTAACCCTAGCGTCTCAAAGGTTTCGGGTATTTCAGTGAAATGTAATGAAACGTAATGCTTAATGAAACGTTATCTAATGATACTATATCTTGCGCGCTATTGTATATGTATATGTGTATACCTATGAGTATAACCAGACCGCCAACTTTATTGAAAATATTAAATATAATGGGGCTTTATATATAATTTTCCTGTGAAAAGGTTTCGGTTTCTGTTCTTCTCATCGTCTTGGGGTGGTGCTTATTCTTGGGGATTAATCAAGCCTGGTTAGCACCACCCCAATCTATTTATCGTTTCTTTATCTTCTTCACTTTCTTTCTTTTTCCAACTATTTTCTTCCTTCAATCCTTTATTTAATCCCATTGAAGCAGACGATAAGCATCTGATTTATGTCGTTATTGTTTTCTTTCATTTTTCTTTTCTTTTTTTATTTGTATTGGTGTTGATGGAACAACAATTTCTTAATTTCTTATACAAAGAGATTGTGGGGGGAGATGGAAAGAAACAATTAAAGAAAACGAACACCATTTGATATTCACAAAGGAGATGGGTTATGGTGAAAGTGGAAAAAAGCTCACTCATAGAGTTATCCCTACGACTGGAGAAACTGGTGTTGTTCTAGCAGATGAGGTTGTTAGTGTTTTGGAGGAGTATGATAGTGTTGATACCTTAAAAGCTGTTTTTACTGGACATATAAATACTGGCCGTGAAGCTGGGTTATTTCAGTTTTAGAGAAACAAAGAAAACGAAAATTACACACCATTGGTTGCTCTCTACATCAAAATGATCTTCCGTTCATAGCAGTTTGATGACAGCACAAAAAGTCCAACATCATTTATTGGTCCAATTTTTTTCCTCCTTCTATCCTTTATTAACTCCCATTGAAGCAGACGATAAGCATCTGATATATATCGTTATTGTCTTTCTTCTCGCTTTTCTTTCTTTTCTTTTTTGATAATATTTATTTCTTTTTTCTCTCCGGTGTGTAGAGTGTTTTTTTTTTCTTCTTTCCTTTATTTCTTAGCAGTTAAAACGAAATCATCCATTATTTGAGTTTTGTGGCACTCGAGGGGGCGTAACCATCGAACACTTGCGTTCATGCCTTGTTCTATTGGAATAAAAAATCATTTGGAAATCTATACATATATAAAGGGCAGTTGTGTGAAACCAACCACAAAGTAAATATATATACACATTTAATATCACCAGGGCTTGGTTTTTGAGCAAAAATAATGAAGATTTGATTTAAATTCATGAAGATATCTAAAAAATAAAATCCAACTGATAACAACGTGGAATTTTTTCCATTTAATATTGTAGACATAAATTTCTATTTTCAGAGTGACTGGATCAACGCAAGGTCTTTTTTTACGTAGGGATTTTAATGGGGCATCCAGCGAGGATCCAACTCACAATTCAGTAATAATGGATCTGCGAGACTAATCTAAAAAAAATTTCCCCTTTACCCAGACGATGCCGGGTAGCCGCTGCTAGTAAATAAATAAATAAATAAATAAAATAAGCAAAGATAAATCACAGGAAAAAATCTTTTATTCGAGAATTATCTCCCTTGATATGACATCGTTAAATGACATTTATTTCTTTCTTGTAAAGAATATTAATCAGTTGAGTCTATTGAATACACGGAACTCAACTCAGTGTTAAAAATGATGCACACAGTTATATAACCAATGGTTGATATATGTACAATGAAAGGTAAATAGAAATGTGTTAAGTGAAACGTGGCCAGCAATAACCGCATGTGTATCAAATTCGTTGACAGAATAGAGAAATAATTACAGAAAGAAAAAGAAAAATAATATGAAATTTAAAAAAAAATCTCTGTAGTGTTTTATTGTTTACAATCTCCCAATAGAATTTCATAGTGGCAAAGTGTTACACACATTTAAAAATACACCAGTTTCAATTTATTTGTATTGTTGTTGCTGCTAAAGACGATGGTGTAGTGTCCATTTAACTGCATATACGCAAGTGGCTGAGCAGGCCAATTTTTCAATCTCTGGTGCAGTGACTGCAAACAAACAGAGATGCTTGCTGGGGTTGCTGTTCCCCTTCCTTCTGGCTCTCTTTTCTGTAGCGGCTTCTTTCCTTTCTTTTCCCCTCCTTTTCGTCTCTTGTTTGACGAGGAGGCGCCAGGCCGCTCGATTTTCTACACCTGCCTCCCATGTGTTGGTGTTGATGTGGCATGTCTTCATGCCCTTCTTGCAGAGGTTTTTAAAGCGCAGGCATAGTCTCCCTTCCCATCGGATGCCTTCTACTAATTCGCCATACAACAGGTTTTAGGGGATGCGGCCTTCATTTGTATTATAATGTTATCAAAATTACGTCACCACTGACATCATAATACCTTTAGTTATTTACGTCAGATTCTCCCTGATTTTATTTTTTGAATTTAAATCTCAATTATAAACAAACTGTGTTGGCCTTATCTACATGCTAACGACTTGCAATTTTATTCATATATATACAGCCAAATAGCGGATTACAGTTTGAACGGGAAGGCTAATTTGCATATAGATTCAATGTGATTTTGATAAATATTTATTTGGTATTATTCATTTCTGATTTTTTGGTTTTATTTTAATATATATGTACAAAAATTGCGTCGATAAATCTTAAAAGAAATCTATTAACAAAAGAAATAACTAAGTCTATTCTTTACTATCTAATTAAGTTAAATTAGGATAATTTAGCATTGAAAGCCGGGAGTGATGGGAAAAACCTGCGTCAAAGTTGTAAAATTTACACACACATACACTAAATAATGAGTAATTCATAAAATGCTTCATTCCTTACTTTCCCACGTTTACTTGATTTTTCAAAGCAAGAGAAATAAATGAGATACTTTTCAAAAATCAATAACATTTAACAATGCTTCACGTAAGAAATTCACACAATTTAAGAAATATTTGGCTGGTGCATAATTATTGCGGCTTTGTTTTCAGCAAATTTATTGAAAAAAAGCTGCAAAAAGTACATAATTATTGAGGCTTTTTTCAGCAAATTTGTTGAAAAAGCCGAAAAAAGTGCATAATTATTGAGACTTTTTTCAGCAAATTTGTTGAAAAAAAGCTGCAAAAAGTTCATAATTATTGAGATTTTTTCAGCAAATTTGTTGAAAAAAGCTGCAAAAAGTACATAATTATTAAGGCTTTTTCAGCAAATTTGTTGAAAAGGCCGCAATACACCAACTTAATACAAGTCAAGAATTGATAATAATTAATAATGCTTCATGTAAGTAGTTCATACAACTTGACACTATTACACCTAGGTGTAAATGCAAAAAACCTAATATGAAAGAAATACTAGGGAAAAATGAATAATAATTGACAATGCTTCATGTAAGAAATTCACATAACTTGACACTATTACTACTATGTATAAATGTAAAAGAAATAAGATTGCATGATTGAAAAATAAGTTCGGCTTCCGGTTACTTTTACTACCCTTTCCAACTGAACTACACCCTTGTGCAAATTAATTGAAACAACCGCTTTAGCTTCTTTTCTTTCACAATACGGCCAGTTTTAGACCCCCTGGAGTGACAGGGTGTGACCGATTTCTATTTTTCCTTAGATCAGGTCATTTGCAGTAGCAATAGCACAATCTTTACAGATCACTGTCGTCCCTCACAATGAAAAGAAAGCAAGGGAACATTTGCACATTATGGTATTATAGTGGTCAACGCTTGTACAACACGAATACTATTTTCAAAATTTTCATGATTATCCAGTGACAAACTGAAGCAAGATAACCGGTAATAATGTCAATTACAGTGTTAAATCAGAGTTGTCCTTCTCCTAGATGGATAACCTAACAAGGAATAAGAGGTCCAACACTCCTAGAAATAATGTTCTAGATGTCCGTTGAGTCAATAGCTTCCCCGCCTTTTAAACAGGTCTTGTTTTTCGTTTTGCAGGGTGTCTAACCACCTCCTCGCCAGATAAAATCTGTGGGGTTACCGGTTTAATCGCCGATGATTCGACTATGAAACAGCTCGTACTGGATTACATAGTACTAGTAGCGCATTAAGCGACCTGGCGCGATGGTGTGCAGTAATAGGAATTTATTTTCCGTCTGTCTGATGAAATTTGTTTGGCCTTGGAAAATATTGCATCATCCGTGAGTAAATCAGATTTTTATCACGGCCAGACAATATTGTCTCGACTGTAGATTGGTACGGCCATTGAAACGCTGCACTTACACACTGGCAAGTCTGACAGAATGAGTTTAAAAGTTAAGATTTGGGCTTCTTGGCGTGTGGTGTAAGGGTTACCGTCGTAGGAAATGTTCACGATGAGACGATTTCAAATCCTAGACGAAGCTGTTTGCATTTCATATAGCGCTAATACCGTTGGGAAAGGTATGAATTCAACTATTCTACGTCCAGCTATGGGTAAAATATTAGGACAGACTGAGTTCTTAAACTTTGGTTAGGCAACCAGTCTAGGAGAAGAAGATATCTGAATTCAAACCCGTTAAACTCCGCTTAAGAAATTGACCATGTGTCACCTTAGTTAGTATATATATATATATATATATATATATATATATATATTATATATATATATATATATATATATGCGTGTGTGTGTGTGTGTGTGTGTGTGTGGACTTCTACCAATCATTGGGTTGTCGTGGAACTGTAACTGCGTTTAACCAAGCTTCATTAAAATGAAGGGTACGCGAGTTCGAATCTCACCAAGAGCTTATCAATTAGTTATGTAAAATTATGGCCGGTTTGGCTTAGTCGGAAGCGGATTTTATGACAATTGCATAATTGTACGTTTTGTTTCAATTAAATTGCATAAATGTGTAGTAAGAGTCGCTTGCAGAAAACTGTTTTTTTTTTTTAAGTAATTAGTTTTCAGTAGAGAGGTCAGATGCGACTCGGCAGCTGCAGATGGAATCAACGGGGGAAAAACGTTATGAAAATAATCGGTATGTTGTCATGGCAACTGGATGTGTTCATGTCATTGTCAGTCATATTTGTTATCATATTCTATAAACAGACGTCACTGCAAAGTCTGTTGCTCAATGTGAGGTGTGAGGGTGAGGGTTTGGGAGGGGAGGAGGAGGAGGAGGAGGAGGAGGAGGAGGAGGAAGGACAGAGAAAACAAATCTGATACGATATGAATGACGAAAAAAAAAGAAGAAAAGGAAAAAAAACTAGTGATTGGCTGGCTTTTGATCACGTGGTCTATGGTAGCGAGTTATAATCCGTGGAACTGAATCTGTCCTCCGGACTGGTGATATCCGTAGTGGCGAACTGGAAAATACAAAGAAAACGTTATTTTTTATTTTTTAATTTTTTAATCAGCACGCAATAAAAATATTGAAAATAAAATAAAATGGTATTAAAAAGTAAAAATGGCGAGGTGATCGATTGTCAGTATCAGCCGAACAGTGAAAGGGTCTATCCCCTTTTCTCCAGTACTCGGACAGGTGTTTTTTCTGAGGTGGAGCGCCACACCAACAACCAGCTTCCACTTTACCGCACAGATCAGATAACCCAAGCTGTGCTACTCATGCACTGAGTTGGTGGGGACCAGTATCGAACTCGTTCACCACAGGTAGGATGTAACACAAGGTTGCAAATATGGGGCACCCAGTGTGTATAATACGCACCCCTTCTCTAACTTGAGTCAAGGAGGTCTATATAACGTCCTTGGTTTGTAAAAAATGTATACAGTAACGTCCTTTATAATTATTGTATATATAACATAATGCAAACGTGTAGCTTTTTTGTGCATTTTGTTTGCAGAAAATAAAGAAATAACAGTAATATCGTCAGTGAAAAATAAATATTAAGTAAATTGCCTTTACATATTTATCACTATCAGTTACAAAAGCAAAAACATTTATTCAAATCCTTCAAATTCAACGTCACTTTTAGCATCAAATAACTGTTCCATTTGTTCCTCCGTAAACATGTCTTAACTGTTATATCGGAATGTAAATATGTTTGCAAATTATTTTTGTTACATGTTATTCTGTGTTCTGAATACTTTTATTTTAATAAATGTTGCTTACTGCAATTTATGGATGATTCTTTTATGATTTCATTGCTTTCAAGCTTGGCTTAAGGTATTTTCGTGTCCGACATCACAAAATGCGTCTGAATAAAAACTGCCGGACAGCAAATAGAGACTCGGACATTGCTTAGAAAATGTTTTTCATTTTTAACCTTGTATATAGTATGCACTAGGTTTTTTTACCTTTAAATTTTGGGGAAAAATGCGGATTATACTGGAGGATTTACGATATTTTTTTACAAAACAAATCTGTTATTACCATTGACGTATTTAACACGTTGACTAAGTTTGCTCAAATGACAGTTTCTCCTCACTGACGTTGCTAAAGTAAAAAAAAGTAAAATTGTCGGAGTGGCCTAAAGTCGGTATCAGCCATACAGCGAGGGAGTCTATCCCCTTTCCACTGACGCAAAGAGATTGTTTTGGCGTCTGAGGTGGAGCACCACACCTACCATCAGCTCCTCACTTTTACCGCACAAATCAACTTGTACTACTCATACGCTGAGTTGGCTAGGGCCGGTATCGAACATTACCTTTATTGCATCAGTTTGAAAAGTATTGCCGATACACGTAGTGGGCCAATAATGGGTAATTATGAACTTTTGTTTAGTAAATTAGGGTGTCCCAGAAAAAACAGAACCCAAAGTTTTGTAATAAAACTGTTAATTTTCCCATTAAACAAATAAATTAGGGTGAGGGTTAGGGTTAGGGTTAGGGTTTAGGGTTTAGGGTTAGTTTAATGGGAAAATAAATAAATAATTTGGGTTCTGTTTTTTCTGGGTCACCCTGTACAGGCTGACCCGGAAAAAAACATAACCCAAATTAATTATTTATTTTCCCATTAAACTAACCCTAAACCCCAACCCTAAACCCTAATTTATTTGTTTAATGGGAAAATTAACAATTTTATTACAAAATTTGTGGGTTCTGTTTTTTTCTGGGACACCCTAATTTACTAAACAAAAGTTCATAATTACCTCTGTGCAATAATATAATACCATCACGTGTACGGCAATAGTAAATTGACTGTGTTATGTGTTGGTACACATTTGGCATACGTATTTATCTGTGATTTATTTGCGATCTGTATCTATTTCATGCAATATGATATAATAGTAATATGTAATATAAAAATTGATTTGTAACAGGTTATAAGTTCTATAGATAAATAAGTAAATGTTGTATATTTTGTAGGCACAAGTTGTTTTGTAGGCAGGTGTTATTGAACAACACGGAATATTTCTATTTCATTATCTGGATTTGTATTTTTTCCAGTCTTCTGGCAATCTTTCGGACCATATGATCTTTAGGAACCCCTTTTGCGATCTCGATTCTTGGGGACATTTTTTTCAATTTACACCATCAAAATCCGGTTAATAAACAGACGATTTTTAGAGTTTTTTTTAATTATAAAACTAACCCCTAACCCTAACCTTAACCCCTAACAAACAACCGGATTTTGAAGGTGTAAATGAGAAAAATATCCTTGTGAGTCGAAATCGCAGAAGGGGTGCCTAAAGGTCATATGGTCCGATCTTTCTAATGTTAGGATCTAGTTGGAATAGGATTCTTCTCATACTATCTGCCCGAGCACTTTCGACTGTTTCTTCAGTCGTCATCAGGGGGTATATGATTTGGTGTTAGTTCTTTTTTTAGTTCTTTTGTTTATTTTGTTTTTAAATTAGAAGAGCCCATTATTTTTAGAGGGTTGCGTGATTAGCGTATTAGTTATTAAAGATAGCTAATATATTATGACCGATGTTAAATGCTATTTTATTAATAAATGAATATATGTATATTTATTTGGCTATGAATGGATTCTGATTTTTGTTTTATTTTTTTATTACTTTTTTGAATAAAAGTTCTAGTTATAACATAATTTTTATTGAAATTTGATGTTATTATCTTCGGTCTTCACCGGCACTTGTGCCCCTAGGGGACAGAAGTCGAATGTCACCGACACACAGCAGCAGCAGCCATCCCTATCATCATAGTCACATGGTGATCCTTATAAAAAGCCACGTCATTAGCGATTCTGCCTCTTTTGGTTGTAACCCTTCTGGTGGCGACTGCTGGCTTCGGCCCACCATACATCAACCAGGTAAGAGCTTTGCTCTCTCTCTCTTCCTACGAATCTGGCTTACGGATAGAATAATACCCAAGACGGACTTCATCTATAACCTGCTTCTGGACTTTGAGAGATTGCTATCTTTTGACCCATGAAGGTTGATAGAAATTAACTTTATCACCAGGATAACAACTAGGGGAGCCGACGAGATAAATGCAACCTCGGACAAGCTTCACCCTTTGATACCAATGCAGTCGAAAGGTTGCTAGCAGAAATAAACTCTTTGCAACCTTAAACAAACCCACAACCAATTAATTACGGCTTACCTCGAACGGCGCTGTAACCAAAACTCAACTAAACTAATGACTCGGCTAAGACATTAAGGAGCTGAGAACTAAAATAATAACATACGGCTATACCTCACGAAGAGGTACCGCTATCTTTAAAAGAACTGTTACTAAACCCCGGATTGCTTGTCCGAACTAAACCTAAGAACTTTCTTCTACTTTGTTGTACCCTTTAAACGTGCATATATATGTAATAAAACCTGTTGCATTTAATATCGTTGTATCTCTCGTTCCTTGAATTCATAACCCGCATTTTCTCATCTGCTTACCCCATTTTTCTTGTTTAATTTTTATATTTTGCAAAGAGTTTATTCCTGCTAACAGCCTTCGGCTGCAATGGTAACAAAGGCTGAAGCTTGTCCGAGGTTGCATTTATCTCGTCGGCTCCCTTAGTTGTTATCCTGGAAATTAAAGGTAATTGCTATCAGCCTTCATGGGTCAAAAGATAGCAATCTCACTTGAGAAGGAGGGAATGGATGAAGTCCGTCGTGGGTATTATTCTATCCGTAGTCCAGTTCGTAGAAAGAGAGAGAGCAAAGCCCTTACCTGTATTAGTAGTCACCCAAGGGGGTGCGGGTGTGGAAGAGGTGTTAACCCCTTGATGGTCACAACTAAAAAGGGGATGCGTGGCGGGCCGAAGCCAGCAGTCGCTTTTTCAGAAGGGTTACAACTAAAAGAGAGCAAGAATCATCTAATGACATGGCTTTTTATAAGGATCACCATGTGACTATGATGATAGGGATGGCTGCTGCTGCTGTGTGTCGGTGACATTTGACCCCTGTCCCCTAGGGGCACAAGTGCCAGTGAAGACTGAAGATAGTAACATAAAATTTCAATACTTTTCATCGTTTCCACTTTCTTTAAGTATCATATGTAGATACTACTATGTTATTATGAAAGTATATATTCTAAATGTTGTTTTAAAAAAGAAGTAAAATATTTGCAATGGTACATATATATACCACTATGTACATCAATAATTTACATAGTGGTGCATATGTGTAGCAATATGTAGTCAACGTGTTAAGTTCCTGAACAAGCTCCAACGTCTGATCACTATGACAACTTATAAAATACCGAGAAAATTTGGTACAGCCGTTAGGAAAATTTGGCAGGCAAAGATTTAAAGGTTATTTAGCGCTTCTTACGACGGGGTTCTAATTTTTAAAAAGTTTGTAGTTCACTTACCGTGGAACAGTTTGTGCAGGAGATGGGAGTTTCCGCTGTTGAGGTTACAGTTTTATCTGATACAATTTCCGTGGTGAGCAGCATAGTTGGTGTTATTGTTGTTTCTGGAATAAATAAATTAAAAAAAGAAATGAAAAACTAAGGTAAATTGATGAAACCAAACTTATTTGTCTGAAGTTTTGAGATGAGGATTGATAATGTGTATTATTTAGATTCTTCCTTTTTATCTATAAGAGTACTTGGTAATTTGCTTTTGAAGCATTGTTAAGTAAAGTATATTATTATTTATATTTTTTGAAGGCAATTACAATACGTATATCGTATAAAATTCGATAATTATTGAAAATAATCATGACTAGTAAACTAGGCGAATAACGCGTACGACGTGTGGAACACCGTACAGCTGTTTAAACCTTATTAGGTCTCATCAGCAGTGCATTATCTATATATATATATATATATTTACCAACCCCTTCGCACGAGCAGGATGTGACACAAGGTCAATTCCTTACGCGGAGTTTAACGGGTTTGAAGTCAGAGTTTTCCTTCTCCTAGACTGGTTACCTAGCCATGGTTAAAGAGCCCAGTCTGACCTGCTATTTGCCTACAGCTGGAGGGAGAATAGGATTCATACCTTTCCCAAGGTTATTAGTGCGATGTGAAATCCAAACAACTTCGACCAGGAATTCAACTCGGGTCAACGAGTCCATTTCCTACGACTATAACCATTAGACCACCATACACACACACACACACACACACACACACACACATATATATATATATATATGTATGTATGTGTGTGTGTGTGTGTGTGTGCGTGTGTAATTCTATTTTTGATTACATATAAGTGCCGATATTTTTGTGACAAATTTTAATGATAAATAATGCCTAATGGTATCCGTTTTCCTTGATAGTTCAACTAGAACTAATAAACTGAAATTGTTTTTAAAACAACAACAACAACAAAAGAATCAATTCAATTATACTGGGAATGACCCAGGATCCCAGCCCGTTAATCACGGTCTTCGCTGTTCTCTCGGCTTCTCGCGATTGTTGACCTTTGGTGTCATACATCTGTTTCGAAATTATACACATCAGCCTGATACACACACACACACACACACACACACACACACACACACGTAAACACACACACATCATCGTTCTTTTTTTCTCTTTCTCACCTCCTTTATCTTTTCCTTATTATCTATCGTTCCAAAAAGTTGGAGATTATTGAATTCATTCTGATGAAATCTTTTGGTAAATAAAGGCGAAATATCGATTGAATCAATTGTTTGTGTTGGTTTATCTACCTTTCCATTTATATTTTTCCCATTTTGTCGGATTTTTACACACACACACACACACGCGCGCGCGCGCGCAAGGTATGCATCCATCTAATTTCCCTCTAGCAATGGGTAAATAGTAGGGCAGACTGGGCTCTTTGACCTTGGCTACACATCTAGTCCAGGAGAAGGAAAAGTCTGAATTCAAACCTGTTAAGCTCCGCTTTAGAAATTGACCTTGTGTCACATCTTGCTTATGCAGAGGAGTTGGAATTATATATATAATATATATATATATATATATATGAGAGAGAGAGAGAGAGAGAGAGAGAGAGAGAGAGAGAGGAGGGGAGAGAAACTGACCCGTCACACAGCTACGTATCAATATAGAAATTTGAAATTTTGTTGTCATGGTAACACAAGTAGGTGACAAACCTAAAGCAAAAAACGTTCAGTTCTGTCGGATGTAAAAAATGGCTCAATAATTATTTCGTAATCATTAAAATAAAATCACAAAAAGTGTACACTTACTTTTCCCACATAGGTTTCTTGGTTTGGTAATTAATTAATTTTTAACTCAGTAGAATACATTAAAAAAATACGTAGTTCCGAAATAATCATTAACCAATGAGGTTAGTGATTTTATCTGCCATTTTAGAATCAGCCAATCAAAACCGCCTTTACGATATAAACAAACAAAAAATCTTTTTACTTAAAAAATGATCTCCGAACAATTTGTTTTTAGACAAAAAAAAAATAGTTTAACTATATTTTATCATAATGATTACCGTATTTTTCGGACTATAAGGCGCACTTAAAATCCTTATATTTGCTTTAAAAAATCGGCAGTGCGCCCTATAATCCGGTGCACCTTATGTGTGAATCCTGGTTGTGCTTAGGCCTTGTGACCTCGAACCAATTTCTATGTTCACACTGCTGTAACAGAATCACTTGTGTGACCTTTTAAAAATTGGGTCGAGAAAAATAAAAACATTCAAAGGAGACAACGCCGGGCTAGTTACGCCACTATCTGCCAATGGATCGTCGATGCCTGGGCCAAGGTATCGGTCTCAACTATCGTCAAAGCTTTCACGAAGGCCGAAATTACCACTTAACAGCCAAACAACAGCAATGAGACTGACTCAGAGGATGACGAAAGGGATTCAGGTTTGGTTGATGCTGCCATCGCCCAACTGTTAAACTCCGACACCGAAGATGAAGAATTTGACGGATTTGTAGAAGAGGAATGATTGAAAAAGTGAGCGTATTTTTCTGTACTTTGTGTGTTACACGTGAACAATATTGATAGTTATTTTTAGTGACCAAAATGAATCCGACCTATCCAACTGTTTTGTTCTGCTTTATGCGCTTTATACTCCGGTACGCCTTATATGTGAAAATAATGAAAATCAAATTCTGGACGTGGTAATTGTATTTCACTTAGCGCTAATACCCTTGGGAAAGGTATGAATTCTACTCCCCTCCAGCTATGGGTAAATAGTAGGGCAGACTGGACTCTTTAACCTTGGTTAGGTAACCGGTCTAGGAGAAGGAAAACTCTGAATTCAAACCTGTTAAACTCCGCTTAAGAAATTGTCCTTGTGTCACATCCTGCTCGTGCGGAGGAGTTGGTAAATATATATATATGAAAATAGATAAGTTCACTGATACTGCGTCTTATAATCCGGTGCGCCTTATCGTCCGAAAATACGGTACGTAAAAATTATTGAGCCATCTTTTACATATCAAAGAATTAGAAAATGAGAGGCCTTTTGACCCTTGGGATTGTCACCTAAAGGTATTATTCAGCAGCGAACATGACTGGTCCTTTTGAAGGGTAATGCTTACATTTATAATAGTCTGTACATACACATTATAGTGTGCACATAAAACTCAATGTGAACATATATAGTACATCCCGCGTCAAATATTGTCACCGTGTGAAAACAGAAAAATTTGTGCAACTGAAATATATTGATAATATCACAAAAATATAATACGAAACTTTTAAATAATTATGAAATTTCGGACTGTTGTCCTCATCTTTATTGTGCATAAACACAACGTTCAGGCCACTGTAACATTGGGCTCTGTTTTAGATGTTTTTTTTTAATTTATTATTTTAATTACCTTGAAATAAGTCATCTTCAGACGATTACAGTGGCCTGAACGTTGTGTTTATACACAATAAAGATGAGGATAACAGTCCGAAATATCATGATTATTCACATCATTCCTCATCTCATAAATATACATAAAAATACAAAAAGAAATATTCATTATTTGTATTATTCGGACTATTGCCCTATCTTTATTGTGTCCTCCGGCCTCTTCAGGTATTTCTTGTAGAACTCGGACCGAAACGTTGTGCAATTAACAATAAAGATGGGAATAGGTCGAATAATACAAATAATAAAAATTATCAAGCCTCATCTCAAAAATTCAGAGAAATATTGTAGATAACAATAAAGATGAGGACAATAGTCCGAATAATAAAAATAATAAAAATCATCAAGCCTCATCTCAAAAACCCAGAGAAATAGTGTAGCTAACAATAAAGATGAGGATAATAGGCCGAATAATACAAATAATAAAAATTATCAAGCCTCATCTAAAAAATTCAGAGAAAAAGTGTAGCTAACAATAAAGATGAGGATAATAGGCCGAATAATACAAATATAAAAATTATCAAGCCTCATCTAAAAAATTCATAGAAAAGTGTAGCTAACAATAAAGATGAGGATAATAGGCCGAATAATACAAATAATAAAAATCATCAAGCCTCATCTCAAAATCAGAGAAATAGTATAGATAACAATAAAGATGAGGACAATAGTCCGAATAATAAAAATAATAAAAATCATCAAGCCTCATCTAAAAACCCAGAGAAATAGTGTAGATAACAATAAAGATGAGGATAATAGGCCGAATAATAAAATAATAAAAATCATCAAGCCTCATCTAAAAATTCAGAGAAATAGTGTAGATAACAAAGATGAGGATAATAGGCCGAATAATACAAATAATAAAAATTATCAAGCTCATCTAAAAAATTCAGAGAAAAATAAGCATTTACATTGAAAGTTATGCCATTATCATAAATTCAATCGTTGAAATAAAAGAAAAGGAAGAAAAAGAAAGAAAAGAAAAAGAAAGAAAGAAAGAAAGAAAGTGACAATCTTCACACAATAAATTTCACCGTCCCTGTTGTTTCGTGATCGACCATCGTCAATTAATAAAAGAATACAAATCATTTGGCCTCCGCAGAGAACGTGATTTTCTGTGAGTAACGTTTTCAGTTTCACTCAAGGTTAATCAATGCGTGACATTAGAAAAAGTTTTTATTGCACTTTCTCACAGGAAGATTAAATTACACATTTTTTTTCTCGCATATAATATATATATATATATATATATATATATATATATATATATACTGATATTCTGTTTTTGTCAGCACATTTGTGGACAGGTGGAGATTGTTTGAAATCATATCAGTTCAGCTCTTCGAATGAATATAGAAGTATTAACATTTTTAGAATCACCATGCACACACACACACACACACACACACACACACACACACTCTCTCTCTCTCTCTCTCTCTCTCTCTCTCTCTCTCTCTCTCTCTCTCTCTCTCTCATCCATCCACATCCACTAAGACACAGGCACAGACACCCCAACACACACACACACACACACACACACCACACACACACACACACACACACATAATATATATATATATATATATATATATATATATATTATATACCTTCCTATTCGTCCAATGGAAACTCACTGGAATAAGCGTGTTAAATTAAAGTGGACAATTTCAAAGTAAATTAACGTTGGATTCCTTGTTTATTTCTATCCTGGTAAATACAGTTTCCCACTGGAAGCTTTTTAATACACTCCGTAGAGTAAAATAATGAGTGTGGAAGTCAGTATATGACGTCAGCGGTGGGTTGACGTGGGACGTATGAGGAAAATTGACAAGTGTAACAATGGAAAATAACCAGAATAAGGAGATGGGTTAGTTAGACGTGTTGTCACTCACCTTGGACAGAACAAGGCGAGAACGAGAGTGAGAGTAAAAGAAATAGTGAGAAAGTTTGGAGTCTTGTGAGGGTGTCCGAAAGAGACAGATAAAGAGAGTTAGCTAGTCGTTTGAAGAAACAGACGTAAGATGTGGTCTGTCCTCCGAGGCCATTTCTCGATGGTTAACTTGGGACTGGAAAATAAAGACGTCTTAAAAAATCAAGTCTGTGTTCGTTAATTAAAACCTAAGCGACGATACAATACAAGACATCCTAAGAAGCAAGTGGTTTCAGACCAGAAGAATAGAGACAATGCCTGCCCAACAACAGACCCAGCTAAGTAGATAAGTAAAACAAGGAGAGGTAGATAAATAGGTATTTTCACCTTTAGTTGTTAAAATTCCAAGCATAAAATTGTGCGTGCGTATTATCTGAAATTAACTTGATTGTTATTAAGAAGACATTTTATGATATGTTTGTGTTAAAGCATGCAGTTGTATTGTTTTCGAAACGATTCTAATTGTGTTCGAAAAAGTTTCTAAGATTTGTGTATTTCGCACGGACACTTTCAAAATGGCTACCGTCTTGTTTCAAAGTGAAAGTTAGTTGGCTAAATTCCTAGCATAAAATTATCTGAAATGAACTTAATTGTTATTAAGAAGACATTTTATGATATTTTTGTGTTAAAGCATGCAGTTGTATTGTTTTCGAAACGATTCTAAGATTTGTATATTTCGCACGGACACTTTCAAAATAGCTACCGTCTTGTTTCAAAGTGAAAGTTAGTTGGCTAAATTCCTAGCATAAAATTATCTGAAATGAACTTAATTGTTATTAAGAAGACATTTTATGATATTTTTGTGTTAAAGCATGCAATTGTATTGTTTTCGAAAAAGTTTCTAAGATTTGTTTATTTCGCACGGAGACTTTCAAAATAGCTACCGGCTTAGTTCAAAGTGAATGTCAAGGGAGATTACTCTAATTGCCTTATTTGCTAGGAATTCTAACAACTAAATATGAAAATTACCGATAAATATAGCTAATGATTATACAACCACTTTAAATGGCTACCGCTAACGTCACTGTAGATATCACTTTAATTTTTAAAAATTTAATTTTAAATGTCTTTGAATTTTTTTTCATTAGAGTTAAAAATATACAAATATACAAATATACTACACTCTGATTCTATTAAAAGTATTTAGGGTTTATGTTATTCGTACAGTTACTACACTCATACATAGATACGGATTTGGGGACCACATACGAATTTTTATATTCTCTTGATACTCTTCTGACAAATTCACCTACAATCTCAAATACAACTTCTGCTACGCCTTCCACAAGAACTGACGCATACACTGTCCCATTGGTGCGAGTGTCAAATAAAGAAGCTGGGATGTTCCGTCGCAGAGAATTTCATCATTTCGCATGCTGTAATGTCTGAACAATAAAACTTGAAGAAACACAAGCTCTTACGATACCCTCCCATCATCAGTATGGTATCGAGGCCACTTGCCTCTCAGAGATACGGTTACCGGATAGCGGCTACCGCACCATCAAGATCCCACAGGCTGATGTATCCTATCATCTAAATCACAACAGCCCTGCAGACAACCCTGGACGTCATGGTGTAGCGTTTGCATTTAAGATAAGGTGAATTCGTTGGAGGGAGACGGCTCAACCGACCCAGGGTGAATGCCGCAGAAGTAACAGTAGTAACAGTACACTCTCATCCTAGCAGAATTTAATAACAGAACAGAAGAAGTAATAAACAGAAATGGTCGTGATACGAGGGTTGGCTGAAACGTTCATTAGATGACCAAGATCCTCTCGTGGGATAAAAACAAATAAAGTTTATTTTTCATCAGGCTGCAAAAATCGTCGCTGTTTAATGGTTAGCAAGCTAGCTTCGCAGATCCATTACAACTAAAAAGCGGGTTCGATCCTCGATGGATGCCCTATATTTGAGTCTAATCACGGGTTGGGTGAATTTTTTTATTTGTTGTCGTCACTACGCTACACTTGGTCCTGGCTTTTATATGGAATCCACAAGGTTTTATTTTAACAGATATTCTTTTACAAATTTTGAGATATTCAACTCTAAAGTTTGGACCTGAATTTTAAGTTCTCTGTTATGTCATTGCTATGTATACGAGGATCTGTAAAGTTCATAGTCTGAGCGAAATACTCTCTTGGAATTTGACAGAATGATGTTTATTTTTCAACATAATACCCATTGTAGTCCACACATTTCTTAAATCGATTCCCATTGGTCAAAAAAGTAATCAGTTGCAGATATGATGTCATTATACAAATCTTTCAGCTTATGAACATTTCAGCCTACCCTCGTAGATTATTATTATTATTATTATTATTATTATTATTATTATATTATTATTATTCACTTACCAATCGGGTCACAGTAAGGACGTGATGAGCAATTGCGTTTCTCCCAGGCTGGACCTGTAAAAAGAAAAGAAACAAAAATGAAGCAACAATTTTATCTTTTTACTTATGGGAATCTATATATTAATACCCTAGTTTCTTAATTGTACGACCGTTATCATCTTGCAACACCTTCTGGTTAAAAATGAGACCGTCCAAATTGTACAAGATGAAATGCAAAAATGTAAACCTTAATTATCTAGTGTTGCTTATCCGCCGAATTCTCATTTCTTATGAGTGTCTCTGCTAAATAATGGACCATTCCGTTTTTATTACAAAGAAAGAAAAGGGTCACAGAAAAAATATAATAAAAATGAAAGAAAGAAAGAAAGAAAAGGAGTAGGGGAAAGATAGAGAGAGGGTGAGTGCGCGGGACCGATAACGCTAATTTGTTTCAATCGAACATAATGAAAAGATGAAAAGAAGGAAAAAAGAAAAAAAAGAATGAGAAAGAATTAAATCAAGATTATTATACTTTTTAAATATTGAACTATTTTCAATAGCTCTTAAGTAAACATATCAAACGTTGTAATGTCCATCAGTTCGAGCAAAGACATCTTTTAAATGTAATATTTTTAAATCAATAAAATTAAGTCCACTGTATATTTTTTAGATACTATCCCTCCGGGCCAGAAAAGACATGGGACTAATAGCATTAAAGGGGTACTTCCGACGCCCCAGAGCTCCAGAATTGGAGTCTCACCATCAGATGCAGTTTAGCATCATACCAAAGACACACCTTTTTAAGGATGGGGTTCCGTTGGATCACCGGTAATTTATGAAGAAGTGCGTCCCGGTCTCCTGCCTCAAAAATTGCTACCCGGTGACTATCAAAATAACAACCCCGGCTCGTCGTAATTCTTGTTTATTTATCGTAATTTGTCGTAATTCTTGTTTAGATATGAAGATGGATATATAGTTTGGAATAGACTGAGATAGATAGATAGATAAACAAACAAAATAATATAAAGAGATATGAACAAATGGAGATAGATATTTTCGACAAGTAAATGTATTTGGGGGTGGGGGTCGCATCTTTTTTTTGTCGTAATTTTTGTTTATTTAAACTAAAAACAAGACATTAAACAAACATGAATAAAAAAAAATCTTACTATTTAAAGTAATGTAGATAAATATGAACAAATTGAGATAGATAGATAGATAGATAGATATGAAGATGGATAGTTTTTAATGGACTGAGCTGGGTCGTTATTTTAATAGTCACCGGGTAGCAATTTTTGAGGCAGGAGACCGGGATGCACTTCCTCATAAATTACCGGATCACCCATTGAGCTCTAGGTAGATAATTGTGACCAGGAAGAAAGTTAGTTTGCAAAACGAATTAAATTAAAAAAAAAAAAAAAGAAATACGGCCGGAGAAATAAAAAAAAAACAAAACAAACAAAACATTAAAGTCATTTTGCTAAAAATTTGTAATTAAGTCAAAAACTGATCCATCTTATATATAAGCTAGTCATTAGCAGCTGAAAATTGACAGACGAATAAAATGGAAGTTTGGTCTTCCGCACGCACTCTCCAATCTCTCTATTTACACTCACACAGAAAACTGTGTTATATATATAATGAGTAGTTATTCAAGATATATATAGAGAGGGGTAAGTAATATGCAGAATATGAAGTAAGAGACGGGTGAGTTTTTGACTTAACTGCAAATTACGCCTAATTAGAAACAAAAGAAATGGACTATTTTTTCAATCATAACTTAATCCCAAAATTAAGGAATATTTTGGGATGTATTTTCTATCATTAAACTAAATAGCAAAATCCTTTAGAAAACAATCATTGATTTACTCAGCTTTAGCATTATATATATATATATATATATATATATATATATATATATATATATAGTAAGAAATCATATTGTTCCTACCTTGAGGACAAGGAGCTCCTTTGAATTGAGGTTTTGGACATGAACATTCACGCGTTCGTCTTTCTACGGCATCTGGTCGACGGCAGTTGCGGTGCGAGCAGGTACTCCACGAGGACCAAATACACCAGTTACCATCCACTGGAAAAATATAAATAATCTTCATTGGTTTTCTGGCATTTCATAAAAAGGAAATATAACATGACTATTATTATTATTATTATTTCACTCAGGGAGGGTTTTCAGACCCGCCTAAGCTGGAGGTCGCCAAGGGTGTGGAAAAGAGTCTTGGGGAATTGGAAATCAGAAGAAGAATCGAGATCATCCGAACAACAACATAATTAAGATCGGCTATAATACTAAGAAGAGTCCTGGAGACCTGGGTAAACGTACTGTCATTCAGCTTTCAGTGAACCACCAGCTAAGGCAATAGTGAAAAACATTCATAGAGTGAAATAGCATTATTATTATTATTATTATTATTATATAGTAGTAGTAGTAGTAGTAGTGGTGGTAGTGGTGGTGGTAGTAGTAGTAGTAGTAGTAAGAACAAGAAGAACAAGAACAAGAACAAGAATTTGGTTGGTTGGTTGGATTTTACGGCTTGTCAACTCTTCTTGTGTTATTTCATGCCGAAGACATTTTTTTCAATTCATTCTTGATGGGTACTACCACTCCGGTCAGAGTGGAAAGTAATGGCGATTCAAACACTCCCCAGAGCTCCAGAATTGAAACCTCACTACTAGATGCAGTTTAACTAGGACACTGCCACCCCTTTCTAGCACATATATGGCCTAGGGCTTGACATGACCAGCCGATTGATCGCAGTAGGTCTCTCTGATCGCCCGTATAGCCTAAGTAAGGGCCAAAGTAGGGTGTTTCATGTCATGGACTACTCAGCCACTAAGATTCCATCTGGTCTCATTGGGGGCATTTTACTCCTCTGCAGAGGTGCAGTCGGTGTATTCTTCTGCCCCAGACGACAGGGCTATAGTAAGCTGAAGAATTCGGACCATATGACCTTTAGGCATCCCTTTTTGATCTCGATTAAGAAAGGGCATGTTTTTCATTTACACCGTCAATATCCGGTTGTTTTAACAGACAATTTTTAGATTTTTTTATTAATTATAAAACTACCCCCTAACCTAGCCCCTGACCCTAACCCCAACAAACAACCGGATATTGACGGTGTAAATGAAAAATATGTCCTTTCTTAATCGAGATCAAAAAGGGGTGCCTAAACGTAATATGGTCCAAAAATTGGTTATTCACTTGGTGATTATTGACATGCGGGGAGGAAGTAATAGGGCAGTTAGTAACAACAGGAAGTAAAGATTTATTATTAAAAACAATAGGAACTTATCAAAGTTAACAAAATTTGAATGCCCTGTTACTTTTGCTCTACTCTTCATAGACACTGTAAACTGCACCAAAGACTGTCACTCAAGAATTGGCCTGCACTCTGCAGGCCAATTGCACTGATGCAGATTATTTTTTTGGGGACACTACGCCATCGTCCTTAGTGAACGGAAAGGTGCCAACAATTCTTTATAGATAAAGACACTGTAAACTGAAATACCTGGACATTCGAAATTGTTGTAACATTCTCTTCGGTCACTTGATCGGCCGTGGCAGGGTTGACCATAATGACGAGGTTTCGGGTTCGTGCACGTCCGATGTCGGTATTTAAATCCTTTGGTGGCTGTGCAACGTGGGGCTCTACAGCTACCGAATTCGCTCCAGTTCGACCAACCACCATGAATAGATACTGAAAATAAAAACGAACAAGATTAGTGTTTCCCTATTATATTATTATTATTATTATTATTATTATTATTAGCAGGACCTGTGGATATACTACAGCATGATATTTTAATTATTACAACATTTGACATGTTTACTAAATAGCTATTGCGAAATAGTTCGCTATGTAAAAAATAGCCTTCACATGCGATATCTATGGTCGAGAATGTTTTTCAAACATTGGGTTTCACAGTCACAGGAGGCGCTGTAACTCCAGGGGCGCAAAAACTATATTATAGTCTTCCGAGACTTAAATGCCAATAATTTCTTCTTCTTCTTTTTTTCTTTTATTAGGCGTTACTTTTCCCCTTACATTGATAGTATTCTCCTAAAGAGATAAGCAGTTCCGCAAAGTGCATTTGTAACATACTCAATATTAGTATCTAATAATTATCTCCCTTGAACAATTATAATGATAGACTGATAGGGAAAGCTCCCCTCCTCCTCCTCCCCCCACATTACTATTACTAAATTGCAAACTGGACTGAAAATTGCTTTATTCTTTAGATTAAAGCAATTTTAACGCTATTCCCTCAAGGAACCACAATGTTCAATACCGGCTCTCGCCAACTCAGCGTATGAGTAGCAGGGATCTGTGCAGTAAAGTTAGGAGCTGATAGTAGGTGCGTCACTCCAACTCATACGCCAAAACAATCTCCTTGGTCTAGTGCTAGTGGAAAAGGGAAAGACTCCCTCGTTGTCTGGCTGATACCGACTTTAGGCCACTCCGACGACTTTACTTACTTACGCTCGCAAAAACCATCGCTATGATGTGACATTTTCGCTGTTAGTATAACATGAATACTAAAATTGTATCATTATAATATAAATTATTACTAATGATAGGGAAAATGACTTATTTAAAAAAGAACTTTCAAAATATGTTTCAGCGTTTGTTGGCTGATTGGACCTCATTAGTCTGGATTAGTTTAATCAGCATTATCGTGTCTTTCGAACTTTCTTCTGACAGTCAAAGATTTGACGAGAAAAAAAATCTAAGCCGCTCAGCTAAGATAATATTTAAACGAACGATAAACCGAGAATTCTTCCAGCCTTGTAACCGTCTCAATGCTACTGTATGGCTGCACACTTGGAGAAAGAATTAGATGGGAACTACACTGGGATGCTGCGTGCTGTCTGGAACAAATCCTGGAAGTAGCACCTCACAAAAAAACTATACGACAACTTGCCCCCTATCACACAAAACATCCGGGTAAGACGAACAAAACAGGATGGACATTGCTGGAAAAGCAAGGACGAGCTCATAAGTGACGTTATCCTACGGGCACCTATACATAGACACACCAGTGTTGGATAGTAAAATCATACATCGATCAGCTCTGCGTGGATATTGGATGATATGCAGTTGACCTTCTAGAAGTGATGGTCGATAGGGACGGGTGGCGAAGAATACTCGTGGAGATCCGTGCTGACGTCATAATTTCATAATGATGATGATAGTGGTGATGAAATCTTTACAGAAATAAAGGATTAGGTTACTGGATTAGTTTAATGGATTAGGTTAATGGATAAGGTTATGCTACTATCCGTCTGAGTTCAGGAATTTCAAAAAAAAGTAGACATCTCCACACTTAACGGTAAACCTCTTAAGCCAGTAGAACAGTTCACGTACCTAGGTAGTAATATCTAATCCACATAGAGCGATATTAATACACGAATAGGAAAGGCATGGCTAGCCACAAATTGTCGGTCATATGGAAGTCAGATCTCACTGACAAGCTAAAGCGACAATTCTTCCAGGCTGTGGTTGTGTCAGTACTGCTGTATGGCTGTACCACTTGGACCCTAACGAAGCGCCTTGAGAATAAGCTGGATGGGAGCTGCACAAGAATGCTACGTGCAGTCTTGAACAAGTCGTGGAAACAGCACCCCACAAGGAAGCAGCTGTATGGCCACTTGCCTCCCATTTTACAAACCATCCGAGTGAGACGGGCTAGGCATGCAGGACACTGTTGGAGAAGCAAGGACGAGTTCGTAAGTGACGTTCTCCTGTGGAAGCCAACACATGGATATGCTAATGTCGGCCGCCCAGCAAGGACCTACACTGACCAACTATACGAGGATGCTGGTTGGTGCACAGAAGACCTACCAGGGGCAATAAATTATAGGGAAGATTGGCGAGAGATTGTCATGGATATCCGTGCTGCCTGTGCGACATGATGATGATTACCCGTCTAAAATAACATGGGTAAGTCGTGTACTTTTCAGTATTATAATAACCGAAGATTGATGCAATAAAATGTTCCTCATTTATATTACATTCACCAAGTGGTCATGTGCTGCACTAAGCTAATTTTGATAAATACTAACGGGAACGGTGGTATACTACGGTATGATATTTTGACTAATGGGTAATTCCATGTTAAATCATCCAGAAAAAAAAGTAAAATTGTTACCCACCCCTTTCAATTATTCTGAAATTATTTCTAGGAGTGATCTTTTTGGTACAAATAAGGTTCAATATATGTGAAATCATGATAGAAAAAATCTTCATCAATAACTTAAAATTGGTTAACTTTAAGATGTTTTTGATAGCATTTTTGGATTCCTTGGGCAAAAAAGGCTTTTATAAACATACTTTTAGGAGTAGGGGAGCTCTAGAACTCATTTTACAGAAAAAATAGATCACAAAATGTCGCCATTTTTCGCGAACCCCACCAAATTTGGAGAGCTAAAAATCGACACAACTCCGCGCCAATTTTTGGAATTGGGATCTAAAATTTTGGGGATTGTCTAACGTTAGCATAGTCCACACTTGTACAAAATTTCAGAAAAATTGAAGTGGCTGGATGACATGGCCTGGATGATTTGACATGGAATTACCCTATTACAATGTTTGATATGTTTACTTAAGACCTATTAAAATATTCAAGGATTAACCTGCTCAGGCACTCATGCAGATGCAGATAAAAACTTTTTGGACACTACGCCATTGTTTTTAGTGGACGGAAGGATGCCAACAATTGCAAAATAGTTCAATATGTAAAAAGAATAATAATCTCTGGTGAGATACTGTCTTTATTTTTCTCTTCTTTTTTCTAGCTATCTTTTTCTTTCTTTCTTTCTTTTGCTTTTCTCTATTTCATTGAAACAGACGATAAGTGCTATCGCTTTCTATCTCCCACCTTTCTTTCTTTATTCATTTCTTTCTTTATTTGCTTTCTTTTTATATATTGTCCAAATGCTTGCCCTCACAAGCTATACATTCGTGAAACCTCGACGAAGAGTTGGCCTAGTGATTGGCTCGGATAATCCTGCAATTTCATGACGAATATCTTTCAGCTGATCACTTGTCAGCAGTCTACGTTTAAAGATTTAAACCATCAAGGGATCCACAGAAGAAGTAATCCACTCACGAACCGGTCACGTGGTAGCAGTTGAGATGGGATGAGTGCGGATATCCAAAGATATACCTCCCACCCGTTCACCTCTATTCTTACCTTTGAGGTGGCAATTTTTAATCTATGCGTCCATTCTGCTGGCCCCTCTATAAAACGATTACAACCTAAGCTTTGCATTTTTTTTTTTTACCTACGGCATATTAAATTCACACTAACAAAAATGGCCTTATAACCTCCTAGCTAACGATATACTATTTAGCAGTTAGCTGGATTTCTTTTACTTATAGAACGTCAAACATTTAATATTTTCCCCGCTAACCCCCTCTCTCTCTCTCATACATATATATATATATATACACACACACATGCACACACACACAAACACACACATGTATATATATATATAGTTAAGGTAGCGTGGACATGGAGTCAACGACGCCTGGTTACGGATAGTTTTTCGCCTATGCGATCTTCAGAGCAAGTCTAGTCTGAAGATCGCATAGGCGAGAAACTATCAATTGACTCTATGTGTACTCTACCTTAACTAATATATATATATATATATATATATATATATATATATTGACCAAATGGTCTGAAGATCACATAGACAAGAAACAGTCAATAACCAGGCGCCTTTGACTCGATATCTATGCTACCTTAACTTAAATATAAATGCTCTATCCACGATATTGAGCACCGTTTACTTTTAAATATAAATCAAGAACGTGCCCAAAATACTGGTCAGTAGACCAGGGGAAAACATTGTTATCTCACCTCTGCATGCCAGCTTCATTACTAAAAGTTTCATATATTTGTTCAGATGATACATGCCTTTATATATATATATATATATATATATATATATATATATATATATATATATATATATATATATATATATAGAGAGAGAGAGAGAGAGATAGAGATAGATACCACTACAACACTCACCCGTCGCCTCACATACCGTCTCTCTGATACTAGTGCCATAAAACAACACTTAATTAAAAAACACCCAGAAAAATCCACCTCCCCCGATATTAGGAGAATTCTCACTGAAAACACCAAAATTATCTATAAAAATAACAATAAGAAACGCCTACAAATTCTTGAAGCAATATGCATAAAAAAAACTAGCATCAATTAAATAGCATTCAACGTCGGACATAACATATAAACTATCTTTAATAACTAACACACTTAACTTGCAACCCTCTAAAAAATAATAGACTCTTCAAATGAAAAAACAAACAAAAAAAACCAACAAACCCACATAGATAAAAGACCTAAAAACGAACTAAAACCAACTCATATACCCCATGATGATGACTGAAGAAGCAGTCGAAAGCGCTCGGGCTAACAGTATGGAAATATCCTATTTCAATTGGATCCAAACACCAGAAAGATCGCCAGACGACTGGAAAAGATACAGATCCAAATAATGAAGAAATACTCCGTGTTGTTCAATAACACATGCCTGAAATATATATATATATATATATATATATATATATATATATATATATATATATATATATATATGTGTGTGTGTGTGTGTGTGTGTGTGTGTGTGTGTGTGTGTGTGTGTGTGTGTGTGTGAGTTTAAATATGTGTGTGTGTGTGTGTGTGAGTTTAAATATGAATGTGTGTGTGTGTGTTTAAATATGAATGTGTGTGTGTGTGTGTTTAAATATGTGTGTGTGTAAAATATGTGTGTGTGTGTGTGTGTGTGTTAAATTAGACAAATGTTTAAAAGAATAACCAGCAATATAACAATTACTATAAATCTCCTGAGTTCAATATCACTTACAATAGCAATTCTAACACGACTTATAAGTATTTCATAATTTTTTTTTTAATTTAAAAACTTTACAGATTACCCAATCTGTGCTAATCATACGCTAAGTTAGCGGGGACCAGTATCGAACTCAGAACCTTGCGATTCCAAGCCGGAAGCTAAACCGACCCTCGTCCTACATTTTGACTTCGCAGATTTAAAACACAAAATTTGTATTTACCTGGACAGGGTCTCCTCCCGCGACAATCCAGTTTTTCCGTGTAGGGACCTTTACAGTTGTTACCGCCATACATCGGTTTAGGACTGTTACACATACGAGATCTGATCCTATATCCAAGACCACAAGTGACTGGACACGGACTCCAAGAACTCCAAAGTGACCAGCCTCCATCCTCTGTTAAAGTACAAAGATATTTTTGATAAAATAAAAGACAAGACAGTTGTTTAGATATTGTTGACAGATGGTTGGACTTTTCTGTCATCAAATGTCAAACATTTAATACTCTCTCTCTCTCTCTCTCTCTCTCTCTGTAACAACACACACACACATATATATACTCTTTCCCCTCTCTCTCTATATATACACACACACACTCTCCCCCTCTCTCTCTCTCTGTCACACACACACACTCCTATATCTTTCTCTCTCTCACACGCACACTCTCCCCTCTCTCTCTGTAACACGCACACACACATATATATATACACACACTCTTTCCACCCCACTCTCTCTCTCTCTCTACACACACACACACACACACACACACACACACATATATATATATATATATATATATATATATATATATATATAACTTATAGAATAATTATATTAACTTGATGCTTCAAAGGAGTCTAATAATAGTCGAGGAAAACTTTCTATCAGTGACCCCACTCTCAAAAGGTGTTCTAATACTTTTGAGAGGGGTCCCTTGGAAAGGATTTTTCATTTATCCCCTCATTTGATTCATTTTTATTTCATCCATTCATTCATTTTACCATTAATTTTTAACTATATATATATATATATATATATATATAATATATATATATATATATATATATATATATATATATGCGGAGGAACGGTTTTTGTAAATCCGACAAAATGCGGATAAAACTCCAACAATTAAATTCAAATGATATTTCGCCTCGGTGTTTTACGAAGCTTTCTCAAATTTACTTAATATTCAGTAAATAAATTTGACAAAGCTTCGTAACATACCGAGGCGAAATATCATTTGAATGTAATTGTATCCGCATTTTCAATCACACACACACACACACACACACACACACACACACACACACACACACACACACATATATATATATATATATATATATAGGTGGATGGCATCAAGTGTTTCCTCGATAGGATTCAACCAAAATTGAGAACTGAAACGTTCGTATAAAGATCTGGTGCAGCCGGCGTATTCTACAACCTTAGCCGACAGGGAGTAGAAACACAGACGTTTGCAATAAGATTTTTCAAGTGAAATAAATGAGAGTTTAAACTGGAAAAAAGTAACAAAAATAGCAAGTTACTGACGTGGGCATCTTCGATGTTCACATTTCTTAATGAGATAAGCGGACCCTTTGCACTGTTTGCCTCTGTGTTGGGGTTGAGGCTCGCTGCAAGTTCGTGTCCTTTTCATTGTGCCAGCTCCACAGCTTTCACTACATGGAGACCAAGGCGTCCAATTCGTCCATCCTCCGTCCACTGAAACAAGGAATTACCAAAATAGAAACAGAAACAAAAAATAAACGAAGAAAGAAGCAACTCATAAAGTGATTTTTTTGTTGGCCTTAACGGACCATATGACCTTTAGGCACCCCTTTTTGATCTCGATTAAGAAAGGACATGTTTTTCATTTACACCGTCAATATCCGGATGTTTTGACAGACGATTTTTAGAATTTTAAAAAATTATAAAACTAAACCCTAACCCTAACCCCTAACAAACAACCGGATATTGACGATGTAAATGAAAAAAATGTCCTTTCTTAATCGAGATCAAAAAGGGGTGCCTAAAGGTAATATGGTCTGCCTTAACTAATTTAACGAAAGAATAAAAGCGTAAACATTGTTTTGTTAGTCACAGTTTGGTTAAAATGAATCCTAACTGGGACCATATGACCTTTAGGCACCCCTTTTGCTTTGCTGATTCATAAGTACTTTTTTTTTAGTTACACCGTCAACATCCGGTTGTTTGTTTACAGACGATTTTTAGAGTTTTTTTTTAAATATAAAACTAACCCCTAACCCCTAACCCTAGTCCCTAACAAACAACCGGATGTTGACAGTGTAAATAAAAAAAATATATTTATGAATCAGCAAAGCAAAAGGGGTGCCTAAAGGTCATATGGTCCCCTAACTGTCTTGAACCTTACATTTCCTCCAGTACAGCACATAGCTGGAACTTCACCGGGACACTTAATGGCTCTCTAGTAAAAACAGAACCAGTGCTTAGACTTTAGAAAGCTTTATTTCACTTTACTCTAACTACGATCTAACTGACGTAATCAGAGGTTTACTTTTATACAGACAGATATTCAAGGGGAGGTAATTCAGTTGGATTTATTACTACAGGCTTTACAGCAGCATTTCTTAACCGGGGTTGCCCGGAACCCTAAGGTTCCGCAAAAGGTTCCTAAATGTTCCACGAGAACAAGTGAGATAAGCTAATGCATTTTTGACTTTTTATCTAATTTCATATACGTAATATTACTAACCACGATGCAGCAATTATCTCTTTTTATTCTGTTAATGATGTAATGAATATGTAAATACCTTGGTACCTCCTCACTATAATTTGATTGGACAGTGTCATGTATAAATATTCGACACTGTAGTGTTACAGGCCCCTAATCCTACCAGTCCAGTGAGCTTCAGCTCTGGACAGGTTGTGTTTAATTAATAGCGTCGATCCCGGGCGCCCCCTTGAGGGGCAATGCCATCGGGATCGACGCAATTTTTCTACCTACCACCCATGGGTCTCGGCTTGGGGGTGGTGCCCACATAAAACGGCCTTGTGCCATATCGTGTGAAAGTGGGACACATGTAAATACCCCTAATCCTACCAGCCAGACTACCCCACGACTGCTCGGAAGACGTGCTGCTATTCGACGCACCTGCTACTACTGCGATAATATACCAACTTCATAATAAATCCCTTAACCCGAATATATCAGTTTACATCTATATTATAGGTACCGTAAATCCTCGAGTATAATCCACACTTTCCCCCAAAAATTTAAAGGTCAAAATCCTTAGTGCTTATTTATATCGAGGTTAAAAATGAAAAATATTTTCTAAGCAATGTCCGAGTCTCTATTTGCTGTTCGGCAATGTTTATTCAGATGCATTTTTCAGATGTACAGCTCCCTAAAAATGCCCTACGTATTATACTCAAGGGCAGATTATACTCGAGGATTTACAGTTTATGATATTGGTTGCTTATGTTTATTCTTACGTTTTTTAGATTTTTTTCTGTGAATGAAAACTCCCTGATGAAGTATTATAAACAAACAGTATGAATTTAATCTAGCATTACCAAAAAAATTGACAAAGAAGTATCAATTTTCCTTTAACTAGTTATTCAAAAATATATACTATGATATTTACTATGTGAACTACGATGGAAATAAAATGAGAAAGATATTGTATATAATTTAATTTTGCTTAGTGGTTCATTGAGACATGTAATTTATTCTAAGGGTTACGCACGCGTAAAAAAGTTGAGAAACACTGCTCTACAGTAAGGGCAGACATTATCCTTTCTGCATACGTATACTCAAAAAGTCGTCGGGGTGGCCTAAAATCGGTATCAGCCAGACAACGAGGGAGTCTATCACCTTTTCATTAGCGCTAGACCAAGGAGATTCTTTGGGGAGCTGAGGTGGATCGCTACACCTACCATCAGCTTCTCACTTCGCCGCACAGATCCCTGTGGTACTCATACGCTGAGTTGGCGAGGGGTCGGTATCGAACCCGGAACCTTGTGGTTTCTAGTTGGACGCTATACAGAATGAGAATATAATAATTCTCAGTCTGTAGAGCGTCCGACTAGGAACCACAAGGTTCCGGGTTCGATACCGACTCTTCGTCAACTCAGCGTATGAGTACCACAGGGATCTGTGCGGTGAAGTGAGGAGCTGATGGTAGGTGTGGCGCTCCACACCCTACAATTGGGAAGAAAATTACTTTATTCTCTAAAAGAATTTTAAGTTTATTGCTTTAACGAAAATCGAGCTATGATGTGCATTTTTTAAAGAATATGATAGTAAATTGATATCTTACCTGGGCATGGCTTTGTGTTACAGGTGTCTTCGTCGTCACTCTTACCCTCACAATTTTTTCCTCCGTGAGCTGGTGGGGGGTAAATACAGGATCGCGTACGCGTGCGTACCCCACCGCCGCATGATTTGGAACAGGGTTGCCATGGATACCAGGGACCCCAATTTCCGTCAACTGAAACCACAAACAAAATTTAATATTCTATTTGTTTATATAATACAACTTGACTCTTCCTTCCCTTCTCTCTCTCTCTCTCTCTCTCTCTCTCTCTCTCTCTCTCTCTCTCTCTATCTATCTATCTATTATATATATAATATATATATATATATATATATATATAGTTAAGAATGAATGTAAAAATGAATTAATGAATGGAATAAAAAAAATGAATGAAATGAAAAAAAGAACCTCTCTTAAAAGAAAAAAATAACAATTTTTAAGAGAGGTCCCTAATGGAAAAGCCTTCTTCACCTCCACCGGACTCTTGAGTGAAGCATTGAATTAATATAATTATTATATAAGATATTGGAGAAGATTATATATATATATATATATATATATATATATATATATGTGTGTGTGTGTGTGTGTGTGTGTGTGTGTGTGTTTACCAAACCATCCGTTCGAGCTGGATGTGACATAAAGTCAATTTTTTTAGCTGAGTTTAACATGTTTGAATTCAGAGTTTTCCTTCTCCTCGACCGGTTGTTATATCAAGGTTAGAGCCGAGTCTTCCTACTATTTACCCATAGCTGGAGGGAGAATCGTTGGATTCATACATTTCCCATAGGCATTAGTGCTATCTGAAATGCAAACAGCCTTGTCCAAGATTTGAACTCACCGTGTTCATTTCCTACGACGGCAACCAATGCACGACGAACACCTCATATATATATATATATATATATATATATATATATATATATATATATATATATATATATATATATATACCCTCGTACAAATTAATTGCGTCATCCGTGATTGCATCAGATTTTTATCACGCCCTGAAACTATTGGCACAACTGTCAATTAGTTGTCCTACGGACATTGTCTGCGATGGATGTTACACCAAGGAAGCGTACAAAAATTGTAACGTTGCACGAACACATTGGCAAGCCTTACAGAGAAGTCGCGGATGTTATAATGATAACGGCATTATTCGTTTTATTTCAATTAATTCGCACAACGCTACACACACACACACACACACACACACACACACATATATATATATATATATATATATATATATATATGATGATGATTTCTTGGCATAGTTTAAAACCTTTCTACACATGACAAACAATTCCTAAAATTTTGCCTGGCTGGTTGGCTAGTTGATTGGTTGGTTGGTTGGATTTTACGACATGTCACCCTTGGGTTATTTTATACCAAAGACGTTAGTTTTATTCATTCTTGATGGGTAAAAAAATGATTTTTTATAAACTCAATTGTTTAAACACATTTTTAAAGCTCACTTTTATTATATTTAACCCATAGATGTGGCCCTAAAAGATACTACCACTCCATGTCAGAATGGACCTGGGAGTAATGGCGATGAAGGAGTCCTCCACACTCCCTAGAACTCCAGAATTGGAACTTCATCATTAGATGCAGTTTAACCTATTGGGTATTCAATTTTTTCAAAACTTATTTTTAAACACAAATTTTAAAACATTTTGTTTCCATTTATTTAACCCATGGATGGGCCACTAACAAGTACTACACCAGGTCAGAATGGAGCTGGGAGTAATACCAATGAAGGGGTACTCCACAGATTCAGAACTGGAACCCCACGACTAGGTTCAGTTTAACGTCAAACCAAGGACACTTAAGACCCTTAAACCACCGTCTTTTAGCACCCCTATGATAAAAAGTGGTGGGTGATTGCCATGATCAATTAGAAGAATACGTCCATGACAATACACGAGGCCACGGGCAGGATGTGACACAAGGTCTCAGAATGGGGCATTCAGCAATGATTGAACTTGCTATTCAGTAATAATGAATGCAACGAGACAAACTTGCTAACCTTTACACTACGATGAGGTGCCTTCTTTTAGCCTTCTTGTTCATCACAAGTAGGATGGGCACAAAGTCGCAAGAATGTGGCGTCCAGCAAGGACTATTCAGTAGTAATGGATCTGCGAGACTAGCTTGTCAACCATTACACTACGGCATAAATCCAAATCGAATGATTTGGACCATATTACCTTTAGGCACCCCCTCTTGATCTCGATTAAGAAAGGACATGTTTTTCATTTACACCGTCAATATCTGGTTGTTTGTTAGGGGTTATGGTTAGGGGTTAGGGGTTAGTTTTATAATTTTTTTAAAATCTAAAAATCGTCTGTTAAAACATTTGGATATTGACGGTGTGAATGAAAAAACATGTCCCTTCTTAATCGAGATCAAAAAGGGATGCCTAAAGGTCATATGGTCCAATGATTGTTATTAATCGTTCGAAACTTTCGGGTTTTCGAGTGCTTTCGGCTGTGTTCAGACATTTTTGAAGAACGGTAAAATTTGCTTTTATAGGATTTAAACTCGGTTAATTTTCATTGTCTTAAGTCATTGAGACCATAAAAATTAACCTCATTTAAATCCTATAAAAACGAATTGTACCATTCTTGAAAATGTGTGTTTTTCTTTTCTTTTCTTTTTTTTTTACATATTTCTTTTTGTATTATTTAAACGAAGTTAGGGTATTAGCTGACCTCATGAGAAAGTCACGATTCAAACAAAGATGGCGATGGCATAGAGGCGTAGAATTGACGTCACATAACGGTTGTTGGAAAAACTGGAATTCTAATTGTTAAATCCATTTACAACTCGCTGTCCTTGACCAAAGAAGACCTTACTGAGAGCTGGGCTCTTGATTTTTATAGTTAAGGCCTTGGGGGCGATCCATTGTGGTATAATGGTTAGCAAGCTAGTCTAACAGATCCATCTATCTATCTATATCTATACATATATAAAGGGCAGTTGTGTGAATCTGTATGTCCGGAGGAAACTTCGAAAATAAAACAATTAACGACAAAGTAAATATATATACACATTAAATATCACCAGGGCTTGGTTTTTGAGCAAAAATAATGAAGATTTGATTTATATTTGGGAAGATATTTAAAAATTAAAATTTGAAAATTAACAGAAGGGAAAGTCCTTAGCGTGTTATTTTATTTATCTTTTTTTTTTGTATGTTTTTTTTTTTCGCTTTGAAATATAATATTGATTGAATTAATTGCATCATTGATATCTTTTTTTTTTTAATTGTAAATCATTGAATGGAAATTTCTTACTATATTGTTATATATTTCCGTTGGGATTTTTATGGGGCAACTAGCGAGGATCTCACTCGCGATAAGTAATAATGGATCTGCGAGACTAACTTTAAAAAAAATCCCCCCTCTACCCAGGCGAAACCGGGTAGCCATTTCTAGTACATATATAAAGGGCAGTTGTGTGTATGTATGTCCGGGGGAAACTACGAAGATAAAACGGTTAATGACAAAGTAAATATAGGTACATATTCACTATCACCAGATCTTGCATTTTGAGCAAAATTAATAAAGATTTTATTTATATTTGTGAAAATAATTAAAAATAAAATTTAAATAATAACAGAATGGATTTTATTTTTTGCATTTAATATTTTGAATAGTAAACATTAACGTTTCTTTTCAGAGTGGCTGGATCAATGCAAGATCTTTTTTCTTTCTTTTTTTTTTTACATGTGGATTTTAATGGAGCATCTTACGAGGATCCAACTCACGATTCAGTAATAATGGATCTGAGGGACTAACTTTTGAAAAGGAAATCCCCCCTCTACCCTGGCGATACCGGGTAGCCACTTCTAGTTACTACTTAATAGCAAGTTCGAACAGCGCTGAATTACATAATACTTTCAACTGTGTATCACATCCTACCGGTGGCGAACAGGTTAAGTAATTAAAACGTCCCATCGTGGTATAATTATTAGCAATCGAGTCCCGCATATCCATTACATCTGAATAGCAAGTTCGATCTTCGCTTTGTGCCCCATATTTGAGACCTTGTATCAAATCTTACCCGTGGCCAGCGGGTTGGGTAAATATCAAGGAAATCCAATCGTGGTGTAATAATTTGCAAGCTAGTCTCGCAGATCCATTACTACTAAATAGCAAGTTCGATCATCGCTTGATTCCTCCATACTTGCAACTTTGTATTACATCCTTCCCGTAGCGAACGGGTTAAGTGATTAAGACATCCCATCCAACCAACCTTGATATACCTGGAAATGACAGGGCAGATTCGGAAGCAAAGAAAGCTATGAAAGACACAATAACAAAAATACCATTTACTGATTATAAAACAGTTTTGAAAAAAAAAAATTATCATTAAAAAATGGCAAAATCATTGGAATGCACTCATTAATAACAAACTTCAAAACATTAAACTTACCATTGGAGAATGGAACTTAAAATACACCAAAAAAAGAAAAGAACAGGTTGTGCTAACCCGCCTTCATATAGGCTACACCTATATCACCCATCATTATTTACTAGAGAGCACAGAATCCCCAATATGCACTACATGATATTTTCCACGTACCCCACTTGTACGGGTCAGGCACAAAGGCCCTATTTATGTGGGACCACCCACAAGCCAAGACTCATGGGGTGGCAGGTGAAAAATTGCGTCGATCCCGTCGGCATTCCCCCTCAAGGGGGGCGCCTCAGGCGCTGGGCAATAAACCCAGCCCTGCCCCTTTAAATCAAGGGGGCAGGTGTTGCCTGGGGGGATGGCCCCCTGGGATCGACGCCGTTAATTATAGCACTCCCCACCCGTTGGGCGGGGCTACATGCCAAGAGAGATTTACAGTGAAACAGATACTGCTAGAGTGTGTAGACTTTGATCTAGTGCAAACAAAATACTACCAAGCAAGTAATTTGAAAAAAAACTTTTCACGAAAATAAGACCATCCAGGATTTTTACATTTCCTAAAAGAAGTGGGTATTGTACTCAAAAAATATGAGTAATTGAACAATAGTTAAAATCTATACATATATACATTTGTTTTCTACCAAACTATCGCTACGAATCCAAAACTTAGTTGGCATTAAATGACCCACCGAGGTTGATATGCCGTGAAACAGACCAAATCAAACCAAACCAAACCAAACTTACCAAACAAGAACTTAGAAAAAAATCGTGGCGTTATTAATATTTGTAGCCAATCGATTTTGAGGATACGTTCAAAAACTACAAAGTGGTCTGAGTTTGCATTAATGCATACGGGTAGAAATTCTATATATTTTTGTTTCATTTTTAAAATATTTTTGGTTGTCTTTAATATATTTTTAATTTTTTTCTTTTTTCTTCTTTTTTCTTTTGAAAAATTTTTAAAAATACGTTTTCTCTTTGATAATGTTTCAACACTATGAAATTAGATCAAAATGGCGTCGCTCCTGAAGGCTATTTCTCCCCACACGTGTCGGTTACTTTCGGGAACTTGAATAAAGACGTCAAAAATATACCAAGTCTTGTATTCGTTTATAACAGGGATCACCAAACTTTTTTCACGGTGGGCCGGATAATTGAAAAAATAACGAGTGTGGGCCACATTATTACTGTGTTTAATACTTGCTGGCCAGAACGAAAGCTCAGAAAAAGATGTAAAACAAAATTTATCTTTATCTTTTTCATGGATGAGTAGCGTAAGATGCACAAAAATTAATTTAACCAAAATATTTATTTTCAAAACATTATCAAAAACATTACAAGTTCAAGTACAGTCGGCAGACTTGATAAAATGCATTTGCGGGCCGGATCCGCCCGGAGGCCGTAAATTGGTGACCCCTGGTTTATAAGATGGGAAAAAAGTCAACTCAGAAAGAAAATCCAAAGCCAGAGACAAACCAACCCGGAAAAATAGATAGAAAGATTGAAGATTATAAGATATATAATAATAATAATAATAATAATAATAATAATAATAATAATAATAATAAGTAAGAGGGTTATCCAACGAACTGTGTGTGGGTGATAGAAGATCATTTAGTGTCCAACGGACAATGAGATTAATCTAGCCATAAGAACCTTATGTCATAGTACCCTTATCAATGAATAGTCGCTGTCACTCACACAATTGGTGGCCTATAATTCTCAAGTGTTGAGTAGAATGTCAGCAGACTCTTATATTTGGAGAAAAAAAAAAGAAGATTCTCTCTCAACCTTCAAACATTATAATTTGCTGTCAAAAGCAGCAAAAGACCCAGTCAAAGAAATCAACAATACAATAGTTTTTTTTTAATAGATTTCAAACATGTAAAAACTGAAAAGGGAAGAAAAAGGACATGCTACAGATCAGAAAAAATATAATAAGAAAGAAAGAAAGTAAGAGAAAAGATAATGGGGAAGATAGAAGGGAAGTGAAGCGAGAGTGCGAAAGCAATAATGCTAATCTATTTCAATGGAATGAAAAGACGGGAAAAGAAGTGTGATATATATATATATATATATATATATATATATATATATAATATATATATATAATTAATAATCAAGACAATCAAACTCGGCGAATACCGCGTGCGACGTGGGAACACTGGACAGCTGTTTCGACCTAATTAGGTCTCATCTGTAGTGTATACCTCGATCTTCCCCCGACAGAGATCGAACCGGAGAAGCCAGAACGCAGAGCCAGAGACTCTACCTCTAGGCCACCGGACTACACCACACACGAAACTCGCCAAATCAACTTGTCAATGATAAATGCGCCACTACTATAAACTGGTGTGTCGTGTAGCTACATCCACAACATAACAGAGGACACGGTTACCTCACGGAGTCACGACTTCCCAACATGACGGCACGCATCTAAGTACTCATACCCATGCTGAGCACTGAAATGTAGAACATTTCTACATTTCTGTGCTCAGCATGGTTATTTAGAAAAATATTCTTTTTGAAAGAACACCAGTAACAAATAATCATACAGAAAAAAAAAAGTTTAATTTAGTGTAATAAAAAATAGATAAAAAAATATCTATATTTCGTAAGAAAAATAGCCATGTGTATATTTCGTCAAGAGAGATAATAAAAACAAATTTTGGACTTTTTGAATTTTAAAACAATTACCAATTATCAGGGATTGTCCAATTTTTATGAAATTTTCACTTTATTAATTAATGATTTCATTTTATAATGTTCAGCTTATTTCTTTTTTTTTTTAAGTTGAACATTTTTTTTATCATTGTAGAGTGTGTTGACCTCTGGTCATTTAAAGAAAAAACATTCCAGTCCCTAATTTTTAAATTTCTAGAAAGATCAAATCCTGAAAAACATATAAAAAAAAGATTAAAAAATAAATAGATAAATAAAAATTCGGACCGTATGACCTTTATGCACCCCTTTTTGATCTCGATTAAGAAAGGACATGTTTTTCATTTACACCGTCAATATCCGGTTGTTTTAACAGTCGATTTTTAGATTTTTTAAAGTTATAAAACTAACCCCTAACCCTAACCTCTAACCCTAACCCCTAACAACCGGATATTGACAGTGTAAATGAAAAAATGTCCTTTCTTAATCGAGATCAAAAAGGTGTGCCTAATGGTAATATGGTCCAAAAATTCAATAACCGAAACTGTCTTGAAAAAATGTGAATGTTTTTAAATAAAATAACTAATGCATTATAACGTTCGTTGATATATCAACACTGAAAAAATTCATTAAGATCGGTTAATTCTCTGATCTTTGGTAATTTTTTTATCTTTCATATGATTCTAGTACTGTCACATTTGAATTTTGCCGCTTGAACGTTGGTCCCTACTTTACAGTAGCTAGCACCCCACCTGGGGGATGTAAAAATTAATTTTGTAAAGGTATTGCCTGATGTTAAAATTCAATATCAGAGAGTCTGTACCATAAGTAAGTAAATCATCAAACTTATTAAAGAAGTAAAAAATAAATTAATTTGAAATAGAAACTTAGTTCTGATAACTTTAAATATATATTAAAATAAAACAAACTATATATAAATATACAATACCGGGATTGTATTTTAAAAAACAATGAGGGTTGCATGCTCGAATTTTGAGTGTATTTATTCTATGTTATGATGATTTTGGGTAATGGGACGTACGCAGTGACGTAGTTTCATTTACAGACAAATAGAGACCTAATCTCCATTATTAATAGATGTAATTTTAATATATTGTAACTCAGCAAATATTACCTAACTTGAATTTGTCGTCCTCATCTAATCTTTTAGATTAGAAGACCAAATGAAAGCTAATTTGATTAGTACGCACTTTTTCATCCACACCCAAATCTGTTACTAATGTTCAACTTAAGTCCCGTATTAAAGTCAGATTAGTTGGTTGGTAGGGTAATTAGATTTTACGACATGTCAACACTTGACTTATTTTTTGTCGAAGAGTTGTTTTTTTTTAATTATTTATTTTATCCATTATTTTTTGGGGTATTCAACGTTTTTTAAAACACTTTTTTAAAACTCATTTTTTGATCTATTAAACCCATAGATGGAACCCTAACACTCCGGATCAGATTGTTTTGTTTTAAGGCATATCAACACTTTCCGGGTCATTTAATGCCAAACCAAGTCATTTTGATACTTGATTTCTTACAGTCCTTACTGTTGGTTAAAAGCTCACCCATCTAAATATTGAACAGGTTCAGTCGCTGTTTAACTTTGAGGATCTCGCAGGAACCGGTGCTTGAACGTAACGCCCGTAATATATATATATATATATAATATATATATATATATATATATATATATATATATATATATAATCGACAAAATGTGCTTTGTTTTTTAGTCTTTTGTAGTCACTTAGGTCCGGATTTTTACAATATATCCCACCAAATCAATACTCAACGAAGTGGGATAATAGATATATAAACACAAAAAATAAATGAATTTAACCGATGATATATATATATATATATATATATATATATATATATATATATATATACACACACACTCATACATATATATATATATACATATATATACATAATTATACATATATATATATATTCATATATACGTATATATATACATATTTATACATACATATATATATATATATATATATATATATATATATATATACATTTACATACAAATATACATATATATACATACAAATATACATATACATATATACATATATACATATTTATACATATATATATATATATATACATATATATATATACGTTTACATACAAATATATATATATACACATACAAATATATATATATATATATTTATACATATATATACATTCACATACAAATATATATATATACACATACAAATATATATATATATATATATATATACATACATATATATATATTATATACACACACACACACACACACACACATATATATATAATATATATATATAATATATATATATATTATATAACGCCGTTAAACATATAAAATAAATGAATAAATAAGTAAATAAAGATATATAAATAAAAAAATTGAAAAAAAAATCGTTAATGATTTCCGTTTCGTGGGAATTTGCCAATTGAATGCTTCCCAGATTTGTGTGAATTTCAAAATGGAGAAACCAGAGAAGATGAATAAGCCATAGAAAATAATTCCCGTTTAAAAATCATAATTGCTAATTAATTTCTTGTAAAGATTATGATCGAGTTTCTTCAAGAAAGGGATCAATGTAGGCAAATATTTCTCTCCCTATCCATTTCTCCCTATCCCTTAGGGTAGGTCGATTTTTCACTTTAAAAAAATATCAAATTGTCCATCTCTGCAAAAGTTGTGTGTTAGTATACCGAATTGTTGTTACTGCCACTGCTGTTGTTGTGGTGGTTGTGGTGTTATTGTTTCCACTTTTGTCTTTGTTTGAACGTTTCTGTTCAAATTCCAACTTATTCAACAACAATGCTTGCTGTAAATCCTTTTCATATATATCCGAAGTGTATTCTTCATCACCTCTCTTCCAATCTTCCCATTGCTTGTCAGGAACCGAATGGGCCAAATGCTGATTGTTTTTGCCTTGGCCTTTCATCGTTTTGCTCGTTGGTTTTCCAAATGCAAGCTGTTTTAAATCAGAAGTTGTTCACGGGCTTCTTCTACACGTATCTTCTTCTTCTTCTTCTTCTTCTTCTTCTTCTTCTTCTTCTTCTTCTTCTTCCACTACACCTATCTTCTTCTTCTTCTTCTTCTTCTTCTTGGGTTGTTGCTGCGTAGAATGAATACTTGTACCATTGTTTGAGGAAATAGAATTAAAGATCGTCTGTTACATCTTAATTAATGTGGTAAAAAGCAGCATATCAGAGGTGTCGGTGGTGATGGAAGGGAACACATTTTCAATTTGAATTCTATTTATAATATCTAATTCGTTTTATTTTAATAAAATAAAATAACATTTCTGATTTAGATATTGAAAACGGTAAATTTTCTGACCAATTTCTAGGCTAAATTTTGCGAAAACGAGGACTTTTAGTGCATTTTAGTCAACAATTTTGATGCTATTTCCTCAAACAATGGTGCAAATAAAAGATCTAATTGTTGGTATCAGTATTCAGTATACTAACACACAACTTTCGCATAGATGGACAATTTAATATTAAAAAAAAATGAAAAATCGACCTACCCTACTATCCATATTGCTATTTTAACTCAAGAAATTTGATACACCGGTCTATCGGCTGGGGCTTTAGAATACCGCTTACCGCATCTCTGCAGAAGGCTAACCAACTCGCCCCCACCCCCTAATGGGACCACCAATTGACCTTAGCTGGCACCCGTGATGCTTGGGAACTAAGCAGTCCCCAAGTCCTGGTGGTTAAACAGTCCATAACATGCGACACTTCTCCTAGTCCTTTACTTGGGCTAGACGGTCGGTTAGAAGGCTACATCTGATCAATCGGCTGGTCACGTCATGTCCTAGCACCTATATGATTAACCCGACCATATTGTTCTCATGGCAACCCCCAACCCTTTTTATCATATATATGCTATTCTTTACTTCCTATTTTAACTAAATTTTTTCATTAGGAAAATTAATCAATGAAAGACAGGAGTTTCAGTTGTTCTATTTTTCAATTATACCCACCTCTTTTTCAAATCTTTTTATCTGCCTTCTAATTTAGTTTCATTAGCCTTTCTAATTTAATATAATAT
>CM042147.1:59140969-59168469 GCA_023376005.1 Doryteuthis pealeii | reverse complement strand
TAAATAGTAGGTAAGACTGGGCTCTTTAACCCTGGTATGGCAACCAGTCAAGAGGAACGTAAACTCTGAGTTCAAAACAAAAGAGCTCTTTTCTAGCTAGTCAAATTCTCCCTCCAGCTATGGGTAAATAGTAGGTAACACTGGGCTCTTTAACCCTGGCATGGCAACCAGTCAAGAGGAACGTAAACTCTGAGTTCAAAACAAAAGAGCTCTTTTCTAGCTAGTCAAATTCTCCCTCCAGCTATGGGTAAATAGTAGGTAACACTGGGCTCTTTAACCCTGGCATGGCAACCAGTCAAGGAGAACGTAAACTCTGAGTTCAAAACAATAGAGCCCTTTTCTAGCTAGTCAAATTCTCCCTTCAGCTATGGGTAAATAGTAGGTAAGACTGGGCTCTTTAACCCTGGTATGGCAACAAATCAAGGAGAACGTAAACTCTGAGTTCAAAACAAAAGAGCTCTTTTCTAGCTAGTCAAATTCTCCCTTCAGCTATGGGTAAATAGTAGGTAACACTGGGCTCTTTAACCCTGGCATGGCAACCAGTCAAGGAGAACGTAAACTCTGAGTTCAAAACAAAAGAGCCCTTTTCTAGCTAGTCAAATTTTCCTTCCAGCTATGGGTAAATAGTAGGTAAGACTGGGCTCTTTAACCCTGGTATGGCAACCAATGAAGGAGAACGTAAACTCTGAATTAAAAACAAAAGAGCTCTTTTCTAGCAAGTCAAATTTTCTTTGAGAGCTCCTAATAAATGTTTCTGTGATTTCTAGATATTTTGAAGACCTTATCTTTGGGATTACTTTCGTAAAAGCTAATGTGTTAGAAAATGTCACCTGTTTAAGAGCAATGCTTTAAGAAAGATATTTCCTTAAAAAAGAAAAAAAAAAGGAAGCAATCCGGTGTGTAATATTCTATAGACGGGGGTGGATTGATTTATTTTATAAATTTGATCATGACGAGTGGGTTATCGATCTGCACATTTGGAAAGTAAAAATGGCGCATTTTTTTTTTTGCAGAAAATATTTCTTTCATTTTTTTTGTTTATTTATCTATTCATCTATCATTGCATTTCTTGCATTTCATACATTGCAGGTTAATGGAAACGAGCGTAGAATTGTTCCTTATGACTGACAGGGTTACTGTGCTGGGGCGCAGCTTAGGTTAGGCGATCCTGGGAGGAGGAGGAGGTAAAGATGTCATGGCTTCTGCCTATCTTCGAAAGAAAATGATGGGGTGAATTATGACACCGGGGAAACTTCGTTTGCGGAACAAGTATTTGATAACAGTGAAAATAGAAACTGAAAAGACTAAGGGACTAAAAAAGGTAAAGAAAATTTGGCGAGAGAGATGCACCCGTGTATGTACAGCAGTGGTTTTCAAACTTTATACAGTCTGGGAGCACTTACAGTACTACAGATACTTGATAGCGCACTGTATACAAAATAGGACTAATATGTTATTAAGTTAACTGTTAAATATAGGTTTGGTTTGGTTGGTTGGGTTTTACGGCATGTCAACCCCTTGGGTTATTTTATGCCGAATACTTCTTTTGGTAAAAAAAAAAAAATTTAATGCTGACAAAGATTTGAAATAATTTCATTTTTAATGGATAGTACAATTTTGTTTATAAACTCATGTTTTCTATTTAACCCATAGATGGGACCCTAATAGGTACTACCACTCCGGGTCAGAGTGGACTAGGGAGCAATGGTGATGAAGGGGTGCTCCACATTCTGTTAAATATATAAAAAATAACACATCTAACAAAAGCAAACTTAACATACCTTTGTGAAGTTTATTCATTCCTGTGTTAATGAGAAACATGAGCTTGATGAGACCTTACGATTTCTTCAATGTTTGGTCTTATGTTTGAGAGACAAACTCTCATTTCCTCATCAATGCATTGAAGAGTTCCTGTCTTTTACACTTAATTGTTGCGAGGCTTGAAAATCCCAGTTCACATAAATATGAGGTAGAAAATTGCAATAAAATGGCCAGCACTTTTTTAGATATCGACACATGTTGTTTTTTTTATATAGAAATCCAAAAAGCTTCAAGAGACAATTCTTTGTATTTAATCATTAATCCACGATCAATGGACACAGCTGCCAGTTCTTCTTTTTCTGTTAGCGTTAAACTAGAATCTATTGCAGTTTCTACAAAAGGGTTTCTAATCCAGTCATATTGCGCAGAAAAGTAACTTATAACTATCATAATAATGTCGCAACGAAACAAGCAGAGTGTTCGTAAAGAAATGGTATATTATAATAACTTAGTATACATTTGCTTTTCATATCTGGATAGATTTTTCAGGAATACTATGGAGTGCACTTGAAAATGCTCTGGGGCGCACCAGTGCACTGTTTGAGAACCACTGATGTACAGTGTCCGTAAAGTCCATGTATATAGTAAATAATTTATAATTTTAAAGTGCACATGAACTTTGGGGACATCCTGTATCCGCACAAATAGGATGTGACACAAGGTCAATTTTTAAGCGGAGTTTAACAGGTTTGAATTCAGACTTTTTTCTTCTCACAAACTGGTTGCTCTACCAAATTTATAAATTGTGTATATGGGATATGACTTCACATTGAGCTTAATAGCCATCAAAGGTGTCCTTTAAGTGATCCTAAAATAAAATTATTTTACTATATGTATTTACCAGCACCTCTGCATGAGTAGGATGGGACACAAGGTCAATTTTAAGCGAGGTTCAACAGGTTTGAATTCAGATTCCCTTTCCATAGAATACTTGCCTAACCAATGTTAAAGATGCCAGTTCGTCCAACTATTTGCCCATAGCTGGAGAGAGAATAGTTGACTTCATATCTTTCCCAAGTGGAATGTGAAATGCAAACGGCCTCGTTCAGGATTTGAACTCGTATCAGCGTGTCCATTTCCTATAACGATATCCATTATACCACGTGCCTCTAGCCTGTATGCATGGGCGCTTAAGAGAAGGTGAAAACGAATAAAATAAAAAAGAAAAGAGATATTGTAAATACTCGAGTATAAGTCGATTTTTGAAGGCCTAATTTTTAGGTAAAGAATTGGCGTAAGTAATAAATTTTGTTAAGTTGAAAATTAAACCTAATGAAAAATGAATTCCATTAATTAATGATTTCATGAACATGAATTAAGGGTCGACCTATACACGAAATTGACTTATATATATATTTACCAACCCCTCCACACGTGTAGGATGCGACACAAGGTCAATTTATTAAGCGGAGTTTAACAGGTTTGAATTCAGAGTTTTTCTTCTCCTAGACCGGTTGCCTAACCAAGACCGAAGAGCCCAGTCTGTCCTAATATTTACCCATAGTTGGATGGAGAGTAGGATTCATACCTTTCCCAAGGGTATTAGCGCTATGTGAAATATAGACAGTCCAGGATTTGAACTCGGGGCGACGAGTCCATTTCCCATGACTTTAACCATTACATCACGCTCTTCCACGAAATTGACTTATATGTATATACTGTAAGTAGAATGAAGATATGGGCCGATTTAGCTCAGTCGGTAGAGCATTCGCCGAGGAGCCACAAGGTTCCGGGTTCGATACCGGTCATCACCAGCTCAGCACATGAGTAGCACAGCTTGGATCTGTGTGGTAAAGTAGGGAGCTGATTGTAGGCGCGGCACTCTATTACAGATGCAAAAAAACATTCTCCCTGGTTTAACGCTGGTGAATGGGGGATAGACCCGTTCGCTGTTTGGCTGATACCGACAATAGGCCACTCCACTGACTTTACTTTTAAAATGAAGGTGAGAGAGAGAGAGAGAGAGAGAGAGAGAGAGAGAGAGGAGGGGGGGGGAGATAGTTATAAAATTGAGAGAGGGACAGGGACAAGGAAAAGAAAGTTATGAAATTGAAAGAGTAGGGTAAGGGAAAGAGGACAGAACTTTGAGAGAGGGAAAGGGTCATGAAGATATGATTATAAAATTTAGAGAGAAGTGGGAGATAGTTATAATATTGTGAAAGGGCGAGGGGGAATGAAGGACAAGTGGAACAGCGATAGAAATGTGAAAAGCCTTGTCCAGGATTTGAACTGGCACGGGGAGAATGGGGCATAAGTTCAATTTTTCAGCGGAGTGAATTTTGATGATTTTTTTTAATCTGTAAAAGTATTTCAACAGGCAACACTATACTCACCCTAATGTCCTGATGAAAGTTATATAATAAACCGAAAAGTTTTAACGCCAACCTTACTATATACAAATAAATTTATCTTTTGGAATACTTCGTTTTTTTTTGTTGTTCTTTTTTTGTTGTTTTTTTTGTTTGTTTGTTTTTTGTTATTTTGGGTCAAACGGGAGAAAATCAAATATTTTATTTAAAAAAAAAAAAGTCCGCAAAATGGTTTGAATTTTCACTTCAGCTACACGTGTATCGGATATTTCGTATATTCTTCACGCTGTTTAATAAGTAATTAATCTCTCTCTCTCTCTCTCTCTCTCTCTCTCTCTCTCTCTCTCTCTCTCTCTCTCTCTCATATATTTAGACAAGACCTATAAGCATTTAAATCTGTTACCGACCTCTTTCCATGCCCATCCGGCTCCTTTACCAGCACAACACTCACTGGCAGATGCATAAACTCTTTTTCGCAATGGCCGTTTACAATCTCCTTTCCACTGACGAAATTTCTTGAAGCATACAACAGCAGCTGGAAAAAAAAAAGGAAAATAAGACTTTTACGTAAAATTTCCAAAGAATAAGAGAACTTTTTAAAGATCAATTTTTTTATTCCTAAAAGGCAGAGATGTCCAAACGTTTTGCAAAGAAGGATAAATTTAATAAAGTGAAGATGCCTGAGGGTCAATGGTTCTTTCTGATGTTTTTTTTTTTTTTTTTTTTTTTTTTTTTTTTGTTTGTTTAGCCACAAAATTACATGTAATTATACACTACAAATATTTCCGGTATGTTGTCAGAAGCTGTTTCGGAAATCTCAGATTTGCTAACGGTCCTATCATAAACAAGCACCAAAAGGATTTTGCTAAAATTATTGAATTTATCAGAAGAGAAAATCTTCATAAAACATTGTTTATGTTTATAAATTAACCGGAAACGAAGCAACAAAAAAAAAGTGACGTTTCAATTTGTGTGGCGATTTTACGTATTCTGATCAAAATCGCCCGGGGTGAAGCTGCATCGTGCCTTGTTTGACACTATACTAGCGAATCTTAAATTATACAGGGTGTCTACAAAGTCTTGAAACAGTTTTAGAATTGAACATTTAATAACTCACATCGTACAAATGATAAAATCTTTTGGACCATATGACCTTTAGGCACCCCTGTTTTGATCTCGATTAAGATAAGGACATGTTTTTCATTTACACCGTCAATATCCGGATGTTTTAACAGACGATTTTTATATTTTTTTAAATTATAAAACTAACTCCTAACCCTAACCCCTAACAAACAACCAGATAACGGTGTAATGGAAAAACATGTCCTTTCTTAATCGAGATTAAAAGGGGTGCCTAAATGTAATATGGTCCGCACTTGGTTTGAAAATGGCATAGGCGAAAAACTGTCAGTTATCAACTGCTGTTCATTCCATGCCTTCGCTACCCTAACTTATATATATATATATATATATTAGAAACTACAAGGTTCCTAGTTCGATACCGGCCCTCGTCAACTCAGCGTATGAGTAGTTAGTTATATAAAAATCGAACAACCTGACGGGTTTAATATTACATTAGATTATAATATTAATGACACAACATTAAATTAGATTAGGTATTTTAAACAACACGCTGTTCCAACACATATCCTAAACAACTCATTCATTATTTTGATGATATTAAATTCAAACAATTTATACTTTTTTCGTCTTTTAATCTATGGTGCCTCTAAGTAATACGTCATACTTTTGACCGTTTTGGGTATTTTTCACCTTTAGTTGTCAAAATTCCTAGCAAATAAGGCAATTAGAGTAACCTTCCTTTGACTTTCACTTTGAAACAAGCCGGTAGCTATTTTGAAAGTCTCCGTGCGAAATAAACAAATCTTAGAAACTTTTTCGAAAACAATACAACTGCATGCTTTAACACAAAAATAACATAAAATGTGTTCTTAATAACAATTAAGTTCATTTCAGATAATCTTATGCTAGGAATTTAGCCAACTGACTTTCACTTTGAAACAAGCCGGTAGCCATTTTGAATGTTTCCTTGCGAAATACACAAATTTTAGAAACTTTTCGAAAACAATACAACTGCATGCTTAAACACAAAAATATTATAAAACGTGTTCTTAACAATTAAGTTCATTTCAGATAATGCGCACGCACAATTTTATGCTAGGAATTTAGCCAACTAAAGGCGAAAATTACCCGTCTTCGCTTATACCTATCACATACTTAAATTTCAAAAATGAACGTTGTTCAAAAATACGTTATGAACCTTTCTACGATTTCCCAACTCACGTTTTTAAAAAAACCCATCCATCACTGTTCAGACAATAATCTTTACATCTTAATGTTCTGATGGTGGTTTATTTAAAAAACCAAAACGTTTTAACGTCGACTTCATCATCAAGAATAAATTTATTGGAATACTTTTCTATTATATATACCCACGAGTGGAAATGGTCCATAATCACGTTACCCTTGGTATTTAAGGCCTTTTTATTCACAAATAAATTTGCTCTTTTTATTAAAAAAATAAGCATTGAGCTCTCTACGGAACCTGAACTATACAACAACAACTGGTAGAGAATAGGACCAGCCTAGAATCACCTTTGTACCAAGAAACTTGGTACCCCAACAAAGAATATATATATATATATATATATATATATATATATATATATATATATATATATATATGGAGGGGTGCGATACTGTCAGAAAATAATGTGTTTCAATTACGGTCAAGTCACATTGAAAGAACTGATTTTCGTCAAGTCACAGAAGTTAGAGATTGGTGACCTTGCTCGGTATCTCGGTGAGTGACCACCGAATAACAGCAGGTACTATAAGTTACCCAAGGCCAATATGCCATATTCAATAAAGCTTAGTAAAGAATCCCAGGAACACACTGTATCACTGACCTTTTCTTAGCTGTTGTTTTAATATTGCTAAGCTCTACAGAGTTATCCCCCCTGCTATGATCGTTGCATCATATAAAAATTACGATCAAGATTACCATAATCTTATAGGAATTACCCGTACATATTTGTAAACAACACGTCACCTGCTGGTTTCGTTAAGATTTTATCAACCTGTGGTCAATGTTTCTTTTTAATGTTATTTTTCTCATAATGAAGAAAATGGATACGACGAGACGAGTTCAAATCCCTGGACGAGGCTGTTCATATTTCACATAGAGCTAATACCCTTGGGAAAGGTACGAATCCAACTATTCTCCCTCCTGCTATAATCTTTTTCTCTCTCTCGAATATAACGATAACTGTTACACCGCGTGCGTCCACATTGATTTGTATGGTAATTTCTCACAGCCCTTAATACTAATACATAAAAAAAATATGTATAGCCCTCCCGAGAGTCTGTAGTCTGGATGTTTATAAAAGGAGGTATTATTACATTAGCGAACACGGGAATCCAATTTTTCAAAATCAAATTGGCCTGAGAGAGCGGGAATTAGGGGTACCGGAAGATCAAAAATGTCGGGAGAAGGAAACGATTGAAATCTATACTGTGTTTACGTAAGATAATTTCTTTGAATTAGTTAATGCGTCTGTACCAGCTGACCTCGAAATAAATTAAGGAAGGAAATATTATCTCACAGAGATAATATAAAGGTATGAAATATCAAACAGCCAATCATTCCTATTATTAAGAATAAAAGAAAATAAAAAAAATTCATGGGAAAATTATAGACGAAATATTTAATTACGGTCTAGTCACGCTGAAAGCATTAATTCTTATCAGATTATCGAAGTTAAGCAATAATGAGCCTGTCCTGTACTTAAATGGGTGACCACTTAGAAACAACGGGTACTGTAAGCAATCTGAGGTCTGTGTGCCAGACTAAGAACAGTTTAGTAAATAGCAAGTTAAGCTACAATAAGCGTGTACCGTACTTAGATGGGTGACCACTTAGAAACAACGGGTACTGTAAACAATCTGAGGTCTGTGTGCCAGACTAAGAACTGTTTAGTAAATAGCAAGTTAAGCCACAATAAGCCTGTCTCGCACTTAGATGGGTGACCACTTAGAAACAGCAGGTATTATAAGCAATTTGAGGTCTGTGTGCCTGACGACTAAAAGCATAGTAAATAACACGAAATAGCCTCGTTCTAGAAATATGTAATTGTAAAAGGTGATATATATATATATATATATATATATATATATATATATATATATATATATATATATATATTAATAAAGAAGAAGGCTTAAAAATCGGCTATTATGCGGTTATGGTACCATTTCCACTCCCAGGTATCTAAATCGTTCAGATACCGGTGAGTGGAAATGGTACCATAACCGCAAAATAGCCGATTTTAAGCTTTTTTTTTACTAATTATATTGCTCTGTTTATAAAAAAAAAAAACTAAACATCGAGCTCTCAATTTGGACCTGAACTCTCTAATATTTTACCGTTGGAAGAAAGGACCAGCTTAGAATCATCCTAATACCAAATTACCTAATAACCCGCCTATGAATATATATATATATATATATATATATATATATATATATATATATATATATATATATGAAAGGAGAATTGGAGTAAATTCGACAGAATATAGTGGGAGAAATGTGGAACAAAGCAAAACTCAGACTATGAAGCCGAGCTCAATGTTTGGCGAAATATATCTCCTACATACATTTGTCTGAGTTTTGATCCTTTGCACCACATTTCTCCTCTACACACACACACACACACACACACACACACATATATATATATAATATATATATATATATATATGGATGGTATTTTGTGGAAAAGGTGACTTACCGGTGAAACAGGTCACAATGGTTAATTGATGCAAGTTTCACAATGATAAGACAGCGAGTTTCACCTTAAGGATATTCAGGGTTAAATCCACTGGATTAATCAAGATATTGATTAATTGAAGTCGATTGCACGTGTGTAAAAAAATACACACGTGCAATCGACTGCAATTAATCAATATCTTGATTAATCCAGTGTATTTAACCCTGAAGATCCTTATTGTGAAACTCGAGTAGGGTATTACTGTGTACCATTATTATATATATATATATATATTATATATATATATAACCGTAAACCAGAGAAATACCACGTTCACATGAGACTTTTATTAGAGCAATATAATTAAATTGCTTTGAGAGTATAAAGTAATTTCCAGTCCAACTTACAAGGGAATGATCATTTTGTTGGGGATTATTTTTAATCCTCCAAATTCCCAATATAAATGAGATAACCGTAACATTCTAATCTCTTTTACTTATTCCTAAATAGAAGCTTTCAATATCATCATTAGCTGATCTTGCAACAGGACCCAACGCGTTTATGGTTCGTCTAGTTCAGTGGTTCTCAACCTTTTTAACCCAGGGACCCCTTTTGCTCTAATCTTTTTTATGTGAACCCCTATTGCCATTCCACAGAAGAAAAAAAACTTAAAATATTTTTTCTAATAAAAAATATTAGAATTATATAAAAAATGAAATAAATAGTAAATGATCATGCTTTATTTAGAAGGAAAACTAATTTATTGCAAACTAGCAGCGGCTACCGGCGTCGCCTGGGTAGAGGGGGATTTTGAAAACGTCAACATGGAGGATACTCTCTCTTTTTTTAGGGAAATAGAATGATACCATAGAATATAGACATGAAACAAATCAATACCACACCACATAATCCCCAATAATGCTAACACATTGTTAAAACCAATTACTAAAAAGTATAAATATAAATACACGATATGTATAACTTCAAAACCGTTCGGCATGACATAACCCCAGACGGGTTGATGCGCTGTTAAAATCAATAAACAAACAAACAATTAACTCTTTTGTATAATAGTTAAGATTATGTTGTTACACATACTGGCAAAAAACACGCCTTCTGAGCACAAGTATTTAAGCTTTGATATAATTAAATATATTGAATCGGAAAGACTAATGAAATAAAATACGAAAACAAAAAAGATTACATTTTTGCTTTATTCAAACTGATTTCAACATGAAAGTATATATATGATTGCTTTTAATACGTTTAACAATTTGAAATGTTTAAGAATAAAACAATAATATCATAAATCAATAACTCCAAGTAATTATTTATTAAAAACGGTTTTGTTAAAACCAGTAAGCAATTTATTCACACCATATACTATGTAAACATTTATTTCCTAATAATACATCACAAGATTTTAAATACATTTATAATATGGGCTGTTTTGAAGCAAATCTATCTCAGCTAATAGAGATGTTGTTTAATAAATAAGATGCTGAATAATGATTATTTAATAACCATTGATAATATAACATAAATAACAAAGCGAATTATGACATTGGTAGTGACGTAGTTTCGGTTACAGACAGACACACAATCTCCATTATAGTCAGATATATATATTTTCAGAGTGTTTCACCTATGTTAAGTTGGAAAATACTCATTTATAAATTAAACGAATACTTTCCCCCCTCACTGTTATCCTTGACTAGCGAAAATAGACCTCGCATGATACGCGGAATATACGATGAAATAATCTGGGATTCAATTTGAAGGGTCGCTCCTTGCGTGATATCAGATTATGCTTGATTTTATACGATAACCAAATTAACATGAATAGAAAGTTTTGAATCTAAACAATTAAGCCGATTACAACAACAGCAACGACGTTGCGTAAGGTTAAAGCAAGATAAACATGGCGACAGGGTTCTGGTGGAGTGAACGCTGATAGACTAGTCGCATGTGTTGATGATAACCGACTTCCGGTGTCCACAGCTGGAGACGCAAGGAAAACATCAAAAAAGATTCCGTTACTTAAAAAAAAATGAAATAAAACAAGAAAAAAAATATTGGTGGAATTGAAAAGCCAGAAGACTAAATGACAGCAAGATGATTTGGTTGCATACCGGGAATAAACAAAACTACGCGTTGATGTACACCAGAGGCGCGCCTCGTGTAACAGTTATTAGAAAGGGAATCGGCAGCTTGAGTTCAAATCTTGCTCTGCTATTTAGTCATAGCTTAGGAGAGAAGTTGTGATACAAATGCACAATAGCGCACAAGAGATAATATCATTAGAATCACATTTTACGCGTCAATAGCATTAGATGTGAGAAACTCCCGAAGTGGCCTAGCACTAACCCTAACCCTAACACTTATCCTGACTCTAGCCCAGGCGTCCCAAAGGTTTCGGGTATTTCCGTGAGATGTAATGCTTTTTATACATCATCTAATGATATTATCTCTTGCGCTCTATTGTACATTAGTAGCGAAGTTGTACGCATTTCTGCCAGCGGTTTACGGTAGGATAGCAGCGGTGGGGAGAGCCTTAATAATCCCAATGATACTCGCATATTCTACCCCCTTTGTGGTGTTCGTACTGTCGGTTGGGGCTGTAGAATACGCCGACTGCACCTCTGCAGACAGAAGGGTAAGACATCACTACCACCACCAATGTGCCCACCTGTTGGCCATGGTTGATCACCCATGATGTTTAAGGATAGAAACCAACCAATATTGCTAACTAATTCCAAAGTATACTCGCATATTCCAACTCTTTCGTGGTGTGCGTGTCGTAACGGTTATCTTCTTAGGAAATGACGGACTATGTTTTGTGTTACACTTCGAGCTCATTCCTTTCTCCCTCCGTCTATTCTCCCTCCAGCTATGGGTAAATAGTCGGGTATATTGGGTCTTTTAGCTTTGGTAAGTCTGTGAGAAGGAAAACTGAATGCAAATCAGCTTTGACCGTGTGTCATATCCGGCTAGTGGCGAAGATGCACATGGTAACTATTGTATTGATTAAATACATTTTTCTAAATACTCATTCGGTTTTAATATCCACTTAAAAAAAACGAACAAACTTTTTGTCCAACCCAATACATTAAACATTATGAAATAGAATATTACCCACTGAAATGTGGTATCTAACGGAATCTTAAAATATGAACGATCATGCCATATTCAAGACACTCGAACTCTTTGAAACTACATCATCTATTTATCTATCTCTCTATCTCTCTCTCTCTCTCTCTATATATATATATATATATATATATATATATATATATATATATATGTGTGTGTGTGTGTGTGTGTGTGTGTGTGTGTGTGTGTGTGTCTGTGTCTGTCTGTCTACGTCTGTCTGTGTTTGTACATGTTTGTCAGTGTGAGTCTGTCTATGTATGTATGTATGTATGTATGCATGTATATATGTTTGTCAGTGTGTTTGTATGTGTGTGTATGTGTTTGTGTGTGTGTTTCTACAACATTAAACATTATGAAATAGAATATCACCATTGAAATGTGGTCTCTAATAGAATTTTAAAATATGCACGATCATGTCATATTCAAACATACTCAAACTGTTGATACCTCATCGTCTCTCTCTCTCTCTCTTCTCTCTCTCTCTCTCTCTCTCTATATATATATATATATATATATATATATATATATATATATATATATATTACTTGGTCTGAAGATCGCATAGGCGATAAACCATCAGTAACCAGGCACTACTGACTCCATATCCACGATACCTTAACTTCTATACACACACACACACACACACACACATATATATATAATATATATGTGTATATATATATTTGTGAATAAAGGCCTTAATTACCAGGGGTATCGTGATTATGGATCTCCCACAACAAACTACTGTTAGAGAATAGAACCAGCCTAGAATCACCCGTGTACCAAGAAACTTGGTACCCCAAAAAAAGAATATATATATATATATATATATATATATATATATAGTGGTGTGTTGTGTGTGTGTGTGTGTGTGTGTGTGTGTCTGTGTATTTTTGGATCTGTGTGTCTTTGTTTGTGTCTTAATTATCTATCTATCTATCTTGTCTGTAAATATGTCAGTGTTGTCTGTCTATGTGCGTATATGTCTGTGTCTGTATTTGTGTGCGTCTGTGTGTCTCTATATGTGTGTACATGCATGCATGTGTGTGCGTACGTACGCATATGTATGTGGTGTGTGTGTGTGTGTGTATGTGTGTGTGTGTGTGTGTGTGTGTGTGTGTGCAATGTTACACTGAGCAGACGCAGTCCTCAGTTCCTTCTCGCCACAATACCATTTTTGTTGTGACCCAGATATGTCTCCTGGGACCGTCACCGAATTTTGGCAATATAAACCCGCAGCTATTACCGTGCTGGCAGTGGTGAGTGAAACGGCACTTATGAATGAGTGTTACCAGCCCCACCCACACACCCCACACCCACACCCAAAATCTCCTCTTTGACGCTTTCTGTTTTTCCCTACTTCTCTCGCTTTGGTCAATAGGTGCGTGTCCTTTCGAGAGATAATTTAAGATTAGGCAAAAAGCAGACCCCCATCTAGTATATGTTTATGTGTGCATATATATATATATATATATATATATATATATATATATGTATGTGTGTGTGTGTGTGTGTGTGTGTGTGTGTGTGTGTGTGTGCGAGGGGAGTTATACTTAATTAAGATTTCTTCATCGCATCAAGTGTAGCAGATGTTCATTAAACATGAACAGAAACTAACATTATAACCATTAAACATTTCATTTCCGCCGTTTCATTACTAAAGAGATGAGGTTTTCGTTATGCTACATTATATATATATATATATATATATATATATATATATATATATATATATATGAAGAATGGCTTACCGGTAAAAATAACGGATTGATCGCAATATTTGGTTGGTACAAGTGTTACTCGGATAAGTCAGCGTTATAACAAATATAAAGTGCTCAATACGTAAGTAGAGCGGATTTATTATTATAGTGTGTACAGGAAATACACCATAAGGATATTCACGTTTAAATCCACTGAATTAATCAAAATATTGATTAATCACAGCTAACTTCAGGAGTTCATTTTATAAATACCATTGAAAACAGTTTCGCAGCTATATATATATACCACTTCCCAAACAATCAAAGACCTCATATATATATATATATATATATATATATATATATATATATATAATATATATATATATATATATAAGCCAGCAACACTACTGTCCTTATACAGTCTGAAGAAGGGAGCTATAATAATCCTCTACTCAAAAAACAACCGAGTTTCTGATATTTATTTCTTTAATACTTCATACAAATACCCAAACCTGATATATGTACCTACCACAAACGAATACATATACTAAAATAATCTCAAATATATGTTGAAAAATAAGACTACTGAGATTTTTTAAGCATGAATAACTGTGAGTGTAGATGTTCAAACTAGATTAATGCTTAAAAAAATATAAATGACTTTCCAGTTTATTTTATGCCGAAGACGTTTTGTTCTCTTAATTCTTGATGGGCATGAAAAATTATTTTTTTAACTCAATTTTTAAAAACACATTTTTGTTAATTCATTTTCTTTTATTTAACCCATAGATGAGACTCTAACAGGTACTACCACTCCGGGTCAGAGTGGCCTAGGAGTAATGACGACGAAGACGTACTCCACTCTCATCAGAGATCCAGAATTGGATGCAGTTTAACGTCATACCCAGGACACTATGACCCGCAGCAACCGCCTTCTTGCACATATATGATAAAAAGGGAACGTGCCCTAGGGGCAATAAGGTCGGGAAAATCATATAGGTCCGAGATCTTGACCTGACCAACCGATTTATTGGAGGGGGCCTTTCCGACCGCCTGTCTAGCCTAAGTAAGGGACAAAGATGTCATGGACTCATCCACCGGAGTTCCATCCTTAAGCATCACGGGTCACCAATCACTGCCAACAGGTGCCTCCATTGTGTGTGTATGGGGGGTAGATTTTATCCCTCTACAGAGGTGCAGTCGGCGTATTCTAAAGCCCCAGCCGCCAGGGCAATCAACCAATAGTTACCAGGAAATTTGGTTACTGAACAGTAAACCACGTGTCGTCAAACTTAATATTTTGCCCCCCCCCCTAGATTTTCTGTCATGGAACATCATACGTTGACAGTTCGTTATTTGTCTTCACATGTTACAACCAACTGCAATTACGCCAACAAATCATGAGCAGAACGCCCTCTGTCGACAGAAACACTATGTTTCACAAAAGTCATAAACAAAAGTTGATTTCTCTTTCTTTTTTCTTTCTCTTTTTTTTTACCTCAAAGAAAGAAAACATCTCCACACTCGAACTCTTAAGCCAGTAGAACAATTCACATACCTAGGTAGTAATATCTCATCCACAGAGAGCGATGTTAATACACGAATAGCAAAGGCATGGTCGGCCACAAACAAATTATCAGTCATATGGAAATCCGATCTCACTACAAAGCTAAAACGACATTTTTTTCCAGGCTGTAGTTGTATCAGTGCTGCTGTATGGCTGCTACTTGGATCCTAACGAAGTGCCTTGAGAATAAGCTAGATGCGTGCAGTCTTGAACAAGTCGTGGAAACAGCACGCCACAAGGAAACAGCTGTACGGTCACCTGCCCTCCATTTCACAAACCATCTGAGTGAGACGGACAAGGCATGCAGGACACTGCTGGAGAAGCAAAGACGAGCTCATAAGCGACATTCTCCTGTGGAAGTCAACACATGGACATGCAAACGTGGGGCGCCCCCCAAGGACCTACATTGACCGTTATCATCTTGCAACGCCCTCTGGTTAAAAATGAAACCGTCCAAATCGTACAAGATGAATGCAAAAATGTAAATCCTGATTATATGGTGTTGCTTATCCGCCGAATTTTTATGCGAGGATGCTGGTTGCTGTGCAGAAGACCTCTCAGGGGATGATGAGGATGGCCTTGTTTCATATTGCAATTATTTTGCAATCTGAGAAGCGTTTATAGAAACAGCAATTTATACATAAAATAATCGAGATATGATCAGGCATTATTGGTTTTAAGCTGTGAGAATAAGTAAGTAAGTAAAGTCGTCGGGGTGGCCTAAAGTCGTTATCAGCTAATCAGCGAGGGAGTCTATCCCCTTTTCACTAGCTCTAGACCAAGGAGATTGTTTTTGCATCTGATGCGGCGCGCCACACCTACCATCAGCTCCTTACTTTACCACACAGATCCCTGTGCTACTCATACGCTGAGTTGGCGAGGGCCGGTATCGAACTAGGAACCTTGTGATTTTAGCCAACGCTCTATTGACTAAGCTAGTGTGAGAATAAAACAAAGTTATAAAAGTTCAAACAATTATTCGTCATGGTTTGAGTCGAGATGTTAAGTGCAACCAAAGTCAATGGCAAATGACAAATTTTCACACATATAACATTACTAGAAGTGGCTACCCGGTGTCGCCTGGATAGAGGGGGGGGGTTAAAAGTTAGACTCGCAGATCCATTATTACTTATCGCGGGTAAGATCATCACTGGTTGCCCCATAAAAATCCCCACGGAAATATATAACAATATAGTAAGAAATTTCCATTCAATGATTTACAATAAAAAAAATATAAATGATAGAATAAATTCAATCAATCAATATTATATTTCAAATCAAATAAATAAATAGATAAATAAATAAAAATAAAAAAACATACAAAAAAAGATAAACTAAATAACATGCTAATGACTTTCCCTGCTGTTACTTTTCAAATTTGAATTTTTAAATATCTTCCCAAATATAAATCAAATCTTCATTATTTTTGCTCAAAAACCAAGCCCTGGTGATATTTAATGTGTATATATATTTACTTTGTCGTTAATTGTTTCATCCGGACATACAGATACACACAACTGCCCTTTATATATGTATAGATTAGGCATTCTGGATCAAGAGAGGTAATGAAAAGATTTTTTTTAATTTTTTGATTTTAAAACAATTACCAAAAATCAGGGAATTGTCTATTTTTTATTAAATTTTCAGCACTTTATTCACTTATGACCTAATTTTATATTGAATGGCTAATTGAATTTTTTAAAAATTGAAAAATTATATTCATCAATTATGATTATGTGTAGGTTTTCAACCTTTGATCTTTTGCATAAAAAAATCCAATCCCTTATTTTTACATTTCTAGAAAGATCAAATCCAGAAGACCACATCAAAGATAAGAAATAAAAAAGATTTCAAGTTATTTCTTAAAACTCCAAAAATAATCTATCTATCTATCTATCTCTATCTATCTCTATCTCTCTCTCTATATATCTATCTCTATATCTATATATATATATATATATATATATATAAAAGTAAAGTTGTCGGGACGGCCTTATGTCGGTATCAACCAGACACAAGGGAGTCTATCCCATTTTCACTAGTGCTAGACAAGGAGATTATTTTAGCATCTGAGACGGAGCACCACACCTACCATCAGCTCCTCACTTTAACGCACAGATCCCTGTGCTACTCATACGCTGAGTTGGCGAGGCCGGTATCGAACCTGGAATCTTGTGATTCCTAGCCGAATACTCTACTGACTGAGCTAATACACATATATATATATTTGTAAAACCTGTCTGAAGAGGCTAGATTCATTTTTATTTTCTGGTCAGAAAAATATTATAACAGGTAACGGTTTGGTAATTTTTCTTCTTTGAAAGTTAAATATTGCTCTGTATATAATTGATTTATTTGTTATTATATATTGAGCTCTCTTAGGGATTTATAAAAAAATCTTTGTATGAATATATATGTTTACACCTACAAGAGCATACAGTATCGTTGTACAGTGAGATTTCGATGATCCGAAATAGAATCATCCCTTACTTACCAGTCATTACACACACACACACACACACACACACACGTATATATATATATATATATATATATATATATATATATATATATAGTCATCCACAGACCGTGTTTCGACATATCACGTCTCTTTAGTTTAGCTAGATATTTCCAGCGTGGATGGAAACAGGACTGATTTATCATCAGTCAGGCTCCTTACCGCTCGGCAATCATCAGCACCTAGAGACTGTAAAGAGAATTTTAACTGCTAAATACATACATATGCATATATGTAAAGGCCACCAGAGAGTGCTCCATCCATATTATAGGAGAGCGTCGCCATATATATATATATATATATATATATATATATATATATATACTGTACATATTTTTTTAACTGTCTCCGTTTTATATTTATATATCTGAATCTTGCAAGAGTTTACATAAAAGTTTCGTGTATTTGAAAAAAATACAATCTACAGATTATATATATCCACACTGAAGAGGCGTGAAACACCGAAACACGTGTCTGTGGATGACTTATTAATATATGCTCCCATAAATTTGGTATGAGCTCTCTAAGGGGTGATTTAAATTAACTTTCACTACTAAGCATATAAGCAATGATCGTTTGCCCGGAAATTTGATCTCTCTGTGATCGTAAAATATATAAACAGACCTATGTATTTGATAGTTTAAAACACCAGCCTCACTACAGCAGCTGTCAGTGGCCGAGGGGATAAGATATCAGGCCGGCAAACAGTTAGTCGGAGTTCGACCAAGGATAGTTGTTGTGTCTAGTCACACTGAAGAGGCGTGAAACGCCGAAACGTGTATCTGTGGATGACTTATTAATATATATATATATGTGTGTGTGTGTGTGTGTGTGTGTGTGTGTGTGTGTGTGTGTATGTGTGTTTATACGCATATGATTGTGCACATTGTATACTTGTTTACATAAGTTTTCGTAAGTTTATATATATATATATATATATATATATATATATATATATATATATAATGTGCACATTGTTAACTGACTCACTTGTAGACGATATCTGAATCTTGCATAAAACTCGTTAACTTTGTGCAGCTGTAATGTTTACTTATTCGTTGTCATAAATCGACAGAAACTTTGGAGAATTTATAAGCGTTAAATTTTTATTGGCCGTAAATAGGAGAACAGGAAGTAAACAGCAGTGAGAGCGACACCATTTTTTTTTATGGAAGAGTCACGTGAGTAAAAAATGGAAATTGCTTGCGGTTTTTTAAATTTTTATTTATTTATTTATTTATTTTTTTTTTTTTAGTGTATCGCTTAACAAAACACTGCAGATATTATCAGTTTATTTCTAGTCACGTCCGACAGTCTGCTTTTAAATGTTTAAATTCGTATAAAACACTAAAAGAGTTAAAAAATAAGCAAAAACCAACAAAAAAAAAAATGGATTTAGTCACTGAAATTTAATTTTTCTATATCAACATCTTAGTCAGAGTTTGTTTTTTAAAAAATTAATTATCAAGAGATATTTAATACATACTTCCGAGAAAGTTTCGATGACACTGGGAAATACTGGTAACTACTAAAAATGAACACACAACCACTACCACGTCACAAAGTGGTGGGATATGTCCCCACGAAGTGGATCGCAGTGATGCTGAAGCTTTTCAATTTAGTGCGTCCTGGGACGCAAATATTTGCATTGAATGAGTCCCCGGGTAAAATTCATGGGTCCAACTAAAGTTTCTAAATAGATTGTAGGGTTTTTATTTATGATCTGGGGAAACAAGTAAATCCGTCTAACTCCTACCTTGTAACCTATCCTGTATAACTCGTTTCAATAGAAACTATTGCAATGTATTTACAGCTAGCTTGAAATGGTGAGAGAAGAAAAAAAGAAAAACACTGGGACGCGCTGATACGATTTTACTGCGTCCTTTAAGTTTGTTTTTTTGCGTCAGGGACACAGGACGCGTGCCTATCAGCACATTTGTAATCGGTTAGTTGGTTGGTTTATTGGTTGGTGGGATTTTGCGGCATGACAACCCTTGTTGGGTTATTTTATACCGAAAACGTTCTTGTTTTGTTCATTCTTTCTTGGGTACGGTTGTTATTTGTACAGGGGCAATCAGATCTTTTTAATCCTTAGATACCTAACAGGTACTACTACTCCGGGTCAGAGTGGAACTGAGAGGAATTGCAATTAAGGGGTACTCCACATTCCATAGAGCTCCAGAGCTCATATATTAAAGTCCATTAATTAGCTCAAGGAAATTCCTACAGGCTTCACAATGTTCGAACCAAGGTGAAAGCCGGGATTTCGAATGCTGATTTTCAGGGCAATTATGAGGCTCTCCTCATTTGGAAGGGTGAATTAACACAATCTTTCTTTCCTTTTAACGTTTCCTATGTGAATCTGTTCTAGACTAAACTAAGCTTAGTAAATATTTATATTATTTCCAGGAAGTTTATGAAGGCGTAAAAAAAAACTCTATGACCTAAAGATTGTTTCTATTATGAACGTACTAAATGACGCTGGCAAATAACATGAGTCCAACTTGTACGCTTTACCATTGCTGTTATCTTGCGTTGGGTCTTGTCACTGTTACACTATGACATGGCCGTCGCCAGGAAATGGGGCGGGGGTGCATGGCTACTCTTGGTAATTATTTATCTCCCTTTCCCTCAGTGAATATTACGTAAACAGGCACGTGTCTGGGACGATTAGACTTTTTAATAACTGTGTGTGTGTGTGTGGGGTGATTTTTAATTGGGAAATAAATAAAGTAGAATAAAAACAGTAATTCTGAGTAACTTTTTTGCCGATTAAGAAAAGAAAACTTGCACCTCGTATTATCTATATATAAATACTCGTGCTCCTTAACAGTTCGACAGTTATCATCTTGCAACACCCTCTGGTTAAAAATGAAACCGTCCAAATCGTACAAGATGAAATGCAAAAATGCAAATCCTGATTATATGGTGTTGCTTATCCGCCGAATTTTATATTTCGTCACCTCAACTAAATAATGGCCCATTCCGTTTGTATCATAAAGAAAGAAAGGGTTGAAAAAGGACATGCTACACAGAAATGTATAAGAAAGAAAGAAAGAAATGAAAATATATACAGAGAGTGTGAGGGTGCGGAAGCGATAACGCTAATCTGTTTCAATCGAATATAAAGAAAAGCTGAAAAGAAGAAAAGAAAAAAAAGAGTGGGAGAGAGTTAAATCCAGATTATTATCCTTTTTAAATATTGAACTATTTAGCAATAGCTCTTAAGTAAACATATCAAATGTTGCAATAATTAATTTATCATACTGTGGTATATCCACAGGTCCTGCTAGTTTCTAGCTATTCTGTTGTGGGGGTTGCGGGTAAAGCATTGGTGCGAAAAATGGAATCAGCAAGCCGTTCAAATTATAATCGAAGCTGTTTACGTTCATTAATGTCTTCAGGAAAGGCATGAATCAATCTCTTCCCTGTATGGAAAGAATAGCAAGCAAACTTGTCTCTCAAGTCTTGATTGGTAATTGGTCAAAAAAGACAAAAAAAAAAAAAAAAAAAAAAAAAAAACAAGTGAATGTCGATCACAAATTTCATCTTCTTCAACAGTGTCCAGCATTAGTATTATTTGAATTATTCGGACTATTGTCCTCATTTTCATTTTTTGTCATTCGTGCCAGTTTTTGATTTACCTTCTCTATGAGTTTCCATTGACAGATTATATCGGCTCCGTACTATTTCCCGGAATTTTTTTTTGGATGAGGCTTGATAATTAATATTATTTGTATTATTCGAACTATTGTCTGATGAAGACGAGGACAATAGTCCGAATAATACAAATAATACTAATTATCAAGCCTCATCTAAAAAAATTCCGATAAATAGTGTCCAGCATGTCTTGTTCATCTAACTTGGATGGTTTGGGTTATAGGAGGTAGGTGACCGCCCAGCTGTTTTCTTATGGGATGCTGCTTCCAAAATTTGTTCAAGACAACACGCAACATCCTTGAGTAGCTCCCGTCTAACTTTTTCTCAAGGCCCATCGTTAGGATCCAGGTGGTGCAGCCATACAGTAGCACTAATACGGCTATGGCTTGGAATGATTCTTGCTTTATCTTAGCAATTAGATCAGATTTCCACACGATAGATAATCTGTCTTATGCGTGCATTGGCATCGCTTTCACTAGATGAGATGTTACTACCTCGGTATGTGAACTGGTTTACTAATTTTAGAGGCTTATCATCCAGTGTGGAGATGCCTCCATCTTGTTTAAAATACATGAACTCAGTTTTATCTGAGTTCACACAGAGAATTGTTGTAGAGTAGCTAGCACCCCTTCAGCACTCTACCAGATGGACTGGCTCATAACCTTAAATAGTCTACGATTAAGGACTTCAACAATGGATTAATAAGCTGAATAATATTCGGACTGATCTTACTGCGTTTGGCTATACGTTTGGCCTTTGACACTCCTTTATTTCTTATATATATATATATATTCAATTTCGATAATCTGTTTATAGCAGTCCAGTTTATAGCTTTCCTATGCGTACATTGATATAGCTTTCTGTAGATGAGATGTTGCTACCTAGGTGTGTGAATTGGTCTGCTAATTTTAGAGGCTTACCATCCAGTGTGGAGGTGCCTCCATTTTATTTAAAATACATGAACCCAGTTTTATCTGCATTCACATACAGGCCAATGCCTCTTGTTACCTTCTCTAGGCTAGGCAGCAGTGATACTGCTTATGCAGGTGCAAATTGGTAGAGTTCGGTATCAGCCGGACAGCGAGGGAATATCCTTTTCGCTAGCACAAGAACAGGAAGATTATTTTGCTGAGGGGGGTGCTACTCCTACCGTCAGTCATCCACTTTACCGCATAGATCAGTACCGAATCTGTGCTACTCATTCGCTGAGTCGGCGGAGACCGGTATCGGACCCGGAACCTTGTGATTCCGAGGTGGGTACTCTACTGACAGAGCTAAACCGGTCCTTATAACTGTCTATATATCTGATCGTAAATTTAGACATCGATTATTATATCGATTTTTTGCTTTTGTTATTATTATTATTATTATTATTATTATTATTAGTTTTTCACTCGAGCGTTAGTTGACGGTCTTTCACTGGAGTCTGAGAGACAACAAGTCTCCTCAAGTCTCCAGGACTCTTCTGAGTATTCTAGCCGATTTCAGCAATGCAGTTGTCTGGGTAGTCACAATTCTTTCTTTGATTTCCAGTTCCTCTAGTTTTTTCCCAAGCGTTTTGGGACCGTTCCTTATGCACCGACTACAATTGGTACCACTTCCACCCTCATATTCCACAGCTTTTTCAATTCTCTGGCAAGGTCCAGGAATTATCTCTCGTTTCGTTTTCTTTCATCTTCTCCCTATGATCTGCTAGAACTGCAAAGTTTACAGGTTAACAGTTTTTTTTGTCAATCAATACTAGGTATGGTCTCCTGGCTGGAATAAAGGGATTCGTCTATGTCAAAGTCCCAGAGAATTTTATGCGTTTATGCATTACTACTACTACTACTACTACTATTATTATTATTATTATTATTATTATTATTATTATTACTAAAAACTACAACTACTATTATTATTATTTAGCCATTATTATTACTACTACAACTATTATTATTATTATTACTACTACCACTACAAGTATTATTACTACTACTACTGCTACAATTATTACTACTACTACAACTACTACTACTATTATCATTACTACGACTATTATTATTATTATTCATTATTATTACTACTACTATTATTATTACTTCTACTACTACAATTATTATTACTACAACTACTACTACTACCACTACTACTACTATTATTATTCATTATTATTACTACTACAATTATTATTACTACTACTACTACTACTCCTACAATTATTATTATTATTATGATTATTATTGTTGTTGTTGTTGCTATTATTTTGCTATTGTCTTCATTCAAAAATCACCATCACATCGGATCAATAAACCTTATTATCGTTTGACGTAAGTTTGCGATTTTTTAATCTATTTTTTCTTATTTGTTATCCAAATTATACAATTCAGTGGAGAGAGAGAGAGAGAGAGAGAGAGAGAGAGAGAGAGAGAGAGAGAGAGAGAGAGAGAGTACATTTCTTCTCTATGAAGATAATGATAAAATTGTCACGTCCTATTCTGGAATTGTTATGCTGCTTCGCCTTGCCATTATTCCTGATGCTGTATCTAAAAGAAGATCAAACCAGGTTACACACTCCACAACTTCTAATCGGAATAAACAAAAAACTTTCCTTCCTTCGCAAATGGAGTAGTGTATAACGCTGAGATGCTTTTGTACATAATATGCTACGTCAGGCATCTATATCGACAAAGAGATCGATATTGACACTTCATGTCAATATTGAAACTATCCAAGGGAGCGATAAATACCTGGATGTTACCATTCGAGTTGCCATTTTATCAGTAGTTCTTGCAGTAGAAAGATGTATCAGATTTTATCCTTGTCTGTTGATCCAGAGTATTACTTGCAGTAGAAAGATGTAATATCAGATCTAATCCTTGTCTGTTGATTTGTCCGGGAGGAAATCCTTCAGTTAACTACACGAGGGTGATTTATCACCGAGCTTAAATACTTGTTCTCTTATTTTCTCATTGGTAAATTCAGTAACTGCCACTTGGAATAGTCTATAAGTATAAGTAGTGATTTTTCGCACAACTTATACCCCATATTTTTTCATGTTGTGTAATGGTTAGCAAGCTGGATTTGCAGACCATTATTAGTGAGTTCGATTCTCACAGGGTCCCATACTTTTGGCCTCATTCCACATCTAAGCTAAGCTTAGTAAATAACTATACCCCATTTTAAGTGCAGTTTAACGGGTTTGAATCCAGAGTTTTCTTTCTCCTAGACCGGTTATCATACCAAGGTTAAATAGCCCAGTCTATCCTACTATTAGCCCATTATTGACGAGTGGTACCCGTGGTAGTATAAATATGGGACCATATGACCTTTTGTGATCTCGATTCGTGGGGACATTTTTCCCATTTACACGTCAAAATCCGGTTAATTGTTAACAGACGATTTTTAGAGTTTTTTTTTTAAATTATAAAACTAACCCCTAACCATAACCCCTAACCCTAACCTCTAACCTTAACCTCTAACCCTAACCCTAACAAACAACCGGATTTTGTGATCTCGATTCGTGGGGACATTTTTTTCCATTTACACCGTCAAAATCCGGTTAATGTTAACAGACAATTTTTAGAGGGTTTTTTTAAATTATAAAACTAACCCCTAACCATAACCCCCAACCCTAACCTCTAACCTTAACCTCTAACCCTAACCCCTAACAAACAACCGGATTTTGACGGTGTAAATGAGAAAAGTGTCCTTGTGAGTCGAGATCGCGGAAGGGGTGTCTAAAGGTCATATGGTCCTAAATATGCACAAGTTTTGTTTTTTTATCAAGCAAGATATAGCATTGTTTTTTCTCTAATGTGTTTCCCCCTCCTTTTTCTTTTATTTTCTTTATTATTTTTCTTTTCTTTTTTTATCATTTAAACTTGAAAGAATAAAAGAAATAACAATTTTCAGTTTTAGTAAAAAAATCATAAAAAAAAAAAATAAAAAACTTTACCGGAACTGGCGGCAGAATAGTTGGTTGCGTACCTTTTTTCTAGCATATTATTTCTATTTGAAATGCATACAGCTTTGTCCAGGATTTGAACTCAACTCACCAAGTCCATTTCCTCCGACGACAACTATTATACCACGTGCCTTCACACACACACGCACATAATTTTTGTGGAAAATATATGCTTTTAGAAAAAAAATAGGTAACTTACAGTGTATATATTTACCAACCCCTCCGCACAAGCAGGATGTGACACAAGGTCAATTACTTAAGCGGAGTTCAATAGGTTTGAATTCAGAGTTTTCTTTCTCCTAGACCGGTTGCTTAACCAAGGTTAAAGAGCCCAGTCTGTCCTGCTATTTATACATAGCTGGAGGGAGAGTAGATTCATACCTTTCCCAAGGGTATTAGCGCTAAGTGAAATGCAATTACCACATCCAGGATTTGAACTCGGGGCGGCGAGTCCATTTCCCATGACTTTAATCATTACACCACGTGCTTCCTGTAACTTACAATATCTATGCTTTTACCGACATTGATTAAATAGCGTTCCATTAGAAATATTAACATCCTGATATCTTTTGTTTAAAAGAAAATTTTATTTTTAAAAATTGATAAAAGCTTATGTACTTATGATGAGGGCGTCCCATCGTAGTGAAATCGTTTGCAAGCTAGTCTCACAGATCCATTACTGAATAGCGAGTTCGATCCTCGCTGGATGCCCCAAACTCACGACCTTGTGTCACATCCTACCCGTGTCGAACGGGTTGGGTAGAACACGGCGTTTAATCATGGTGTAAGAGTTAGCAAGCTAGTCTCACAGACCCATTACTATTATAAAGTCATCGGGGGTGGCCTAAAGTCGGTATCAACCAGACAGCGAGGGAGTCTATCTCCTTTTCACTAACGCTAGATCAAGGAGATTGTTTTGGCGTCTGAGGTGGAGCGCCACCTAACATCAGCTCCTTACTTTACCGCACAGATCCCCGTGCTACTCATACGTTGCTACTCATACGTTGCTACTCATACGTTGAGTTGAAATGAGGATAGCAGTCCGAAAAATCTAAATAATACAAATTATCAAGCCACATCTAAAAAAAAAAATCAGACAACGGCTAAAAACGTATTCGGACTATATGACCTTTAGGCACCCTTTCGAGATCTCCATTCGTGGGGACACTTTTCTCATTTACACGTCAAAATTCGGTTGTTTGTTAGGGGTTAGGGTAAGAGTTAGGGGTTAGTTTTATAATTTTTAAATATTTTTAAAAATCGTCTGTTAACAATTAACCGGGTTTTGACGGTGTAAATGAGAAAAGTGTCCCCACGAATCGAGATCTCGGAAGGGGTGCCTAAAGGTCATACGGTCCACGTATTCAACAAAGCTATAAACCGTTAACTGTATCATTGATATTATTTCGGCATTTATACATAAAGAAAAATATTTCTCTTCTGTTTGAAATAAATAGCGATTTCATACATGCTGGTATTTAACCCCAGGTACACTGATTTCACCTCATCTTTCCACTCCCTCCTCCATCAGCGGATACAAAAGACAGGTCAGATTTTTTGTGACATCTCCACCTTTTCGATGACCTTCGATGTGCCATGTCCTCACTCACCTCCAAACAAGAAGTCTTCTTTTTGTTTGGATGGGGGGAGAGTAAGTTAAAGCTGTATCGGTCACTCTATTTAAAGGACATTTCTGTTGGCATTCTTTATTCGACCATTTGACCCGAAGGTTTTTATTGTCTGTGTCTTTGTTCTTCCTTTTTTATTTTTCTCAAATGTCCTGTAAACATATTGTAAGTTATAGGAAATGCGAGGTGACATTTTTGTTGCTTGAAAAACTAACAAAAATTTTATTAAAACGACAAATAATTTCAACGATGTTAAAAATGTCTACATGATCTGACCAAGCTAAGCGAGACTATATTTTCGTGTGCGGAATCTTAAGAAAATCTATACTCTTGTCATTTGCTATATGTGATATACATCGAACTACCTACCTGTTTCTACCTTACCATCCTCTCTCTGTCTGTC
>CM042147.1:59123469-59135969 GCA_023376005.1 Doryteuthis pealeii | reverse complement strand
GTAGAAAGCTCAAATCCAGTTTATAGGAGAGCCTTGCCATTTTAGCTTAATTTACGACCGATAATCAAATGTTTACCCCAGAGAGCTCAACCAATAAACCTCCCTTCTTATCATGCCCCACACAACAGTATATAAAAAAAGCCTACACCAACCGAGTTTCTCTTGGTTTGAAAATTGCATTGGCGAGAAACTGACAAGCGCTGTTGAATCTATGTCTACGCTATCCCAACTTATACATATTTCGAGAGATGTGTAAATTATCTGCGAGATATGAAACATGTTAGGTAAGTTGACGATTGTGTATCTTATGTCGAAGATAAAAATGAAGTGAATCGGACAGTGGAAAAGTAATAAGTGAAAGGGAAAAATAAAAAAATGTGAGAATGAAATATTGATATTTGAAAAATATATTTGTCGACGTTTAACGTTTCGATTGATATGTACAATAGGGTAGGTTGATTTTTTACTTAAAAAAAAAAATCCTCTCAAACAGCGAAAGTTGTGTGTTGGTATAATGAGTACTGATACCAAAAATTAGATTTTTTACTTGCACCATTATTTGAGGGAATAACATCACAGATCATCTGCTAAAATGCATAAAAAGGCCCCGTTTGCATTTGGCTTACAAATTGGTTAGATAATCGGACCATATGACCTTTAGGCACCCCTTTTTGATCTCGATTAAGAAAGGAAATGTTTTCATTTACACCGTCAATATCCGGTTGTTTTAACAGACGATTTTTAGATTTTTAAAAAATTATAAAACTAACCCCTAACAAACAACCGGATATTGACGGTGTAAATGAAAAACATTGTCCTTTCTTAATCGAGATCAAAAAAGGGTGCCTAAAGGTAATATGGTCCAGATAATCTAGTAATTTCAATATTTAAAAAAGAAATGGTGGTCATTTTATTTTACAAAAATGAAACTAATAAAATATAACTAGAATTCAAATTGAAAATATGCCCCCCATCACCAACGACACCTCCAATATGCTGCTTTTTACCTCATTAATTAAGCTGTAACAGTGATAATATTTTAAAAGATTGAAATCTATTTCCTAAAACTAAGGTTAAGTGTTGAAGAAAGATATTTTGTGCGGTAATTTTTAATGTTGAATTACAACTTTCGTCACATAAGAGACATTACAGTTCCAAAAATCGCCCTACCCTAATATACAATATCAAACATGTATCTAAATTAAATATATATCAGATGTGTATCTCCAATCTTCTTCAGGACAAAACAAATATCGACTGTTGAAGTTAGTGTTTTGTTCAATAAATGATACTGAAGAAGATTGGAGTATTTTGACATTATTAGTCTAATAAATATTTCACTATATAGTGGTGTTTTTTTTTTTTTTTTTTTTTTTTCTTGCTAGATCATACCTTAATCATAATGAGAATTTTAGTAATATGTATGCATACAACAATGACAACAACAACAACACATACACATATGTGTGTGCGTGCGTGCGTGCGTCTCTCTCTCTCTCTATCTATCTATCTATCTATCTTTTTCTTTTTTATTACATATTTTAGAGAGAGAGAGAGAGAGAGAGAGAGAGAGAGAGAGAGAGAGAGAGAGAGAGAGAGAGAGAGAGACATTAATGAGACCGATATTTAAATATAATTTTATTGTAATGATTATTGAAAGTTAATTATATATTTTAATCCTGAATTCCAGTCAGGTCGTTTTCAGACGTTTATCTATATTTTGTTTTATCTTTTTTCATTTCATTTCATTTATGTTTAGTGTTTTTTTTTTTGACAACTTTGTTTTCAATCGTTTCCAAATGACGTAAAAAATCTTTTAATCCTTCCTTCAACTTAAAACAGAGATTTTTTTTCTAAAGTTACAACACGGTGACATATTGGTTACATGGCGACATATTGCTTGCATATAACTGTATCACTGATGTGTGAAGACGCTAGTAATTGCGTTGCACGCACTACACAATGAATATATTCATGACCATTGCAACTGATATAGGTTTGGGGTTTTTGGGGAGGAGGGTAAGTTTGTAATTTAAGGCAAAACATATTAAACACTTTTCTAAAATCGTAAAATCTCATTCATATTTTAAATTCTATTCACATGTTATTTGAGCCTGACACCCTATAATAATTAATCAGCTTGATATCGCTCTATAAAATTCCTAACACCTGAGAAACTATATTGTACTAGCAGTGGTTACCTGGCGTCGCCTGGGTAGAGGGGGATTTTTTTATTTAGTCCCGCAGATCCATTATTACTGAATCGTGAGTTGGATCCTCGTGGGGTGCCCCATTTAAATCCCTATGTAAAAAAAAAAAAGAAAAAGATCTTGCATTGATCCAGCCACTCTGCAAAGAAACGTTAATGTCTACTATTTAAAATATTAAACGCAAAAAAAAATTCCATGCTGTTATCAGTTAAATTTCATTTTTTAATTATCTTCACTAATATAGATCAAATCTTTATTATTTTTGCTCAAAAACCAAGCCCTGGTGATCTCTAATATATATATATATATATATATATATATATATATATATATATATATATATATATATATTATATAAGAATTTGAAAAAACAAGTGTTCCGAAATAGGATGAATTTATTTATCGATGTTTAAACATTTCGGTTTCTTTAAACCTTCATCAGGATATATCTTGGGGTGAAGAAATTGATGGATGTTTTTATAGATGACAGGAGATGAAAATGTTTATAAAATCTTTTTTTGTTGTGTAACTGTATTTGTTCAGCGTTATAATTTTTGAAAGACAAGTCGCGATCCACGCACGCGAAGATGTCATGACGCGTGACGCAACTCGAAGAAATGCATTCAACAAAAGACAAGAAAAAGTATTAATAGACTTATTTTATGAGAACAAAGGGAACAAAGTGGGAATGATAACTAAATAATTAAATGAAGCCTAGTATTTTGTAGTTATTTAAGACTATTTTAGCTAGAAACGGGGATATATTAAAAAAATCCATGTCGATTGTTAAGGGAGGGCAAAAGCGAAATTGCACAGGCTTCAAAAATCTGTCGTAGTCTTTTGTTGTGAATATGAGCTAATATTGTGGCATCATTGAAACTAAAGTTATGATCAGTTTCAGACATATGTTGGAGGAGGGTGTTCTGAAAATTGCCCAATTTAATATCACGTTTGTGCTCATATAAACGCTTCTTGAGAGTTCTGGCGGTTTCCCCAATATATATATATTGTTGTTAATTGTTTTATTTTCGAAGTTTCCTCTGGACATACACATACACACAACTGCCCTTTATATATGCATAGATTCTACAAATGTCAAATCCGCCCCAAAATGGAATATTTCTTAAGCAGTTGGACAAGACTCTCACATCATATTTTGTCAATACTGCATACAATACAAAATCAAACGTGAGATCTGGCCATTACTGTACGGCCACTTACCTCCTATCACACAAACCACCCCAGTAAGTGTCCTGGGTATGACATTAAACTTCATCTAGTGGTGATGTTCCAATTCTGGGTATCTGGGAAGTGTTTTGTACTTCTCCATTGCCATTACTACCAGGTTCACTCTAACTGAGAATGGTGATAGGTTCCCATTTATGGCCACCTCTGTCGATTGGGGCTTTAGAATAGTGATGTAAGACCCCCCCCCCCCAATGGGGCCACCTGTTGGCCGTTGGTGGCGACCCATGATGCTTAAAGATGGAAATTTGAGCATGCAACACTCTACTTTGGCCCTTACTTAGGCCAGATGGGCAGTCGGAGCGGCCCCCTCCAATCAATAGGCTGGTCACGTCAAACCCTAGGTCATATAGGATTGTCTCAACCTTATTTCCCTTATCACAAACCCCAACACTTTTTGGCTGACTTCTGATTTAGGTCGGAAAATTGAAACGGAAATTTTTTTTGGTGATCCCCCATGACAGTTTAACTACAGTCTATGAATTAACATTTTTGCGAATTGGGTTACGGTTTTAGGGGATTAAGGTTGTTTTTAATTACGTATTGCTTAAAAAAATAAACAACAAAAAAAAAACAATTAATATACATTTAATGTTGAAAAATATTTTTTAAACTAAGTTTAATTGAAATTATACATTGCAATACTAACACAAACAACTGTTTCAATAATAGATTCAACAATTAATTTCAATGGTTAATTAAAAGTATAGTAAATTGGGGTTTTTTTGTTGTTTATTTTTTAAGCAATACGTAATTAAAAACAACCTTAATCCCCTAAAACCGTAACCCAATTCGCAAAAGACTTAGTTAAACTGTTATGGGAGATCACCAGAAAACTTTCCGTTTTAATTTTCCGACCTAAATCAGAAGTCAGTCCCTTTTTTATCATACATGGGCTAGAAGGCAGTGGCTGAGTGTACTGGGTATGGCGTTAAACACTATCTGCTGGTAAAGTTCCAATTCTGTAGCTCTGGGGAAATGTGGAGTACTCCTTCATCACTATTCAAGCAAGACAAATCCAACCAACCAACCATCCAAGTAAAACGGACAAGATATGCTGGAGATTGGAGAAGCAAGGACAAACACATAAGTGACATTCTCCCATGGACACCTACGTATGGACACACCATAGTAGGCCGACCAGACAAAAACTTCATTAATCAGCTCAGTGTGTATTCTGGATACCATGTGAAAGATCTTTCGGGGTTATAGTGCATATATCTTGTAAACAGGGGCGGCCAAAGATATTTCCTCTTAATGTGATAGTCTGTGCTTTTTTTGCTTGGTGACCTAGTTAGGTAGAGCATTACTTTTAAAGAACCACATTTTTTTATTTCAATTTCAAGATCTTTATATTTACTTATCTTATGATTAAAACAGAATTCTTCCAAGTGATAGCCGTTTCAGTGCTACTGTACGGCTGCACCACTTGGACTCTAACGAAACGCCCAGAGAAAAAGTTACATGGGAACTACACAAGGATGGTGCGTGCAGTCTTGTACAAATCCTGGAAACAGATATCAGTAGACATATTAATAAAAATTTATTTTTCTTCCCTCTATTTGGACGGCTCAGATTTTCTAAAATCAATATATATATATATATATATATATATTATATATATATATATATATATAAAGTAAAGTCGTCGGGGTGGCCTAATGTCGGTATCAGCCAGAAATCTATCCCTTTTTCTTTTTTTTAGCGCTAGACCAAAGAGATTTTGGGGTGTCTGAGACGGAGTGCTACACCAACCATCAGCTCCTCACTTAACCGCACAGATCCCTTTGTAACAGTCGTCCATGATTATACTGATGCATATGTTTAGAAAATTTGTAATGAATTCTAACTGTCATTTCATAGTTGTATTTGTTATATCAGGAATTTGGATTTAATTCAGACCCACGTGGTCCTATACCAGTCACAGTATGAATTATTTCCGTGACTACCATGTGCATCTCCGGCCAGCTGCTCTTTCGATGCCCTCTGCGCCCACGCTATGTTCCTTTGACCCGCAGAACTGGGATCGATGCAACTTGGTTGGAGTGTCTTTGTGACGGGTTGATAAATTAGTAGAAATGAGCTGCCGTGATTGCTGGCAACTCTAAAAATGAGGTAACACACCGTTAGCAATAACAACGGTTTTATTCATATATAATGAATGAGTATGTTTTGTACACTAGGTCAGAGATAAAAGACACGATAAGGAGCTTTGTCTGGCGTTTTGTTTTATGTGGACTTAGTTCTTTATGGAATTATTCTTGGTGGCAAGGTCTATTTCTCCTAGTGATAATTTTCTTACTTCAGCAATCCGGAATTCCCCGTGGCCCTGTGACAAACTTCGTTTTTAGCGGTCCGGCCTCTGTTTACAATTCAGAGTGAGTGTTTTATAAAAAATGTAGCTATTTTTGTCATCAGAATTCGGTCAACAAGGGATAAACTATAGCCCCGAAAAACCAAGGCTACACTTCTGACAGCTCGATAAACATGTCATTTCATTTGACAGCCCCAGCAAGCATCTCGTTCTTAGGTCACTACTTTAACCTTTTCTTCTATCTATAAACACAAAGTAAAATCATAATTTATATGAGATTTTGGTTTTTGGTTTTTGCATTTTGCATTTTAACAAAACCATTTACGTTAACTAAATAAAATAATAATAAATAACTTCTACACTTTCCTCTTTCGTTAAAAATTAGTTGACGCCAACAAAAGAACTCATCGTGTTATACCCTACAAAATTATGATTTGCATACCGGTGTAGATATTAATTAAATTCACCTTAAATTGGCATTGATTCATTCATGGATCGATCACCTTGAGGACACACTTACGAGGAGTTTCAAAATAAACGTGTTAGCCATTAATTTATGGAAATTATTAATTACAATTTAGGCATTTATTCAATCTAAATTCATCAAAGTGGTTTCCAAACTTGTTCGTGAAAATTTCCGTGGGTTATTCATAAATAGATTTAATAAACTTCAAATGAACAAGCACTGGAAATTAAGAAGGGGTCCTCATATTAGTATTTAATAACCCCCTCATTAGACCAACATAAAAAGGAACACTATATATATATAGGAGTCATTAATAAAGAAATGCTGGTTGACTGGTTGGTTCGTTTGGTTTTACGGCATGTCAATACTTGTAGGGTTATTTAATACAAAGGTTAGTCTGTTTTTTTTCTGTTTAATTTTTATCTTTTATTATTTTCTTCTTTGCAAGCAGTTATATGATTTCAAATAACTAATCATGGTTATTCATAAAGTAAGTCGCCGGGGTGATCTAAAGTCGGTATCAGCCAATCAGCGAGAGAGTCTATCCCCATTTCACTAGTGCTACCCTCTGTTACTCATACGCTGAGTTCGGCTAGAAACCACAAGGTTCCTAGTACGATACCGGCCCTCGCCAAATCAGTATATGTGTAGCACAGGGATCTGGGCGGTAAAATAAGGAGCTGATGGTAGGTGTGGCGCTCCACCTCAGATGCAAAAACAATCTCCTTGGTCTAGCGCTAGTGAAAAGGGGATAGACTCCCTCGCTGATTGGCTGATACTGACTTTAGGCCACCCCGACAACTTTACTTATTTACCTACGTGTGTCACACTCTGACATCCCTTTAGATAAATAACGGACCATTCCGTTTTGATTCATAAGATATGAATGAATGTGTTCAAATCTTATTCCCTGTCATCACCTTAGATAAATAATGGACCATATCGTTGGAATTGTGAGGAAAGAAAATGAAAAAAAGAACGTGCTACACGCCAGAGGAAGAAAGAAAGAAAGAAAGAAAGTAAGAGATAGGAAACGATAGCACTTATCGTCTGTTTCAATGAAATAGAAAAAAGGCAGAAAAAAAAAGAAAGAAAAAGAAAAATAGAAAAAAGAAGGGGAAAAAGAAAGGAAAAGAGAAAAAGAAAGGATTTCACTAGAGATTATAATACTTTTACATATTAAATTATATTATAATAGCTAAATCCACATAACATAAAGTATATTCACTAGTTGTATGTTATACTAGAAGGGCTACCAGTTGTTGCCCGGATGGATTTGTTTATTTTTTTGTTTTTTTATTGTTTGTTTTAGGTCTCAAATATATGACTATGCCTGGAAATATGTGTTCTACATATTTTAATACTTTCTTCATTTCTTTCATAGTTACGATAAGCCATTTTTTGCAAATCCGATTTTTTTTCTCCAGGGAAAAACTTAAAGAAACGATTCTCAGGAATAAATGAATTCTATAAAAGCTGATTGTCATTAATAAGAAATTAAGTCAATTAATCAAATGGTTTTACTTGTTATAAATCTCATATTTCGGTTTAGTATGATCACTAATCACTTAATACTACTTAAACATTTTTTTTCTTCTACAATAGATATTAACATATATGGGGAAAAAAGTTACCGATATATATATATATATATATATATATATATATATATATATATATATATATATAATGAACTACAGTCGACCTCTCATATTGGAGAAGATTAAGTGTATAAGAGCCCTTTGAAAGTGGTTTTTTTTTGGGGGGGGTTGTTTTTTGGTTGGTTGGTTTTATGGTATGGGACCCTAACATGTACTACCACTACGGTTCAGCATGGACCTGGGAGTAATAGTGATGAAGGGGTACTCCACACTCCCAAAATCCCAAAACTGGAACTTCACCAATAGATGCAGTTGTTGAGTTATTTAATGTCGAAACAAGGCGGAGTGGAAGTACCTGTTAGGGTACCATCTATGGGTTAAATAGATCAACAAATGAGTTTTAAAAATTTGTTGAAAAATCGAGTTTTAAAAAAAATGAATACTCTGCAAAAATGAATAAAACAAAAACATCTTCGGCATAAAATAACATAAAGGTTGACATGTCGTAAAATCCAACCAACCACCAACCAACCAACCAACCGAAGTCAGGTTTTTTGGGTTTTTTTTGGGGGGGGGGTCAAATAATTAGATTGTTTCAAGTAACTATTAATAATAATCGGCTGAACTTGCACAACGGTCGGAAAATTAAAACGGAAAGTTTTTTGGAGGTCCCCCATAACAGTTTAACTACAGTCTATGAATGAACTTTTTGCGAATTGGGTTACGGTTTAGGGGTTTGGGGATTAAGGTTGTTTTTAATTACGTATTGCTTAAAAAAACCCAAAAAACCCAAAATTACTATACATTTAATTAACCATTGAAATTAATTATTGAACCCAACGGTAGACACATTAGTCTCAGTTGTTTGTGTTAGTATTGCAATCTATAGTTTCAATTAAACTTGGTTTAAAAAAATATTTTCGAACATTAAATGTATAGTAATTTTGGGTTTTTTATTGTTTTTTTAAGCAATACGTAATAAAAAAACAACATTAACCCCTGAACCCCTAAACCGTAACCCAATTCGCAAAAAGTTCATTCATAGACTGTAGTTAAACTGTCATGGGTGAACCTCCAAAAAACTTTCCGTTTTATTTTTCCGACCGTTGAGCAAGTTCAGCCGGTTTCAAATAACTGTTCATTTAATAATAAAAAAAGTAAGTCGTTGGGGTGGCCTAATGTCGGTATCAACCAAACAGCGAGGGAGTCTATCCTTTTTCACTAGCGCTAGACCAAAGAGGTTGTTTTGGTATCTGCGGGGAAACGCCACACCTACCACCAGCTCCTTACTTTACCACACAGATCCCTGTGCTACTCATACGCTGAGCTGGCGAGAACGAGTATCGAACTAGGAACCTCAAGGGTACTAGATCGAACACTCTACCGACTGAGCTAAACCGGCCCTAATGATTATGCATTTGTATAAACTATATTGCTTATATATCTAATACGAATACTTTGCACACAATTATATGGTTTCAAGTATTTTAAGAAATTATATGGTTTCAAGTAACTTATATTTATCATCCTTAATAGACAATTATAGGTTCAAGTAACTATTCTTAATACACATAATTTACACCCATGTATGTGATATCAAACATTTCTATCAAATACAAATAATTTGTAATCATCATCATGTCGTACTAATTCGTCTTAATATTTTCCTATAGCTGGTGGAAGAATCATGTTTTACCCAAAGGCGTTAGTGAAAAGGGAAACTCAAACAGCTTTGTCCAGGATTTGAACTCGGGTCGACGAGTCCAGCTCCTAAGACGATCACTGTTACGCTATCAGCCTGTCAGGTGGGCAAGCGAATACACCGACTGCACATTTGCATAGGGGTAAAAATACCCCCAATGGGGTCACCTGTTGGACGTGGTTGGAGACCCGTGATGCTTAAGGACGGAATCGTGGTGGCTGAGCAGTCCATGACATGCAGCACTCCACTTTGACCCTTACTTGGGCTAGACGGATAGTCGGAGAACCCCATTCCCCGATGAATTCGCTGTTCACGTCAGGCCTTTGCACCTATATAATTGTCCCAACCATATTGCTCTTATAGCAAATCTCCAACCCTTTTTATCGTATATGTGCTAGAAGGCGGTGGCTGGGAGTCTTAGTGATCTGGGTATGACGTTAAACTGCATCTAATGGTGAAGTTCAAATTTGTAGCTCTGGGGAGTATGGAGTACTCCTTCATTTCCATTACTCCCAGGTCTACTCTGACCCGGAGTGGCAGTACCCATCCATGAGTTTTGAAAAAATGTGTTTAAAAAATTGAGTTAAAAAAATATTTGAATACATGAAGAGAACAAAACGTCTTCGGCATAAAATAACCCAACAAGGGTTGACATGCCGTAAAATCCAACAAACTAAACCGTTACGCCACGCACCTTAAACTCTTTGCCTACCAAATTTCTCCGACGGTTGAACCAAATTTGTTGGTATTTTTTATTCAACTGGTTCTGTATTGTAAAAGGATGAAGTACCAGTCTCAGGGTTAGGTCACAGACAAAACAAAAGATGACATGGCTGTTCACATGTAAACAATTGACATATGAGAGAGTCGCTGCCAGCAGTAGGGTCACATTGGCGGGAGAGCCGCTGTGGGTGGTTAAAAGTAGGCAAAGAGTTAAACGATAATGTTGTAGGGGGTGGGGGGCACAAAAGCATGGTGCAATGGTTGGCAAGTTAGTCTCACAGATCCATTATTATTATTATGTATGTTTTAATTTTTAGATATGTTCGTAAATATGAATCACATTTTCGTAATTTTTGCACAAAAAGCAAGAACCGGTGATATTTAATGTGTATATATATTTACTTTGTTGTTAATTGTTTTATTTTCGTAATTTTCTCCTCACGTATACACATGATGGCAGCAAACTCGTGTTCGAGTATTGCAATTGCTGAAGAAAAAAAAGTTCAACAGTGAGCTTCAAAAAGTTCAACGGTGAGCTGAGCGAATGTGGCTTTTTAGTCCAACTAAAGTCTTGCACATCTTCCCACATTCGCAAGTTATTCCAGGGAGCACAGGGTAGTTTATTGGTTCATTTCGCCGATGCACAAAAATACACATACATACATACATACACACCAACTGCCCTTAGTATATGTATAGATAGATTGGCCTCATTTGAAGATTATCCCTTATACAACAAATCTGTATACATAAGCAAATTAAACATTTTTGTAATGTATCCGGAAATGCCATTTCTAGCACAATGGTTAGTATGCTGGTGTAAGGAATTAGAGGAAGATAGAAAAAAGTACAAATTGATGACATACTCAAAATACAAGGTGTGTTCAAAAAGTATCAAAAGCGAAGCTGGATTTACCTAAACAGAAAGGGGGGGTCCCGTAGCGTGGTGTCCAACGTGCTGGACTGCGGAGTTTAACAGGTTTGAATTCAGAGTTTTCCTTCTCCTAAACTGACTGCCTAACCAGGGTTAAAGAGCCCATTCTAACCAACTATTTACCCATAGCTTGAAGGAGAATAGATGGATTCATATCTTTCCTAAGGGAATTAGCGCTATGAGAAATGCAAACAGCCTCGTCCAGGATTTGAACTTGGGTCGACGAGTCCATTTCCTACGACTCTAACCATTACACCGCGCGCCACCAGTGTTCGGTATATACACGAGTGTGTGTGTGTGTGTGTGAGAGAGAGAGAGAGAGAGAGAGAGAGAGAGAGAGAGAGAGAGAGAGAGAGAGAGATTCCACATCACAATGGTGTAATGTTTAGTAAACTAATTAGACAGATAAATTACTGAGTAGTGAGTTCGATCCACACAAGATACCCTATACATTCAATCTTGAGCTAAATCTAAGCTGCACTTAATTCATTGGCGCTTATCAATTTAATCTAACAGAGCATTGATAATGAGTTCGATTCTCACCGAGTACCCCGAAGTTTTGGTGGTAATTATGAACTTTTGTTTAGTAAATTAGAGTGTCCTAGAAAAACAGAACCCACAAATTTTGTAATAAAACTGTTGATTTTCCCATTAAATCAATGAATTAGGGATTAGGGTTAGGGTTGGGGTTTAGGGTTAGTTTAATGGGAAAATAAATAAATATTTTGGGTTCTGTTTTTTTTTCTGTGTTAGCCTGTACAGGGTGACCCAGAAAAAACAGAACCCAAATTACTTATTAAGTTTCCCATTAAACTAACCCTAAACCCTAAACCCCAACCCTAAACCCTAATCTAAAAATCGTCTGTTAAAACAACCGGATATTGACGGTGTAAATGAAAAACATGTCCTTTCTTAATCGAGATAAAAAAGGGGTGCCTAAAGGTCACATTGTCCTATTATTTAATAATGATCAAAACAGATGTGCAAGTACAATGGAAATCCTATACAGGGTGACCCAGAAAAAAAAACAGAACCCAAATTATTTATTTATTTTCCCATTAAACTAACCCTAAACCCTAAACCCCAACGCTAACCTTAACCCTAAACTAAAATTGTTAAAATTAACAGTTTTATTACAAAATTTGTGGGTTCTGTTTTTTCTGGGACACCCTAATTTACTAAGCAAAAGTTCATAATTACCGTTTTGGTTTTGTATCAAACGAAATTATGGACTTATGAATTACTAAATCTCTACCACGTCATTATTATAGTGTTCGGTATATACGGTCGTGTGCGAGACAGAGA
>CM042147.1:58970969-59115969 GCA_023376005.1 Doryteuthis pealeii | reverse complement strand
ACTTATTTATGTGTGACTAGCAGAGTTACCTGACGTTGTCCGGGATTTAAAAAGTTGAAAATAAATCTCTTATCTAATATTTATATATAGATCAATAAAAAATTATTCGTCTATATATTTGCTTTATTATCTTTTATTCTGTTTTTATTAATATCTATACTTATCTGTATAGCTAATGAAATCATACTAGATTTACTTTACCGTCCGATTATTATTATTATCATTATTATTATTATTATTACTATTTTAGCTCCCTTACCCAAGAATACCTTTTCAGCAAATAAGAGATATATTTCACGCTTTTATATTCGGCGCCAAGGATTGACGGGTTTAAAAATTTGTCAGTCTTATTTTGGAGTTTTAGCGTCTGCCTAAGAACCACAAGGTTCCGGGTTCGAATACCGGCCAACTCAGCGCACGAGTAGCACAGAGATCTGTGTGGTAAAATGAGGAGCTGATGGTTTAGTGTGGCGATCCACCTCAGACACAAAATAATCTCCTTGGTCTAGCGCGAGTGAAAAGGAGATAGACTCCTTCGCCGTCTGGCTGATACGGACTTTAGGCCACCTCGAAATTGTTGTATGAACAGGTTTGAAAAAAGAAAAGAAAGAAAGTATTGTGTGTTCGAGACACGACTAACTAATCAGCGCAGGGCAGCGTCGTCAGTTATGCTATTAACTGGTTTCATATGAGGGTTTCGGGTCTTCCAACATAATACCCCCTCCGCCAGTCAGACCCTATTAGAGTTGATCAAACTCTAACGCTGCCTTTTTGGTCAACACCAACAGAAAAATGGCTTTAAATAGAGTATGCTAACGCAGTCCTCGGCCTCTTTACATCTGGTTGGCTAATTCTAATGAAGAAGTTTGAAAAAAAGAAAAAGAAACAAGAAATTAAAAGTGCATTCTTCTTCTAGTTGCTCCATATGCTCTACGTCAGTTTTTGTATCTTATACTCCTAAGCCTGCTAACTAAAATCCCATATACAGATCTGAAACAAACCATAAACAAATTTATATTAGACAAATTGCAGAAATCATGGGACAATCAGACCCAAAACAAACTCCACGAAATACAAGAAGCTATTGGAAAGTGGCCGGCAGGCTACAGAATTATTAGAAGAGAAGAAGTAATACTCAACAAATTGCGTATTGAGCACACCCACATTACCCATTCGTACCTGTTAAAAAGGTAGGATGCCCCAGTGTGCCCAACATGCAAAGTACAACTTACAACCAAACATATCCTTTTAAATTGTAACAGCCGCACTAATTACTATCATATCCGCACTAATTACTATCAAGCAAGAAACCTGAGGGACATCTTTAAGAATACAAACCCTGAAAAGATTTTAAATTTTCTTTAAAAAAATCAACCTTTTCAACAAGATATAACAAAACATAACCGAATATCTCCATAGAACTACTACTTTAAAGACTGAAATCCAAAATAACCTTTTTGGCATTGAATCACCCACAGAGGTTGATATGCCGTTAAACAAAACTCAAACTCAAACCTACTAACAGACTTTCCAAGAGAATTACGAATAACATCGAAAATGCTAACCCAGAGTCAAATAGTGCTCCAGTAAGTAAGTCTAAAGTCGCATGGATAATATCCAGCATAGGCCACCAAAAGAATCTCTTTCTAGAAAGGCTCAAAGTTATATCAAGAATAGCAAAAAGCCTTTCATTAGAGGCGAGTCTGGTTCAACAGTGACATCTCCTTGAAAACTAAATATACAGTATACCGCGCCATAGTTCTCTCAACCCTCCTGTATGGTGCAGAAGCCTGGACGATATACAAAGCAGATGCCCATAGACTACATGTCTACTACATGCGTCACTTGCGCAGCATATTAAATGTCAGGTGGTGGCAACATGTTTCAAACAGGACCATCCTGAAGAGAACTGGACTCCCTGGCATACATGAAATACTTGTCCAACACAACATGAGATGGGCTGGCCACTTAAACAGACTTGGGGATGACAGACTACCATAGCAGATTCTGTACTCTCAACTGAGAGAGGGATCACGTAGAATCGGTAGACCAAAGCTCAGGTACAAAGACAACATCAAAAGAAATCTGAAGGACTTGAATATCCCCATAGGCAGTTGGCAAGACGCACCCAGAGACCGATTAAATTGGAGGAAAATGATTCGCGTGGTGTCATCATCGAATACGATGGACAGCAAGTAGTAGTAGTAGTAGTAGTAGTATCCGAGTTTACTTGTCATGATTATTTTCAATAAGTAGTAGTAGCATTGAGCAAGGCAGCAAATATACAGAAGCTGGTGTATTGAATGATATTATGATTTATGAAATACAATGGTGGAAAAATATGAAGACCTACGTGAACAATGCGTCAGAAACGGATGGATAACAGATGTATTTCCCATTGAAGTCGGATGTCGGGGATTTATGACCAACTCAACCTCGGCATTTTTGTCTAAACTTGGACTTTCTCTACCAGACAAGAGGAAATACTTAAAAAAGATTCAGGAGAAAGCTCTAACTGCATCAGCGTGGATATGGCAGTCCTATATTGTGACATCAAACCGACAACGTCTGGTGGTATCGTGAGATACTGCTGGGGCGCTCTGGGTTAGTGGTATGATGCTTCGGCCCCGAAACCATGCCTGAACCCAGAGTCATCATCTGATGAAGGCTTTGTTGGTTGCAATGCTACTGTGTAAATAGCAGTCATTGTATGAAGATTATTATCGACCCGTTTTCTGCCTCTATAAAGGACGTTGCAGATTTTCTGGTCGCGAGGTCAGAGATTGCACAACTTCAACTATTGCAGGATATAGTACAACATTAGTAGCTATTCATAAGGGTTGGGAGAAAAGTTCTATAAATTAATAGTCTTCAATCGAATTTTTGTTTAAGGAATATTTAATTTAAATCTTTCAGTGAAACCACTTCTCCCTAACTAGGATTTACCTTTTGTTCTACAGACCCTTACTAATCATCCATTTGAACCTTTAGATTCTGTGGAATTAAAATGTTTATCTTAGAAGACTGTCTTCTTGGCTTCTGCTGCTAGAGTAGATGAGCTAAATGCTTTATCCATCTTAGTCAGGAAGAGACTGGTATTTGACTTTTTCTGGCTTAGACTCAGCTTTTGATGAAAGCTTAGTCGACTTGGTTTATTATTTTAGCAAATTTACCAATTTAACGGATGACTCCGAGAACCTACTTCTGTGTCCTTGTTGATTAAAAACAGGTTAAATCCTACTTAACGGACATAAATTCCACCATCGTATGTCACTCCGCCGAAAGAAAAAAATACAAAAAATCAGGCAATTAACCGTATTTAATGAAATTTTCAGTGTTGATATATTAATGAATAAACAATATAATGCACCAGTTATTTTATTTAAAAACTTTTACATCTTTTCAGGCCAATTAACTTTGAAACACGTATGTTTGTAAATCAGTGTTATGCCTCAAAGATACGTGGTTCAAAAGTTAACAGACCTGAAAAAATGTAAGAGTTTTCAAATAAAATAACTGGTTCATTATATTGTTTATTCATTAATATATCAACACTGAAAATTTCATTAAATTCGGTTAATTCCTTGATTTTTAGTATTATTTTTTTCTTTCGGCGAGGTTGAATACGATGGTGGAATTTATGTCCATTAAGTAGGATTTAACCTAAAAGCCTACATAAAAAGAACGTAGCATTTACGGCAGGACAATGAAGTGCTTTTCAATACCTATTAGAAGAACCAATATAGACCAACAGCGATTAGTACTATTTCAGGGTGGATTCTGTCCACTATTAGACATGTTTATGAGGCTTCAGATCAATTAAGTTCGAATGATATTAGGGCCCATATTTGGCGATTAACTTAATCTTGGGCTTTATTTAATGGAGCTTTGATAAGAGACATCCTACAAGTCTTCAGAAAGCACATTTGCATCTTTTTATCTAAGAGTTATTGCTTGGGGCAAAGGAAATTTTACAAAAGTGCCCATCTCAGAGACAGACGGAATGAAATGCAACAGTTTTAATTACAAATATGCACATAAAATGGTACAACAAAAGAAGAAAAGTTCTGGTTTAGTTCGGACAAGCTTCCCGAGGTTTAATCACTTGCTTTAGAAGCTAGCGGCACCTCCTCGATAGGTATAAACCGTAATTTTATTATTTAGGGTTTGTTTAAGATAGTTTAGGGTTGTTTAGGTTGCAAAAGTTTATTCTGCTAGCAGCCTATTGACTGCAATGGTATCAAAGTGTGAAGCTTGTCCGTTGTTGCAATTATTTCGTCGGCTCCCTTAGTTGTTATCCTGGTGATACTGGTAATTTGCTGTCAGCCTTCATGGGTCAAAGACAGCAATCTCTCTCGAGAAGCCGGGTATGGTAGAATGGTAGAAGTCCGTCGTGGGTTTTTCTATCAGTAAACCTATTTCGTAGGGAGAGATAGAGCAAAGCTCTTACCTGGAGTAGCAGTCATAAGGGAATCAACCAAGAGGAGAGGGACACGTGAGGGCCGAACCCAGCAGTGACCCTCAGAAGGGTTACAACTAGAAAGAGCAAGAATTACTAATGGTCATGGCTATTTATAGAGATCACCACTTGGCGGTGATGATGATGGCTGCTGCTGCTGCTGTGTCGGTGACAGTCCCCTAGGGGCATAAGACCCGGTGTAGACCGTAGTTAGTAATATAAAATTTCAATATGTTTGCTTCCCTCCATCCTCCCCTCTTTAAGGTTCCTGGTTGTTAAAGGTGCTTAAGATTTCCTCGTATAAAAAGTGAAATATATCTCTTATTTTCTGAAGCGGTATACTTGGGCAAGGGAGATAATTAATTTAAGAAAATGATAATAATACTCGGACGGTAAACTAAACCGAGTATGATTGCATTAGTTATACAGGTAGGTATATATATCACATAAACAGGGGTTTTACTTTTAAAAAAACCCTCATTGTATATTAATGTTTTTATTAATACGTGAATGATAAACGTAACTATGAAAAACCCAAATGCTTGTGGGTGATCAAAACTTAAGTAAAAATTAATTTCACTTCTAATGGAATTAAGTAAATAATATTCAGTGATATCATTGAAGACAAGCTCAGTCGGTATTGAATCCACCAAGAGATCAAAGGTTCCGAGTAGAATGCCGGCCCTATTCAACTCAGCACACGGATTGGACAGTTTGGGTCTGTGCGGTAAAGTAGGGAGTTGATGGTATTGGTGTGGTGATTTTGCCGTCCTGGCCGACCACCTAGTAAAAGTGAAAGAAAACGAAAAGATAGACAAATACTTTGATCTTGACAGAGAATTGAGAAATCTATGGAAAATGAAGGTGAAGGCCAATTGTAACTGGGGCTCTTGGAATGGTTCCAAAGAGTTTGGAAAAGAATCTGGAAGAATGGGAAATCCAAGAAGAATTGAGACTATCCAAACAACAGCACTGTTAAGATCAGGTAGAATACCCAGAAGAGTCCTGGAGATCTGAGGATAATTGCTGTCTCTCAGCCTCCAGTGAACCACCAGCTTAGGTAGGTGTGAAAAACCAAAATAATAATAATAATGATGATGATAACAATAATAACTATTTTAAGATCACCCTATGAAATGTAGTTATTGTATAGACATTTTTAGCAATTTTTTCCTGATCTTTTTCGATAACCGGTTACTAGATTAGAGCAAACGTCTACAGGAATATTTTGCAGTAATTATGAACTTTTGTTTAGTAAATTAGGGTGTCCCAGAAAAAAACAGAACCCCCAAATTTTGTAATAAAACTGTTAATTTTAACAATTTTAGTTTAGGGTTAGCGTTGGAGTTTAGGGTTTAGGGTTAGTTTAATGGGAAAATAAATAAATAATTTGGGTTCTGTTTTTTTCTGAGTCACCCTCTATAGGGTTTCCATTGTACTTGCACATCTGTAATAGTAGGACCGTATGACCTTTAGGCGCCCCTTTTTGATCACGATTAAGAAAGGACATGTTTTTCATTTACACCGTCAATATCTGACGATTTTTAGATTTTTTTTAATTATAAAACTAACCACTAACCCTAACCCTAACCCCTAATCTAAACCCTAACCCCAATCCCAACCCCAACCCTAAAACCTAAACCCTAACCCTAAACTTCCCTAGTTAAAATTAACAGTTTTATTACAAAATTATTTTTCTAGGACACCCTAATTTACTAAACAAAAGTTCATAATTACCTATTTTGCAACTATTCTCGCGCCTAACTTTCAAGTAGTTGCGGACTTTCTTGTTTTCTTGTTTTAACACATTGTTTAAATTCATTCCATAAATGCTCAATTTGGATTCAGGTCAGAATACTGTGTACGTATTCGTCCAACCCTTCCATCATGAGTAGGGTGCGACACAAGGTCAATTTTTAAGCGGGATACAACTAGTTTTACGGGTTGGTTTAGCTCAGTCGGTAGAGCATTCACCAATTCATTGTTACGGACAATTCATATCTGACAATTTTGAGTCAGAAGGTTCTGGGTTCAATACTGAAAGTAAAGGTCGTACCAATTTAAATGGTGCCCTTGGAGACGACAAAGCATTTGATTTGATACCAGTCCCCGCCAACTCAGCATATGAGTAGCGCAGCTTGGGTAATCTGATCTGGGCGGTAAAGTATCTGGAAGATAACGATAGATGTGACGCTCCACCTCAGCCAAATAATCTTCCTGGTCTAGTGCTAGCTATAAGTGGATAGACTCCTTCGCTGTCCGGCTGATACCAACAATAGGCCACTACTAGACCAGTTATAAAATCTGGCTAGTTCATTGTAACGGACAATTCATGTCTGACAATTCTGAGTCGGTCGAGAATTCACCTTAGAATCGCAAGGTTCCGGGTTCGATACCAGTCCTCGCCAACTCCGCTTCGGTAATCTGATATGGACGGTAAAGTATCTGAGAGATGACGGTAGGTGTGGTGCTCCACCTCAGCAAATACAATCTATCTGGTTTAGCGAGAGCGAAGAGGGGATAGACTCCTTCGCTGTCAGGCTGATACCAACAATAGGCCACTCCGACGACTTTACCTTAACTTATATCCTGTATTACCGATAACTAGGCTCCTACTAATTTTTTATTAAAAAAATTTTCTCCACGAGGGATTCTTAAAGTTCATTTACTTAAGATTGTTACCACCACACCCCCACCCCTGTTATTTCTTTAACTTTTTGCCGCCCAAATTTTCCCCACGGTTGTAACAAAGTAATTTTTAACTGGTTCCCTATTGCGAAAGTTCAAGTACTAGTTTCAGGGTTGGTTCTCAGAAAAAAAAAAAAAAAAAATATGCCAGGGGTGCTTATGGAGTGATTTTTTCTGTGTAAACAAGTGATGCGAGTTAAAGCAGGCAAAATTTGGGACCTTATGACCTTTAGGCACCTCTTTTGCGATCACGATTCGTGGGGACATTTTTCCATTTACACCGTCAAAATCCGGTTAGTTGTTAACTAGACGATTTTTAGAGTTTGTTTTTTTTAATTATAAAACTAACCCCTAACTCTAACCCTTACCCCTAACCCTAACCCCTGACAAACAATCGGATTGTGACGGTGTAAATGGAAAAAGTGTCCCCTCGAATCGAGATCGCAAAAGGGGTGCCTAAAGGTCATATGGTCCAAAATTTTAACTCAATATATTTTGTAGTGTGAATAGATACACCGCAATGGAAATTACAATTCTGTTTATTTTATTGGGGGTGGGGAGAGAGGGGTGAATAAACATTTAATATTTAAAAAACATTCATCATTTATGCTCGGAAAATTATAAATTTGCTTTTCATACATTTGTTTTTCGCCCGATTAATTTTGGACAAAGCATTTTCTTTTTTTTCAATTTTGTTGTCAGTTGTTAAATAGAAATTCTAAATTAGATAAAAAGTTCTTCTGGTATAAACAACCCCGCCCTGTCGACTGCGGCTGTAGAATACGCCGACTGCACCTCGGAAGAGGGTTAAGACAAACCCCACCCCACCCCACCTCAATGGGTTTTGGGTGGTGAGCCGTGATGCTTAAGGACGATATCCAAATAGCTGAGCAGTAGGGTAGGTCGATTTTTCACTTCTTTTAAATGGTCTATCTATGCGAAAGTTGTGTGTTAGTATACTAAATACTGATACCAAAAATCTTTTACTTGCACCATTGTTTGAGGAAATAGCATCAAAGATCGTCTACTAAAATGCACTGAAAGTCCTCGTTTTCGCAAAATTTAGCCTAGAAATTGGTTAGAAAATTTACCGGTAGTGCATATTTAAATCAGAAATGTTATTTTATTTTATTAAAATAAAACGAATTAGATATTATAAATAGAATTCAAATTGAAAATGTGTTCCCTTCCATCACCACCGACACCTCTGATATGCTGCTTTTTACCTCATTAATTAAGCTGTAACAGACGATCTTTGATGCTATTTCCTCAAACAATGGCACAAGTAAAAGATCTAATTTTTGGCATCAGTATTCAGTATATTAACACAAAACTTTCGCATAGATGGACAATTTGATATTTTTAAAAAGTGAAAAATCGATCCACCCTACTAAGCAGTCAATGACATGGAACACTTCATATTGGCCCTTACTTGGGCTAAGACTTAGTACCGATATGATTGTCCCAACTGTATTTATCGTAAATATATATGCCCTATTAATGATATTGAGCACTCTTCCCTTATGAATATAGCGAACTATATTATCAATATTTTAAGAAATATCATATATATATATATATATATATATATATATAAACACCTATAGATGGACACACAAGAGTAACTCGACCAGCAAAAGATTACATTGTCAACTCTGGGCGAACACTAGATGCCATGAGGATGACTTGTGGCGAGAGAGTCATGGGAATCCGTGCTGGGCTGTCAGTACGATGATACCGAATGATACATACATTCCTATGTATTTAATAGTTTAAAAACACCAGTCCCCGCATCAGCTGTCAGTGGGCGAGGGGATAAGATATCGGACTACCATGCGGTCAGTCTGAGTTCGAACCCTATCCAAGGATAGTTGTGTCTAGCCACACTGAAGAGGCATGATATGCCGAAACACGTGTCTGTGGATGACTTATTAATATATGCTCCCATAAATTTGGTAATGAGCTCTCTAATTGGTAATTTAAATTAACTCTCACTACTAAGCAAATAAGCAATGATCATTTCTCCGGAAATTTGATCTCTCAGTGACCGAATGATACATACATTCCTATGTATTTAATAGTTTAAAAACACCAGTCCCCGCATCAGCTGTCAATGGGCGAGGGGATAAGATATCGGACTACCATGCGGTCAGTCTGAGTTCGAACCTACCCAAGGATAGTTGTGTCTAGCCACACTGAAGAGGCGTGATATGCCGAAACACGTGTCTGTGGATGACTTATTAATATATATATATATATATATAAAATGAACAAAATTGATACGACATATCTCTTTTATGTTGTTTATTTTTCTCAATTAGTTTCGACCTTAGTTCATCATCAGGAGAGAATTTCTTGTAAAAGAAATTGTTTTTTAGAAAGTTTAAAAATTTTTTTTAATTTTTAAGTGTCCGATAAGACACTATAATCCGGGCAGAGAAGTATATTAGAAGTGGCAAGACCATTTGTTCAGTGAAAAAAAAATTACTGATATTGAGCACTCGACTAATAAGTAAGTAAAGTCGTCGGGGTGGCCTAAAGTCAGCATCATCCAATCAGCGAGGGAATCTATCCCCTTTTCACTAGCGCTAGACCAAGGAGATTGTTTTTGCGTCCGAGGTGGAGTGCCACACCTACCATCAGCTCCTTACTTTACCGCACAGATTACTGTGCAACACATAGCGAGGTTGGTATCGAACTAGGAACCTTGTGGTTTAAGTGAGCTAGTGATAACCATATACTATTGCAATATATATATATATATATAGCAAATATATATATATTTTATGTAATAAAATATTGTATTAGAAAGGCTATGAGAATGCAGAGATTTGTAAGAGAGAGATACTGGCATCTCTGATTCATGTGTACAACAGTGTATGCGTGACTTGCTCTCCATTTATGCGTGTGCGTATTTATGTGCGTTATTATATTTCTTTTTATTAAAAAAACACTAACACAACAGTTGCTTCACTTAAATAACTGTAATTTGTAAACTAATAATCCGATTGGGCTCAAACTTTGACACGTGCCATTTGAAGGTTAGTACTTCATAAAAATCATATGGATTGTTTTAAATTAATGGCGCCATCTATGTGTCAGGCCCGGGACTAATTAACTGATGTGTTATTTTAATGTTGTATGTAATGTAAACAAACACAGGAATAAAAAATAAAAATAGAAATAAAAATAAATTATTAAAAAAACGGAGATCGCACGCTCTTTTGATTTGCTTCTTTTTTCTTTTTCTTTCTTTTTTTTTTCGGGAAAATAAATTTGTTTTTCATTTGAATTCTTAAATAATTTTGCAAATTTCACTCATAACGAAATACGCCTATTCATTCATAAAAACACACGGACATAAAAACGAATAAATCAACTCCAGATGCATACATTACGACCAAATTACACTGAAAACATCAGGCCCCCTCCCCCCCCCCCGCTAGATTCATCCAAGTTAAGCAGCGTCAAGCCTGTTCAATTCTTAATTGGGTGACCACTTAAACCAGGGATCACCAAACTTTTTTCACGGTGGGCCGGATAATTAAAAAAATAACGAGCACGGGCCACATTATTATTGTGTTCAATACTTGCTAGCCAGAACGAAAGCTCTGAGAAAAAGATGTAAAACAAAATTTATCTTTCCATGTTATATTCATGGATGAGTGGCGTAAGATGAACAAAAACAAATTTAACCAACATATTTATTTTCAAAACATTATCAAAGAACGCAACATTAACAGAAAGGTTTAGTGAGATTTGTGAAACTGAATTTTGCCTTTCAAGATATCGTCAATATTTGGTTTGGAATTGCTACATCTGATCAATAAATTGCTTTCAAATGTTTATCAGTCAATTTCGTTTGATGGGTTGATTTAGTAGTGGGGATTTAGTAAGCTTAACATGATATTTAAATTTAAATGGTATCAGAACGTCTTACGTTCCGTATATTTTAACAAACAAATTCAAGTACCATCGGCGGGTCTGATAAAATGCCTTCGTGGGCCAGATCCGACCCGCAGGCCGTACTTTGGTGACCCCTAATCTGTCATTAGATCCAGCATGAAGTCTGTTTTTAAAATCACAAATACAATAACTTTTGCTTTTCATTAACTTAACATTCAATATGGGATTTCTCTTCAATCAAATCTTATTAAAGTTTCAGTTTTAATGGACAAATGAGCGTTGTTTCTTAATTTCGTTCGACGGGTTGATTCCATGAGGATTTAGTAAGCTTAACATGATATTTAAATTTAAATGGTATTAGAACGTCTCGCGTTCCGTACACTTTAACAAACAAATTCAAGTACCATCGGTGGGCCTGATAAAATGCCTACGCGGGCCGGATCCGGCCCGCAGGCCGTAGTTTGGTGGACCAATACAGGTACTATAAGCAATCAACGAGCAAATGCCGAACACGGAACCTACATACCACTGCACCACTGTGAGGCACCTCTCTATGCTTTTTAGTTTACCACAATGCAACATTTGTCAAACGTGTGTTACTAATTAGTTTATGTAATTTACAAACGACATTAAAATAATTAAGTATATAATTTCATTTAAATAGACCCCCCACCCCCTGCATTTCTCCCCCTTCCGCGCTTTTCTCTTCCCCATCCCCCACCCTTTTCTCTCTCCTACGTTTTTCAATTATTTTTATTTTTATTTTCTTGAATTATTTCTTTCTTTGTTTTTCTTTCTTTCTTTCTTTGTTTTTCTTTCTTTCTTCTTTCCTTTCTTCCTTTCTTTCTTTCATTCGTTCTTGTTTCCTTTTCTTTCCCCTTTTTTTCAATTTTTTTCTTTCATTTTTTCTTCTTTTCCTCCTATCGTTCAATCTTGCTTCCTTTTGTGCTTTCTGTTTTTTATCCATTCTTTCTTTCTGTCTTTCTTTCCTTTCTTTCTTTTTCTTTCTTTCTTTGTTTTTCTTTCTTCTTTCCTTTCTTTCTTCTTCTTTCCTTTCTTTCTTTCTTTTTTTCTTTCCTTTCTTTCTTACTTTCTTATTTCCTTTCTTTCTTTCTTTCTTTCTTTTTCTTTCTTTCTGTCTTTCTTTGTTTTTCTTTCTTCTTTCCTTTCTTTCTTCTTCTTTCCTTTCTTTCTTCTTCTTCTTTCCTTTCTTTCTTTCTTTTTTTCTTATTGTCAGCAGTCTCAAGTTTCCAACTGATCAATGCCTGGCCTACACGAACAGAATACCAAGAGATTTTTCTTAAAGAATTATTCTTCAACTAGTAAAAAAAAAATGACCGATATTTAATGGTTGGTTCCTTGGCGGAGTGGTAGTGCCATATTCAAAAAAACGTGCTTCGACCAACGGAAACCTCGCTGAGATAAGTTTTCTGAATGCTAAGCGGGCTATTTTGAAGAAAATCAACGTTTCGTTGGCTGTTCAATTCTGCCTTAGTAAATACAGTCTCGGAACTACAAGGATACAGGCTCTCGCCAAATCAGTGCATATGTAGCTCTGCTTGGGTCTTTGTGGTAAAACGGGGAGCTGATGGTAGGTGTGGTGCTGCACCCCAGACACAAAAACAATCTTCCCTAGTCTAATGCTAGTGAAAATGCGATAGACTCGATTTCCGGCTGATACCGACAATAGACAACTCCACTGACTACTTATGTTTTACAGTACCCGCTGTTATTAAGTGGTCGCCCATCTAAGTATTAAGAAGACACATCGCCGCTTAACTTCTGTGATTTAACCTGTGGCGATATTTTTACCGAGACTTAATCGTGAGTTACGGGGTACAGGATCACATTTAACCTTTCCCTGCATTCTAGGAGAGGATTTAACGTTCAATTCGTTATTATAGATGATTTATTATTCAATATCCATCCATAAAAGAATATCTGAATCATTTTGAAAGTCTCCAAACAATAACAGACTTTCGTCCAAGTAAAAGATAGGTTATCTTCACGATACGCACTCCCAATTTTTTCTGTTTTTTTTTTTTTTTTTTTTTTTAATTAGCAGCTGAATCTAGTCATGTACGTTCTTTTAATCTACTTTTTTCTGGAAAATAAACTTGTTGTTTTTCATTTGAAGAGCGTACAAGGCTTGCTTCAGATGCTAATTTAAACGGATCACTCCTTTTTAAAAAGCTAATAAAAATCAGGAGTGTGTATCTTGAAGATAACCAAAAGATGACTCTGCTAACCACCTTCAGCAAAGTTCTTGCGAAATTGATAAAAATAGATTTCTGTTCAAAGAAGCTTGGCTACTTCCCTGTTTATCTTCCCGCACCTCGACATAACCTCTGGTCATAAGAGACAAGAATTAGAAAGATATGTTCATTGCCGTAAGCAGGGAATGAAATGGTTAATGGTTTTATGATAATTATAATAAAGGTTTTTTTTATGTACATTAATTGTAAATCTATTTAAAAAATAGAGGAGTCAACACCCGTACAAAAAAAATTGATTCCTAAAATCTGTCTAAAAAGAGTTCAACCCAAATTAGTTGTATGTATTTACCCAACCCCTCCACACGAACAGCGCATGAGTAGCACAGCTTGGATCTGTGTGTTAAAGTGAGGAGCTGATGATAGGTATGCCACTCTACCTTAGATTAAAAAAACAATCTCCCTCTTCATTGAGTTCATTGAGAAATATAAAAAAAAACATATACTGATTTGAAACCTAAAATTAATAGATTCCTTCATACAAAATGGCAACAACACTGGAATAACAACATCCACAATAAACTCTTCCTAATCAAACCCAATTTATCCACAATAAACTCTTCCTAATCAAACCCAATTTGGGAGGCTGGAGACCAACTTTAAGGAATTCTAGAAAGGAACAAGTGATTGTGTCCCGATTACGCATTGGTCATACAAGACTAACGCACTCCTATATACTCAAACAAGAACAACAACCACAATCTGGAACATGTCAAACACCTTTGACAGTTAAACACTTATTCATGGAATGCAGGTTTTTTGCTCACATCAGAAACCATTATTTTAAACAAACAATATGAAAGATCTATTTGAAAATGTCAACATGGAGGATATTCTCTTTTTTGAGGGAAATAAAATGATACCATAGAATATAGACATGAAACTAATCAATACCATACAACATAATCCCCAATAAGGCTAACACATTGTTAAAACCAATTACTAAAAAGTATAAATATAAATACACGATATGTATCACTTCCTAACCGTTAGGCATGACATAACCCCAGACGGGTTGATATGCCGTTAAAATCAATTAACAAACAAACAAAACAAAAGGTTTTCATTTTCTTATTATCTTCATATAATTTTTTTCTTTTGTAAATAAAGAAAAAAAAGTAGAACCAGAAAATATTGAATTTTGTCCAAAAAAATGTTTTTAACTTCATTCTACAGTAAATTTTAAAACTATTAGTAATTAAAACAAAATTATTTAAGAATTCAAATGAAAAACAAGTTTATTTTCCCGAAAAAAAAAGTAGATCAAAAGAGCGTACGAAACTGGCACTGGCTGTTAATTTGAATGTAAGCATTCTTTTAAAATAAAAAAAATTAAATAAATAAAGAAAGAAGAAGAAGGAGCTGAAAAATCGTGAGTGTGTATCTTGAAGATTACCAAAAGATGACTATGCTAACCAACTTCCATTAACTTGCGAAATTGATAAAAATATATTTTGGTTCAAAGAAGGTTGGCTACTTCCCAATTTCTCTTCCCGCATCTGGACATAGTCATCGATCATCAAGTAGTAAGGGAAGGGATGAGAAAGATATTTTCATAACCACAAACAGAGAATGAAATGCACAATGGTTTTTATGTTAATTATAAGAAAATTGTGTAATTATGAACTTTTGTTTAGTAAATTAGGGTGTCCCAGAAAAAATAGAACCCATAAATTTTGTAATAAAACTGTTAATTTTAACATGGGGAGTTATGGGTTAGGTTAGGGTTAGGGTTAAGGTTGGGGTTTAGGGTTAGGGTTTAGTTTAATGGGAAAATAAATAAATAATTTAGGTTCTGTTTTTTCTGGGTCACCCTATACAGGGTGACCCAGAAAAAACATATACTGAGTTCGGTTAGAAACCACATTGGTTCCTAGTTCGATACCGGCCCTCGCCAACTCAGCGTATGAGTAGCATGGTGATATATGCGGTAAAGTATGCAGCTTGTGGTAAGTGTGGTGCTCCACCTCAGACGCAAAAACAATCTCCTTGGTCTAGCGCTAGTTAAAAGGGGATAGACTCCCTCGCTGATGACTGATGCCGACTTTAGGCGACCCCGGCGACTTTACTTTTTTTTTAGGCTGACTGCAAGAACGGTTTACACAATGAGTCGAAGAAATGTTCAAAAGTTTTTGAACTTGAGTCTTTTCAATCAACAACAGTAATCCTTTTCCTGCAACAGTCAGTCTTCCAATGGGGTAATCTCTTTCCTCTGACCTCCCTTCTCTTCAACAATTACAGTAGTCGTCCGAATTTTTCCTCTCTCGTCGTCCCTCGCGTGGTTCATTCTGACAATCTCAGCGATTGCATTTTTTTTTATTACAGCTCGCCCAGTTCTCATCCACATTATATCTCGTCCCATCCGGGTCTTTCGTGCACGTCACAGGGATCCGTTTACGTCGGGGGGATCGGCTATGTGTTGCATAATCTATGTGGTATCATAGATTATTGTCAACCCCCTGTATTTCTGCAGGGATGGTCCCTTTCATATCACGGGCGGCCCTTTCCATGGAATATTACAGGTAAGGCAGAAAGCCCGCGAATCACGTGAAGTCACGTGAGAGCTAGTTAATTCGTCAGTTCCAACGAGGATCCTAAGCAAGAAATACGTTTCTTGTTTAGTTAGTTGGACTCACCTGCACGCGCGCTGTAGTTAGTAAGAAATGAAAACTTAGTTAAGAATAAAAGTCTTTAAAAGAATAACATGGTGTTGTTGGTTGATGTATGTCTTGGCAAGAAGATCGGCCAAGAAAGAAAATGAATCAAGAAGAAGCTAGACGATCGAATGGCCAAACAGACAAACAAGAGAAAAAAGTAAGTAATGCAAATATGCATATCATCTCTCTGTCTATCTGTATATCTCTCTCCCCTCTCTGTTAAAGAACTGTTTATATACCCGCAATATGAGTGAGGGTTATATAACATATGTCCATTACATTTTTTTAAAGTAATGCTTGCAATGAATTGCATTTTTTTTCTTTTTCAATTGCACTTGATAAATGCATAGGTTTAAGAGACACTCCTCAAATTGCAATGTTTATGTAAAGAGTAACCCCAGCTTTTTATAATTTTGAAAAAAGTTCACTCAATTAATTTCTATGAATGACACGATTATAAAAAAGCGAGAAGTTCCTGTGGAGTAGCGACTAGCAAGCAGGACTGTGACACTGTAGTAAGCGGTTTCGAACTTCCATCGCTCTGTTACTTTCAGACTAATACCCTTAGGAAAGGTATGAATCCCCCTCATCACCCACCACAGCTATGGGTTAAATAGTACGACTACTGTTACTCTACAAGGATGGATTTGACTAGTTGCCGACTTTAAACCCGATCACAGCGGCTCTCCCACTACTGCGATCCTACCGTAAGCCGCTGACAGCAGCTCTCACATGTGTCACTTGTTTACATTGAAAATAAAATCACTACGTGAATAACCCTGCCATCTTTTATTTTGTCTGTGAACCATGAGACTGGTATTTGATCCTTTTGAAATAGGGAACCATTCGAATGGAATAATTTGATACAGCCATGGGGGCAAATTTGATAGGCAAAGAGTTAAATAACCCACGAAGGTTGATATGCCATTCAACGAAGAAACCAAACCAAACGATTTCTAAAACGGACATTTTTGAAGCTATGTTGAAAATGACGTCAGAATTTAAATTATGTATTTATGTCATTGTTCATACACACTTGGATTGTTAATACTATACTAGCAGGATCTGTGGATATACCACAGTATGATAATTTAATTATTACAACGTTTGATATGTTTACTTAAGAGTTATTGCCAAATAGTTCAATATGTAAAAAGTATAATAAACTTGATTTAACTCCCTCTCACTCTTTTTCTTTTTCTTTCTTTCCTTCTTTTCATCTTTTCACTATGTTCGATTGAAACAGATTAACGTTATCGCTTCCGCGCGCTCACCCCCTTTCTATAAATTTCTCATAATCTCCCCCTCCCTCTCTCTCTCTCTCTCTCTCTCTCTCTCTCTCTCTCTCTCTCTCTCTCTCTCTCTCTCTTATCTATTATTATATTTTTCCTGTGTCGCATGCCCTATTCATTCCTTTTCCTTCTTTAGAATAAAAACGGAATGGTCCATTATTTAGCTGCGGTGACGAAACTCACAATAAATAAGAATTCGGCGGATTAGCAGCACCAGATAATCAGGATTTACATTTTTGTATTTCATCTTGGACGATTTGGACGGTCTTATTTTAACCAGGAGGTGTTGCAAGATGATAACGGTCTTATTTTTAAGAAACACGAGTATTGATATATAGATTGTCATTGTTCATACATGCTTGTATTGTTAATACTATATTCTTTTTAATTTCTGAAACCTTTGAATGAAGATCGTCACTCACTAGCATTACTAGCAAATATATATGCACCTCAAGGTGCAAGTATTTAATTTTTGATGTAATAAAATATTAGAAATACTAATGAAATTAAATAAGAATGCAGATAAAATTATTTGGAACAATGATCGAAAAATAGAACAACTTTGAAACAAACTCTTTCATCATTTTCCATCACTCCCGTCTTTCATTGCTAATTTTTTCTAATTTAACTATTTAGTTAAATTAGGAAGTAAAGAATAAAATTACAGTTACTTTTTCTTGTTAATGTTTAAAAAAAAAAAGAAAAGATTTATCCCTATGATTTTTGCTCATATTCATTAAGATAAAACCAAACAATTAGAAATCAATAATACTAAGCACATGTATATTAAAATCAATATTTTTTATATCAATATGCAAATTAGACTTCTCGTTCACACTGTAAACCCTATTTAGTTGAATATATAAATAGTTGCATGATATTAGTATGTAGATAAGGCCAAAAGTATCAATAATGTAAAACAGTTTTATTAATAATTGAGGTTTAAATAAAATTAAAATAATGTAGAATAATAACTAATGGAATTGTGACTTGAGTAGTGATATATATATATATATTTACCAACCCCTCCGCACGAACAGGATGTGACATCAGGTCAATTTCTTAAGCGGAGTTCAACAGGTTTGAATTCAGAGTTTTCCTTCTCCTAGACCGGTTGCCTAACCAAGGTTAAAGAGCCCAGTTTGCCCTACTATTTATCCATAGCCGGAGGGAGAGTAGGATCCATACCTTTCCCAAGGGTATTAGCGCTAAGTGAAATGCAATTACCACATCCAGGATTTGAACTCGGGGCGACGAGTCCATTTCCCATGACTTTAACGATTACACCACGCGCTTTCCTTGAGTAGTGATATAGTTTCGGTTACAGACAGACAAACACACAATCTCCATTGTAATAAGATTACTAATTCAAACTAGTATTTTTCTAAATCACATTTAATTTTAGTGGCTTTTAAATTTCTGGCATTATAGTAAAAATAGTAGATATATACTGAAACCTTTCGCCACGAAAAAAGGTCGCAAGTATGAGGCATCAAGCAAGGATTGAACTCGGCATTGAGCAGAAATGGATATGCGAGACTAGCTTGCTAACCATTACACCACGATGGGTCACGCTTATACCCAATACGTTCGCGACGGTTTGGGTGTGACGCAAGGTTGCAAGTATGGAACACCCAGTGTGGATCGAACTCGCTATTCAGTAGTAATGGATCTACGAGACTAGCTTGCTAACCATTACACCACGATGGGGAAGTTAAGGTTGAGTTTATATATATATATATATATATACATACATATATGTATATATGTGTGTGTGTGTGTGTGTGAGTGCGTGTGTGAGTGAGTGAGTGTGTATCCATGAATTTTTACCACTTGTAATATTTTTACAGGGTTTTCTTTTAAAGACAATAAAAAAAAGATGAAAAATTCGTTCATTTGTTACACAGACGATTCTCTATTATTTCAAAGTATTATTGTTTTATTCCAATCAAGAGGTGCTGGTTATTTCAAATTTACTTGCCACTGCCCGGTTTTTGATAACTTAACGCCAAATTCTAATATATATATATATATATATATATATATATATATATATGTGTGTGTGTGTGTGTGTGTGTGTGTGTGTGTGTGTGTGTGTGTGTCAAGTAGCGTGAATATAGAGTCAACGGTGCCTTGTTACTGGCCGTTTCTCGCCTGTGCGATCTTCAGACCAAATTGGTTGACACCATATATGCACAAACTTAACTTATATATAAATGCTCAATCTATAGCACTCACTGAAGAGACTTGATAAGTCAAAACACGGTGTCTGTGGATGACTATATATGCTTCCCACCCCCTGGGGTTGAGCACTTTGGGGGGAATCTTGATGACGACCGCCAACTAAACCGTAAACGCAACGCTCTCCTATATAAGGGATGGAGCACTCTATGGCGGTCTTTACATACATACAGATGTGTGTATTAAAACAGTTAAAATCCCCTTCGCATTCTGTAGGTAATGACAGCCTGATGGTTAAGGAGACGGACTGACACTGAATCGATCGGATTTCAATCCCGGCTGTAGGTAGCTTATAAATGTCTAACCACACTGAAGAGACTTGATAAGTCGAAACACATGTGTGTGGATTACTCTCTCTCTCTCTCTCTCTCTCTCTCTCTATATATATATATATATATATATATATATATATATATATATATATATATAGTCATCCACAGACAGTGCATATATATATATATATATATATATATATATATAGTCATCCACAGACAGTGATATATATATATATATATATATATATATATATATATATATATATATGTATTATGTATGTACGTATGTATTGTGTACGTATGTATTGTGTATGTATGTACGTATATATTGTGTATGTAAACGCATATATATATATATATATACATGAACAATGTATATTGTATGTATATACGTATATGTATGAATACACAATACAATTATATCGTACTGATATGTATATATATATATATATATATATATATATATATATATTGTGCGTGCGTGCACTAAATCTCATATTACAGCACGTATGTCAACATACACACACTGCCTTTCACGAAAAGTAGGCATATATATATATATATATATATATATATATATATGATCTTTAAAAAGACGACTAGATAAACATGATTCTAGTAGACCCAATCCAATCCACCTCTCCTCCAAACTCTCACTCACATTTGCCGTAATGACTTCCACAGTTTTTTTTTTGTTCCACGCAAACGGAAATATCTCGCCAGATTTCTTGCCGCTCCTACCCCAGTTCCACACCCACCCGTTTGACAGTGCCTTATCCCTTTCTATCCCCGGTCCTACCCAGTCGGGGAATCTCGCCATCCACATCCCACCTTATAAATTTTTTTTTTTTTTTTGGTGGGGGGTGTCTATTGAAACATACAACCACCCTTACTGTGTTCAACATACGTACATTAATATTGTGTTGTTTATTTTTAGCGGATTTGCATAGAAATGGGCAAGACTTGGCATCAGATGATCGCTTTTCGATAATCATTGATAGATTATTGGTTATCTTCAAAGGATACTCTCTTCACAGTCATATATATAGGAGTGAAAAGGGGATAGACTCCCTCGGTGTCCGGCTGATACTGATATTAGGACGACCCGCTGATTTTATGCGATTTAGCTCAGTCGGTAGAGCGTTCGGCTAGAAACCACAAGGTTCCTAGTCCGATACCGGTCCTCGCCAACTCAGTGTTATGAGTAGCACAGGGATCTGTGCGGTAAAGTAAGGAGCTGATGGTAGGTGTGGCGCTCCACCTCAGATGCTAAAAAACAATCTCCTTGGTCTAGTGCTAGTGAAAAGGGGATAGACTCCCTCCCTGATATGCTGATACCGACTTTAGGCAGCCCGTTGACTTTACTTACTTACAATATATATCTATTATTATTATACTAAAGCTGAGATTATCACCTTTTAATGTCTAAAGGTTTTTTTTCCTGGTTAGTTTAATTACATGAAAGTTATACTAAATTATTCCTTAGTTTTAGGATTACGTTATGTTTGAAATTTTTTTTTAAGAATCTGCTCGGATAGTAAATAAGTACCGAAAATCGGAAAATAAAAATAAAAATAAAAAAAATAATTTTTGGAATTTTCTTTGACTCATTTCGATATTCTATAAATGAAAAAAAATATTTCTTCCGATTAAAAGGAGGGGGGGGCTAAATTTCAAATATAGTTTTCGACTAAAAAATATGGGTGATTGATATTAAAGTAAAGTAGTTATTAAAAATACTTTTTTAGAATCTAATAATATGACATTTTAAACTTAAAATGTTGCTACTCATATTTTGAATGAATTTTATATATTAATTTATCATAGCAGAAATGCTTAAAGTTTTGAAATAAAATAATAAAAAAATTTCCTTAAAAATCGGATAATTCCCTGATCTTTCGTAAATTATTTTGCAATCGCGAATGTTACAATTAATTTTGTAAACAAACCATTTTAAACGCAATCAAAATTGACCGAAAAAATTGTTTTATATATATATATATATATATATATATATATATATATATATATTGATATTTAAAATGTTTTATACTTATGACGCAGTTGGTTCCGAATTGAAGGTTTAAGGATTGTCTTGGTATCTACGTCTGTTGATATGCGGGTTTTAACCTATGAGTCAGGGTTCATGGCCTTAGATTGACAGGGATGGGAACTGAATGGAGAGGAATTGTAGGGTGGAAGGGAGGTTAGTCTTAAATGTGAACAGAACAGTCAGTACATTCAACCATGTCGACAGTCAACACTGTTCAATGTACTAAACGTACAATTTACTAAACGTACAATTCAACCAACAACCTCCTCTATCAGGACACCCGGTCGGACAAAAGTCATCACTGGGTCACACAAGTCCATCATTTTATGCTAACACATCTCTCAATAAGTCGCGGTCCTAACAAATAAAACAACTTTTAGGCAAAATCCGACTTTATTCATCAACATAGTCTCCTTCTATATATATATATATAATTATATATATATATATATATGTGTGTGTGTGTGTGTGTGTGTGTGTGTGTGTGTGTGTGTGTGTTTATAGATTTTTAGAAGCATTGTATGTATGTGTAAAATATGAATTTGAAGGCAATTTACAATGCAATGTAATAGGTGTTAAATGATGTTTATTTACCTAAATATTTTCGAGAAAATTTCTCATCATCAGAGGTAGAAATACTTGTGTTTTTTAGTACCCATCCCACGGCACCGGCGTAATCGTTTGTTGTTATTAAGTTGGAGGAACGCCAGATATTTGAAATGTTCGGGATTTTCCGTGATGGCATGTCGGTCCGTTGTACGTGCAACAAATTATTTTTGCCTCATAAATATATTCAAAACTAACATTTAAAAGACGGAGAGATAAATAAAAAATAGTTCTAAACTAGACAAGTATATATAAAATGTAGATACCTATAGCTGATTATTTCTTATGGGGAAAGTGTACCTTGAACGCCGAAAACTGTGGTAGAGAGAAAAACTTTATTCTACAACTATAAATGCTCTATATTTTACGAAATATATTGAGCTCTTTTGGATTAAGTACTAATGCTACTACCAGGAAAACGTGGTTGCAACTTTTGATGAATATATTATATATATATATATATATATATATATATATATATATATTGTTGTTGTTGTTGTTGGCATCCTTCCGTCTACTGTAGGGACCCGTTTTGTTTGGTGAGTGTGTGGTTGAGGAGTTGAAGATCCGAGTTATGGGTCCCTACAATTTATATGTATAAGGACTACGGAAAATGTAGTTTCCATAGGTAACAAAAGAAGAAGACATTGATAAAGGAAACAAACTTTATATACATAAATACAATTAATATAGTTTCATTGTTCTTTCAGTGGTGTTGCAGTCTGATTGTGTCTGTGTATAGTTGTGTGTGACAACTGTGACATGGTGTTTATATTAGTGTGATTGCTTGTGTCAACAATTAGTAGTTGTCTGTGATTGGAACTTGTGATTGAAATTTGTTGTTGCTGAGCGAGAGAGAGAGAGAGAGAAATAGGAGACGAAAAAATAGACGGACCTGTTGAGTCGTTTTTCGGACGTTCCCACTGTCGAGTTAGGAGCATCCTCTCCAACTCTGTTGAGTCGGGAAGAGCGAAAGCTCCTCACTGTCTCTGGTCCCTTTCAGCTAAATGGGCTTTTATAATTTCTTATTGTCATTGTCTATGTGATCATTAAGCTAAATATTCCTCAAATATCAGGTGATTTGCAATGATGCAATATCGAATGATTTTGGTATCTGTGGAATTCTGGTGACATAAATTATCGGATGATTTAAACCATTGTTTCTATTGTTCTAAAATATTTCCAAACTAATATTATTTAGATTCTCTTTTGTTTACCTAATTCTAACTCATGACATACCATTGTAAAACAAGTTGTTTAAGATAACTTAATTATTTTAATTCGGTCAATTCCACATGCCGTAAAAATATAGGGCCAAATCCCTATACTACAAAAGACGATGGCGTAGTGTCCACTTTTTTAAATCTGCAACTGCGTTAGTGGCTGAACAGACCAATTTTTTGAATGACTGTCTCTGGAGCAGTGACTGCAAACAAACAGTGATGCTTGCTGGAGTTGCTGTTGTCCCTCCCTCCTTTTGGCTCTCTTTTCCGTGGCGGCTTCTTTCCTCTCTTTTTCATTCCTTTTCGTTCATTGTTTGACGAGGAGTCACCAGGTTGCACGGTCTTCTGCACAAGCCTCCCATGTGTTGGTGTTAATGTGGCATGTCTTCATGTTTCTCTTACAGACTTCTTTAAAGCGCAGGCGTGGTCTCCCTACAATTTCTTTCACAATAAATTTTCTCCTGGTGATTACCTAAGTTCGAAACTAGTTTCGAAGAATTAAAAAATAAATAATATAAAATCCCTTTTTGTTTATGTTACACACACACACACACACATATATATATATATAATATATATATATATATATAGGGGATTTCGCTGACGACCGCCAAATAAAGCGTAAACGCAACGCAACGCTCTCCTATATAAGGGATGGAGCACTCTATGGCAGCATTTACATACAAAGCGATGTGTGTATTAAAACAGTTAAAATTCCCTTCGAATTCTGTAGGTGATGACAGCCTGGTGGTTAAGGTGTCTGACTGACACTGAACCGATCGGATTTCAATCCCGGCTGTAGGTAGCTTACAAATGTCTAGCCACACTGAAGAGACTTGATAAGTCGAAACACGTGTCTGTGGAAGACTATATATATATATATATATATATATATATATATATATAGAGAGAGAGAGAGAGAGAGAGAGAGAGAAGTGGGACCGAAGGGACTAAACTTAGCCAATGCTAAGCATCCTCGATATTTGATTTGTTCCTTCACGATCGTCATTTGCAATTCTGTCACTGCGCATGGGTGGAAAAAAACCCTTTTAAGACCATCGGTGATTTGCATCCGTGAGCAAGTAGCTCAATAAAATGCAAAACATATGAACGGAGAATACTGCGAATTGTGAAGTGAAACAAGCAAGATGGTGAACTTGTTGAAGTCAAATGATACAAGAATCATATATATATATATATATATATATATATATATATATATATATGTGTGTGTGTGTGTGTGTGTGTGTGTGTGTACGCTTCAGTCACTTTTGATACTATTGTAGAGTAGCTAGCACCCCTTCAGCACTCTACCAGATGGCCTGGCTCATAATCGTAGACTATTTAAATAGTCTACGATTAAGGACTTCAACAGTTGATTAATAAGCTGATCAATATTCGGACTTATCTTACTGTATTTGGCTATACCCTCCTCTATTTCTTGTAAGTTGTCTTTGTAGAAGTTATCCCCCAGATATCATAGAAACAATACAATACTCACCGTCGCAGTGGGATTTTAACTACCGTCGAGTTAACAGACAAGAACAACATGCAAGCTGTAACTTAAATACAGTCCTTGCATGCTGCTGGCATAGTGCAAAGTGATGGCTGAAGAGTGGGTACTTATCCATATCTTTACTCACCATGAAAACCATCAGCCAATCAAAACCCAGGAAGTGAACTTGCCAGAGTTCATAATGGAATAACCCAAAGCTGTATATAAACCACCTACCAAAACTCTGGGATTAGTTATACTTTCAACTTGTAACAGAGCTGAATACTTGACACAAAATCCAACAGTCTTGTAATTGTTTTGTAACATATTCTTCTGTGTTTTGAATGTATCCGTTACCACCGGATACTGGTGCTGAATAATATATTAACCACTCAATTTTTCTGTGTATCATTTCACCGCGACGATAAAAATTGAATTGAGTTAGATCACTAAGTGGGACTGAGCCTATTCTAGTAGCGACCACCCCCGTTCAAGCGGAGTTTAACAGGTTTGAATTCAGAGTTTTCCTTCTCCTAGACTGGTTGCCTAACCAAGGTTAAAGAGCCCAGCCTGTCCTACTATTTACCCATAGCTGGAGGAAGAATAGGTGGATTCATACCTTTCCCAAGGGTATTAGCGCTATGTGAATGGTGGCTTCGTGCAGATTTGAACTCGGATCAACCAGTACACCACGCGCCTCCAGCAGATACAAAGCAGATGTTTGTAAAAATAGGATAAAAGTTTTCCTTCTCTCAGACTGGTTGTTGCCTAGGCTATACTAGTTACCCATAGATAGGGGGATGAAAGATTGATTTGAACTCGGGGCGCCAATTCCATTTCATATGACGATAACCGTCGCGGAAAGCACGCCTCGATTTAGCATATGCATTATTTATTTATTTATTATTTATTTTTTTTGTTGGCTTTTTAAAATCTATGCCTCGTAAAGCTGTTACTTGGGATACATCTAAAATTCCCGCCATTCGTGTCATTCGTGCCATTCGCGCCATTCGTGCCATCGCAAAGCGTATGCAGCTTGTTTGATTTATGATTTTCGTCGCATACTTTTTAATTAACCGTTTCCCAAGTGCAAAAGCACAAATGATAAAACTATTCCGCACTAAATAAAGGCAGTCACCTTTATTGATTTGGGGAATGTCGTAGGAAAGACTTAACTTAATTTTCGTTAGTAAATTTGATTTCCTTCCAAAGCGTTATTTATTTTTACGATGCTCAAGAAATTAAATTACATACCCAAACTCTGCTTTTCTGAGGCTATTTTGTAAAACGTGTATTGCTTGACGAATCAAGACTTTATTTATTTATTTATGTTTATTCATTTTATTCTTTTTCTTTTTTCTTTTTTCTTTTTTCTTTTTTCTTTCTTTTCTTTTAAGTCTTAGCATCCGTTTGCCTCCGGGTCTTAGTAAAAATAGAAATGATGTGTACGCATTACTGTTAATTTGACTTTAACAGACAGGTTTTTACTCTTTGCTATCTACTGAAGCATATTTCTGTTCGTACTTGTAAGTCTGCGTGATTGTGCTGCAAAGCAACGCAAGCTGAAATTAAATTTGAGACCGCGAAAAATAAAATAAAATAAAATAAATAACTTCTTTTTTTTTTTTTCTAAATAAAGATTTAGAATTTTTGAAATATTTCTAAGACAAATTTAGAGTTGCCCATCTTTTTCTTTTTCTTTCTTTTTCTTTCTTTTCTTTTTCTTTTTCTTTCTTTTTTTGTTAAATTTGCTTCAGGTTTTCCGATGATGTTTCATTAAAACTTTACTATTGTACTTCATTTGCGTGTCTTGTGTATCTTGTGTATCTCAACGCAAGCATGTAACATATTCCCAACACGAAAAACAGATTATACATTCTAAACATCAATTAGATATGACACACATTCGTACAGAATATATTGAAATAATATAATGAAGTATGGCTTTTTGTATTTGCTTTGTTTAGATGTGAGAGATGAATATAGTTTGGGTTTGGGTTTGGTTAGTTAGATTTCACGGCATTTCAACCCTTGTTGGGTTATTTTATGCCGGAGACGTTTTGTTCTATTCTTGCTTGATATGTATTCAAAACATTTTTAACTCGATTTTGAACACATTTTTGAAACTCATTTTTTCTTATTTAACCGATAGATGGGACTCTATTTCAAAGTTTACCATATTCAGCTCAGAACTCATTTTATTCACATAATGTTCTATTATTATTGTAATCTACATTGCAATATTATAGTAATGCTTCTACTCAATTATAATGAACTAACCATCAGGTTTTTGGATTTTGCTTGGGTAGTGGTGGGAGAGCCGCTGTGACTGGCTTAGAGTAGACAAAGAGTTAAAGTGAGTTCACAGCAAAAGAATGAATGCTCAAAGTATGAAAAATATATTGCGATAAAAACAACAATGATGAAGATGCTAATCCTGACAATCTATGAAGTAATTCATTATAAACTTCCGATTTTTATTTCTTCTCGTTTGGTTTTGTCTTGTATTGCATATCGCTTATTTAAAATTTGTAAAAAAGAAAGAAAGAAAAAGAAAAGAAAGAATCAAGAGAATCCACAACAATGTAAATTATTCATCTTCAAATGTCATTTCTTATCCAATTAAGTTGATGTTCCATCTAAGCATAAACATGAAATTTTGTATTAAATGTTTTTGCGAAGGCATTCCGCCGTGGTGTAATAGTTAACAAGCTAGTCTTGCAGATCCATTACCACTGAATAGCGAGTTCGATCCTCGCTGGATGACCCGCAAATTAAAAAAAACAAAACCTTACGTTAAAAAGCTATTGTATTAATACGGCCTGGTAGGGAATTAGGAAATTTTTTCATGTTTTTGTGTTCTACATTTTCAGAATTCATTTTCCCTTAAAAGGTCCTAATTATCATCATCATCATCTCCTCCTCCTCCTCCTCCTCCTCCTCCTCATCATCATCATCATCATCATCATCCTTCTCTTCTTCTTCTTCTTCTTCTTCTTCTTCTTCTTCTTCTTCTTCCGCTGAGTCTGACCAACCCGGTCTGTCAATTGCACTACAGTCCTGTTCGACAGTCGATCCTGTAAATCGATAACCCAATCAAGCTCTGCGATTCCGCTTATCTACCGTCGATCCTGGTAACGCTGACCGCAATTTATCTCGTGTTGTGATTCTGTCGGCAGGTGATCCAGCAATAGAGCTGGCCACGGTCTTGTCGTGCGCTGCGATCCTGCTCGATAGACGATCCTACAATTCGTTAACCCGGTTAAGCTCTAAAGATCCCGCTTATCCGCAGTCGATCCTCGTAACGCTACCCGCGGCTTAGCTCGTTGTGTTTTGATCTTGACGGCAATCATTGCAACGGCGACGGCCCGGTCACTCCCGCCTTTGGTCCTGCTCACAGCTCAGTCCGCAGCTGGTGCTTAACACCAGCCTGGGGTCAATCCTGCCTCCAGCGGTCCTTATACCAGCCTGTCGCAGATCCTGTCACCTGCGGTCTGTGCTCCTATGTTAGTCCCGATCCTCCGGCAACAGCAGCTGACAAACTATCCCTTTCAGGACAAAAAACTAAATAGGTGACTGCGATATTTCTTTCATTCCTGATACTTTGCAGCTCGGTAAGACATCAAGCCGAAGTTCCGGTTGTCCGACGACGCCGACTAGCCCCACCAACCCGGCGATATCTACAACCTGGTTGCTGGAAGAACTGTCGTTTCGATTGGACTTGCACATCTGTTTTGATCATCATTAAATAGTAGGATCATATGACCTTTAGGCACCCCTTTTTGATCTCGATTAAGAAAGGACATGTTTTTCATTTACAACGTCAATATCCGGTTGTTTTAACAGACGATTTTTAGATTTTTTAAAAATTATAAAACTAACCCCTAACCCTAACCCCTAACAAACAACCGGATATTGACGGTGTAAATGAAAAACATGTCCTTTCTTAATCGAGATCAAAAAGGGGTGCCTAAAGGTAATATGGTCCAAATAGTGTTCTTTTAAGTCAAGAGTCTTTAAGTCACGGTAATTCATCAAATCAACAAGTATATTATTACATCTAAAATAGGTGCAAAATATGCCTTGATCCCGTCGGCATTCCCCCTCAAGGGGGCCGCCTCGGGTACAAGGCAATAAATCCAGCCCTGTCCCTTTAAATCGAGAGGTCAGGCGTTGCCGGGGGGATGGCCCCCTGGAATCAACGATGTTAGCTTGTATGGTCCAGGATCGAAGCCACCGGACCCCCAGCCGAAACCGGAGTTATATATGTTGGACATGAAAATGACCCAAACATTTCATCACATCTAAAAAATAGAATTGCCCTGTTCTAAGAAGAAGAAAAAAACCATTGTTGGTTTTTTTTTACATAAGGTGTGTGTTAATTGCCCACTCCTACTTATAGACTAGGCCAGAATTATGTGATCTAACTCTTCGCCAATCACTGGCAGTACTTTGAGGTTGATACAATACTTAAACCGACCCTACTGGTCATAATTACTGCGGCATTCATTGACGACAGACATAGAATTAAATCCCTGGACCTTTACCAATACGCAGGATAGGACTTATACGCTCACCAAAGGATTCGATAACACAGGACTTTCTTTAAGCCCTTTTCAACTGGCCAAGGGTGGCATTTAAAAACTTTACACCCATATTTATCATCATTTCCAACACTTAATCTGATGGGTCTGAATGATAGCTTCCCCTGTTAGAGAACAGTAGAAGGCTGGTATTCAAAGAGAAAAGACCTAATATATTTTACTACTCCTATATACTCAAACAAGAACAACAACCACAATGTGGAACATGTCAAACACCTTTGACAGTTAAACACTTATTCATGGAATGCAGGTTTTTTGCTCACATCAGAAACCGTTATTTTAAAGCAAACAATATGAAAGATCTGTTTGAAAATGTCAACATGGAGGATATTCTCTCTTTTTTGAGGGAAATAAAATGATACCATAGAATATAGACATGAAACTAATCAACACCATACAACATAATCCCCAATAATGCTAACACATTGTTAAAACCAATTACTAAAAAGTATAAATATAAATGCACGATATGTATCACTTCCTAACTGTTAGGCATGACATAACCCCAGACGGGTTGATATGCCGTTAAAATGAATAAACAAACAAACAAACAAACATACTATTCCAACTGCTGAACCCAAAATATCAATCCCAAATTTCAAGACGATTTTTATCCTCAAAAGAATTCAGAACTGACACTCAAGTAAGCAATTAAAAAAATAAGAATGACTAAAAACATTTATCTACTTTGTATATATATGAAATTAATGCACACAGAAAAAAAAATCTGTCATCTTTTCCTAGAATAACGTTTACCTATTTTACTACTAAAATTTAGTGGGTCAGAGACCAGCTATCCCCTGCCTAAAGAGTAGAACAATAAATTCAATCCTCAAAGAAATTCAGGACTGACACACAAGTAAGCAATTAAAAAAAGGATGACTAAAAACATTTATTTACACATACAAAATGCACACACACACACACACACACACACACATATATATATATATATATATATATATATATATATATATATATATATATATATATATACATCTACAGGTATATATATATATATATATATATATATATATATATATATATACCTGTAGATGGGTTACCAAGTAAATTGGTATTAGGATGATTCTAAGTTGGAACTTTCTTCTAACAGCGGAATGTTAGAGTTTATCTATCTATCTATCTATCTATATATATATATATATATATATATATATATATATATATATATATATATATCAACCTCTCTGCACGAGTAGAATATGACACAAAATCAAATCCTTAAGCGGAGTTGAACAGATTTGAATTCAGAGTTTTCCTTCTCCTAGACTGTTGTCTAACCCAATTTAAAGAACCCAGTCTGTCCTACTATTTACCCATAGCTGGAAGGAGAGTAGGTGGATTAATACCTTTCCCAAGTGTATTAGCGATATGTGAAATGCGAACAGCCTCGTTCAGGATTTGAACTCAGGTCGACGAGTCTATTTCCTACGACTGTAATCATTACACCTCGCGCATCCTATCTATGTATTAATACGCTTATTCCTTAATCTCCCGACCGTTATCATCTTGCAACGTCCTCTGGTTAGAAATGACACCGTCCAGATCGTCCGAGATTAAATACAAAAATGTAAATCCTGATTATTTGGTGTTGCTTATCCGCCGAATTCTTATATTTTATGAGTGTCCTCACCTCAGCTAAGTAATGGACCATTCCGTTTTTATTATAAAGAAATAAAGGGAAGAAAAGGACATGCTAAACAGAAAAAATACTAGAAAGAAAGAAAGTTGGGGAGAGATAGAGAGAGGAGGTGAGTGTGCAGAAGCGATAATACTAACCTGTTCCAATTGAACATAATGAAAAGATGAAAAGAAGGAAAGAAGAAGAAAAAAAAAGGAGTGAGAAAGAGAGTTAAATCAAGATTATTATACTTTTTACATATTGAACTATTTGGCAATAGCTATTAAATAAACATATCAAACGTTGTAATAACTAAATTGTCATACTGTGGTATATCCACAGGTCCTGCTAGTATATGTATAGTTCTAACTATTGGGACACGTTTGAGTTTTTATTTTATTTCTATTACCACTTAAAGGTATATTGCATATATAAGATGTTGAATATTCTTAGTGTGTACAAATTAGTTTATCTTATCTTTCCTTCTATTGTGTTCACAGCTTTCATATCATGGATATACGAATATTAATATTGGTCCATCGAGAGGGGTGGGGACTCAGCAAAAATATATTCCCCATTATCAGACAATATAAGGTTTCAAGTATTCCTATCAAATACTAATAATTTCCAAACGTAACTTTTAGAAAGTACCGTTTATAATGTACCCGTCATAATGGCAACGAATGGCTATTCCACACTTTCCAGAACTGGAGCCTCACCGCCAGAGACAGTTTATTGTCATACTCTAGACACCCTTTTTGGATGGGGTTTTACTCTTCTGCAGGGAATGTCGTCTGCGTGTTCGATGCCTCGCTGACATGCTTATAAAGGTAAGGTCTCCAAAATATTTAGAAATCACAGAAATGATTATTGCTTTTTTTTTTTGTCAATGATGATGACATAATTTTAAAATTCATTATTTATCTATTTTTCTACATAATCGCCATTTCGGCCGATGCATTTTTTGTAGGCACTGCAGTAGTTTTTCTATGCCAATGTCATACCAGTTAGCTGCCATGTTGTTGAGAAAGCATTGAGGCTATTCCCAAAGGTAAGGTCTCCCAAACATTTAGAAATCACAGAAACGTTTATTATTTATTATCAAAGACATTTACATAATTTTAAGTTTCAACATGTATCTATTTTTCTACATAATTGCCATTTCGGTCGATGCATATTTTCTAGGCGTTTCGGCTGTTTCTGTATGCCCATGTCATACCAGTATGCCAACATACCATTGACGAAGCGTTGAACCTCGTCGTCGTTGCAAACTCTGTACACAACTTGCGGACGTGTTTGATACCCATACACGACTCGCCATACACTTCCATTAATTGGCGATGAGTTTCAATTGGTTTAATGCCTTTTGCATTTGAAAACCGAATAACTGCGCAAACACTTGGCGGTAGTGGGAATCGGGAACCTTTATCAAAACGACTTTATTCGGCATTAGATGATGATGATGATGATCATCATCATCATCATCATCATCATACTGTGCAGAGGACCTATCAGGAGTGATGGCTTATAGGGATGGAAGGAGAGGAAGAGTCATGGAGATCTATGCTGTCAATACGACTTGATGATGATGATGATGATGATGCTATTCTTACTTACTTAATTTTTTTTAAATTAAAAAAAAATAAAAATAAAAAAACAAGTGATTTTTTTAAATATACATACACCGACACCGGACACTGTGCAGAGGACCTAGCAGGAGTGATGGCCAATAGGGATGGATGGAGAGAAAGAGACATGGAGATCTATGCTGTTGGCACGACTTGATGATGATGATGATGATGATGATATCAGTATCGACAATAATACATCAAATACAGTTTTCTTTCTGTAACTCAATTGAAAACCGCTCCTTAAATATGCCGGCTGTATCCCCTGCAGAGGGGTAAGGCCCTACTCAAAATGAGGTGTTCTGGGTGTTGGATTATCTACAGGTATAAGATGTACGCCTAATTCCCACTCATATTTATGAACTTTCCCAATATCAGCCGCAAACATTTCTGGTAAAAATTAGCCAATCAGAAACGATATAGAATGCATTTAAGTTGTTGGTATTTGTCCTGAAACCAATTGCAAATTGAACTTTCTGAAATCAAGGATTCCAAGGAATAGAAAGACTTTCTGATACAAGGAGTATCTACCGAAACTACACCTTTTTTCTACCTAAGATTCCAAGGAATATAACATACTTTTGTTACAAGGAGTATCTACCGAAACTACACTCTTTTTCTACCTAAGATTCCAAGGAATATAACATACTTTTGTTACAAGGAGTATCTACCGAAACTATACCCTTTTTCTACCTAAGATTCCAAGGAATATAACATACTTTTGTTACAAGGAGTATCTACCGAAATTACACCCTTTTTCTACCTAAGATTCCAAGGAATATAACATACTTTTGTTACAAGGAGTATCTACCGAAACTACACTCTTTTTCTACCTAAGATTCCAAGGAATATAACATACTTTTGTTACAAGGAGTATCTACCGGAACTACACTCTTTTTCTACCTAAGATTCCAAGGAATATAACATACTTTTGTTACAAGGAGTATCTACCGAAACTACACTCTTTTCTCCTAAGATTCCAAGGAATATAACATACTTTTGTTACAAGGAGGAAGGGAATATAACATACTTTTGTTACAAGGAGTATCTACCGAAGCTACACTCTTTTTCTACCTAAGATTCCAAGGAATATAACATACTTTTGTTACAAGGAGTATCTCTACCGAAACTACACTCTTTTTCTACCTAAGATTCCAAGGAATATAACATACTTTTGTTACAAGGAGTATCTACCGAAACTACACTATTTTTCTACCTAAGATTCCAATGAATATAACATACTTTTGTTACAAGGAGTATCTACCGAAACTACACTCTTTTTCTACCTAAGATTCCAAGGAATATAACATACTTTGTTACAAGTCTACCTAAGATTCAAGGAGTATCTACCGAACTACACTCTTTTTCTACCTAAGATTCCAAGGAATATAACATACTTTTGTTACAAGGAGTATCTACCGAAGCTACACTCTTTTTCTACCTAAGATTCAAGGAATATAACATACTTTTGTTACAAGGAGTATCTAACACTCTTTTTTCTACCTAAGATTCCAAGGAATATAACATACTTTTGTTACAAGGAGTATCTACCGAAACTACACTCTTTTTCTACCTAAGATTCCAAGGAATATAACATACTTTTGTTACAAGGAGTATCTACCGAAACTACACTCTTTTTTCTACCTAAGATTCCAAGGAATATAACATACTTTTGTTACAAGGAGTATCTACCGAAACTACACTCTTTTTCTACCTAAGATTCCAAGGAATATAACATACTTTTGTTACAAGGAGTATCTACCGAACTACACTCTTTTTTCTACCTAAGATTCCAAGGAATATAACATACTTTTGTTACAAGGAGTATCTACCGAAACTACACTCTTTTTCTACCTAAGATTCCAAAATAGTTACAAGGAGTATCTACCGAAGCTACACAAGATTCCAAGGAATATAACATACTTTTGTTACAAGGAGTATCTACCGAAACTACACTCTTTTTTCTACCTAAGATTCCAAGGAATATAACATACTTTTGTTACAAGGAGTATCTACCGAAACTACACTCTTTTTCTACCTAAGATTCCAAGGAATATAACTTTTGTTACAAGGAGTATCTACTTCTTTTCTACCTAAGATTCCAAGGAATATAACATACTTTTGTTACAAGGAGTATCTACCGAAACTACACTCTTTTTCTACCTAAGATTCCAAGGAATATAACATACTTTTGTTACAAGGAGTATCTACCGAAGCTACACTCTTTTTCTACCTAAGATTCCAAGGAATATAACATACTTTTGTTACAAGGAGTATCTACCGAAACTACACTCTTTTTCTACCTAAGATTCAAGGAATATAACATACTTTTGTTACAAGGAGTATCTACCGAAACTACACCTTTTTCTACCTAAGATTCCAAGGAATGTTACAAGGAAACTACACTCTTTTCTACCTAAGATTCCAAGGAATATAACATACTTTTGTTACAAGGAGTATCTACCGAAACTACACTCTTTTTCTACCTAAGATTCCAAGGAATATAACATACTTTTGTTACAAGAGTATCTACCGAAACTACACTCTTTTTCTACCTAAGATTCCAAGGAATAAACATACTTTTGTTACAAGGAGTATCTACCGAAACTACACCTTTTTCTACCTAAGATTCCAAGGAATATAACATACTTTGTTACAAGGAGTATCTACCGAAACTACACTCTTTTTCTACCTAAGTTCCAAGGAATATAACATACTTTTGTTACAAGGAGTATCTACCGAAACTACACTCTTTTTCTACCTAAGATTCCAAGGAATATAACATACTTTTGTTACAAGGAGTATCTACCGAAACTACACTCTTTTTCTACCTAAGATTCAAGGAATATAACATACTTTTGTTACAAGGAGTATCTACCGAAACTACACTCTTTTTCTACCTAAGATTCCAAGGAATATAACATACTTTTGTTACAAGGAGTATCTACCTAAACTACACTCTTTTTCTACTAAGATTCCAATACTTTTGTTACAAGGAGTATCTACCGAAACTACACTCTTTTTCTACCTAAGATTCCAAGGAATATAACATACTTTTGTTACAAGGAGTATCTACCGAAACTACACTCTTTTTCTACCTAAGATTCCAAGGAATATAACATACTTTTGTTACAAGGAGTATCTACCGAAACTACACTCTTTTTCTACCTAAGATTCCAAGGAATATAACATACTTTTGTTACAAGGAGTATCTCCGAAACTACACTCTTTTTTACCTAAGATTCCAAGGAATATAACATACTTTTGTTACAAGGAGTATCTACCGAAACTACACTCTTTTTCTACCTAAGATTCCAAGGAATATACATACTTTTGTTACAAGAGTATCCTACACTCTTTTTCTACCTAAGATTCCAAGGAATATAACATACTTTTGTTACAAGGAGTATCTACCGAAACTACACTCTTTTTCTACCTAAGATTCCAAGGAATATAACATACTTTTGTTACAAGGAGTATCTACCGAAACTACACTCTTTTCTACTAAGATTCCAAGGAATATAACATACTATTGGGAATATAACATACTTTTGTTACAAGGAGTATCTACCGAAACTACACTCTTTTTCTACCTAAGATTCCAAGGAATATAACATACTTTGTTAAAGGAGTATCTACCGAACTACACTCTGAATTTATCAACGGGGGAACTAAACGCCTAAAATGGTGACCAGAATCATAACACTGGATATAACGGACCATATTACCCTTAGGTACCCCTTTTTGATCTCGATATCGAAAGGACATGTTTTTTCATTTACACCGTCAATATCCGGTTGTTTGTTAGGGGTTATGGTTAGGTGTTAGGGTTATTTTTTTTTAAATCTAAAAATCGTCTGTTAAAACAACTGGATATTGACGGTGTAAATGAAAAACATGTCCTTTCTTAATCGAGATCAAAAAGGGGTGCCTAAAAGTCATATGGTCCGATATAACACTAAACTACATTTGATGGGGAATTACAGAATGAAACAAACTGTACAGTAATCTACACCTTGAATAAATATTTGAAGATATTAAGAACTTGAAACATAGAAACTTTCATCAAAATGACTTGATTCGACATTAAATGACCCGAAAACGGTTGATATGCCGTAAAACAAAATTTCGTTTTATTGCGTTCTTGATATTCACCATAAAAAAATTAACACGTATAAAACTCTTTAGGCAGGTCGTAAGTAAAAGGATGACTTAACATAGGGAAGAGTTAGATTGGTTGAGGACGGTCGGGGGAAGTCGTACCTCAACAGATCGGGACTGTCTGGCAGATAAACCCGCCCTGACAGTTTAATTGTTAGCGCATGTATAAAAGTGCGAACATTGACACTATTTGTAAGACATGTTGACGCCGGCAAACATTTTCCCTCAGCGTCAACATGGCTTATCAGAAGCCAGATACTTTCATTAAAGACTCCTGTTTGGAAAGGCGCAAACTGATACGTATATATATAAAAAATGAACAAAAAATAATAAATAAATTATTTTTCTGTGTTGACGTGGGAGACAAATGCTGCTTACGAGATTGTATTCATTGCAAACGGCTGCTAAGAAATGGTTGTCGCAATATTTTCTGTCTTTTTTTTTTAAATTTTTTTTTTTTTTTTACGAGTAAGACGGAAATTCTTTGAGTGGGATGAGCAATCATTTAAAGATGGCCGCCTGTTAGGGAAAATTGTCGGCTGGAAAAAAAATACAGTGAAAACTTGTACTTTTGAGGGGAATAAAGATTGGTTGGTTTGGTTGGTTGGTTGGTGGGTTGGTTGTTTTTTTTACGGCAGGTCAAGCCATGGGTTATTTTATGCCAAAGACGTTGCTGTTTTATTAATTCTTGTTGACTATTCAAAAGAATTTTAAAACTATTTTTATCTAGTTAAACCGGCTAAACTTGCAAATCGGTCGGAAAATTAAAACATATTACAGGGTGAACCCCCCCCCCAAAAAAAAACAGAACATTATTTATTTATTTTCCCATTAAACTAACCCTAAATCCCATCCTCAACCCTAACCCAACCCTAACCCTAACCCAACCCTAAACCTAAACCCTAACCCTAACCCCACTAGTTAAAATTAACAGTTTTATTACAAAATGTGTGGGTTCTGTTTTTTCTGGGTCACCCTAATTTTCTGACCGATTTGCAAGTTTAGTCGTCAAACCATATATTCACTTCCCTTCTCCATTGTAACGATGTCACCAGGGGTTCTATCAATGATTTTTTTATTGAAATCCAATTAGCCAGTCCTGTTTCTGAATATTAGCTTAACATGTCCGTAATTTTTCATCATGATCGGATCACTAGTGTAGGTTCCAACTATTTATATACAGACATTGCCATTTATGTAGTAGATTATGTAGAATGCTGTAACTTGTTATTCAACAGCCTGTAAGGAGCTTTAATAACAGATTACATCATATTACATCAGCTATTTTACAATTCAGGTGGGGAGGTTTACAGTCGTGAGAGGCCCAGGGTTCTAAGAGTTAAGGCGATTACTCAGAGCCGCATTTATACCTTGGGGACCGGGGCACTTCTGGTTAGGGGTCCCATCAATTTCCTCAATATAGAAAGTAAATTAGGTACATGAGAAATTAGAAAAAGGAAGTAAAATGAATTTATTAAAAAACTATAAACAGGGTTTTCATAAAGTCTTGCAGCAGTTCTAAAATTTAAAACTTAATAGCTCATTTATCGACGTACAAGAGAGAATATGATTGAAGTCTACAAATATACGCATGGATTTTATTCAACGAACTTTGATCTACTAAACATTGCTCAAAATATCAAAACCAGGGGTCATAAATTAAAACTCTTAAAAAAATGTTGCAAAACAAATGCAAGACAAAATTATTTTAGTAACAGAGTGGTGAATGCATGGAATAAACTACCATCATCAATAGTGAATGCCCCATCTCTAAACTCCTTTAAGCCAATGTTAGATAATTCTGTGGAATTAAGATGAATGTTTATAAGGAACAGCTAACAGGTCTCAGACCTAATATATTAGCTGAAAAGATATTATTATTATTATTATTATTATTATTATTATTATTATTATTATTATTGTACAAATGATAAAATCATTTAGTAACAACCATATGAAAGTTCAACTCTTGTAATTTTATTTTTTATGTGGAAACTACGTAGCTTGGGCAGGTTGTTATGGAGGATGAGCTGTCACCCATGCAGTAGATCCTACCTCTCCACACAGCCGTTGTGGTCCAAAGGAAAGGTAGGAACCAATGCGGTTTGGCAACGACGGTGCCGCAAAAGTTGCTGGGAAGTACTGAGATTCTGCACCACCCACCTCAGGGATTCCAGCTCCGGATTTGTTTTCGGGGTTTACTCCCTTAGCCTTTCCTTGGGATAAGGTAGGGCCGCAAGGCAACGGTGGTTTTATAAGACTTTTCCTTGTCCTAGATGAGTTGCTGTCCAACGCTAAAGAGTCCCTTCTAGCTGTTTATGATTTTTTGAGTGGTAAGTAACCAAATCTTGCTACTGCCGGTGTGGTCGGCCTTTGGTTCATCCGCTTTTTGCTAACAGACTGCGTACGTATATCTAAAAGTTCGCACATTCATGTTTATTTTTATGTATGTTTTGATTATTGCATTTCAGCAAGACTGACATCAACGGTGTTACTTTGTACATCGGTGAAACCTACTGCGGGACTTTATAGAAATCCTGTATATACAAGTTTGGTTCCGAACAAAATGTTAAATTTTATTTTTCTCAAATATATTGACTGTAAGAATAACCGTTGCTACATTTCTCGGTTTATAAGTTTAATTTTTCGAACTGTTATCCTCATCTTTATTGTGGTATGTATAAACACAACGTTTCGGTCGCTGTATCTTTTAGCCTTCCTCAGGTGTTCCTTATCTATCCGAGAATAGGGATGAGCCAACCTGGGTATTCATTTTACATACCACAATATAGATGAAGACAACAGTCCGAAAAATCTAAATTCTTTCCAGCTTGCAGCAAATCAACATTATTTTTTTTAATAATAAAACTAATTTTATAATAGTTTGGTGGTTGGTTTTGAAGGCTATCAGGACCATATGACATTTAGTCACCCCTTTTTGATCTCAATTAAGAAAGGACATGTTTTTCATTTACACCGTCAATATCCGGTTGTTTTAACAGACGATTTTTTAATATTTTTTAAAATTATAAAACTAACTCCTAACCCTAACCCCTAACCCCTAACAAACAACCGGATATTGACGGTGTAAATGAAAAACATGTCCTTTCTTAATCGAGATCAAAAAGGGGTGCCTAAATGTAATATGGTCCGGCTATCACAATGCAAGTGTAAAGAAAAATAAAGTAACTATGGTGTTGTTTGTTAACCTGTGATTTATTCTTAATATTTCGAGATAAAACTCTCTTCTACAGAAGATTTCCGAAACAATATAGAAATAGATACTCCTTGTAGCAGAAAGTCTATTTTCCTTTACACTTGCATTGTGATAGCCTTCAAAACCAACCACCAAACCAATATAAACACAATGCTCAAGCAAATTATGAAACACTTTTAATTTTATGATTATTAGAGGTTTTATAAAGGTACTCTGGATGTCCTTCTGGTAGGGGATCTTGGGCGATTGCCCCCTAATAAATGCGGCCCTAGGAGTAGTGTGAAGAAAATACTAAAGAATCAGACAAACAAAAACAAAATAGAAACTCAACACCCAGGTGTAGGCTGGAGGCAGGTGGTGTAATGGTTAAGGTCCTAGGAAATGAACACGGTGAGACGAGTTCAAATCCTTGAAACGGCTGTTGGCATTTCATATAGCGCTATTACCCTTGGGAAAGGTACGAATCCAACTATTCTCCATCCATGGTAAATAGTAGGGCAGACTGGGCTCTTTAACGTTGGTATGGCAACCTGTTTATGAGAAGGAAAACTCTGAATTTAAACCTAGGGGTCTCTCTTCTCATTAGTCAAATCTACTTTGAGTATTTTTCCCCCTCTCTCCCTCTTTCCTCCTAACCAAAAAATGCATCGACGGAAATGGCGGTTATGTAAAAATATATATATATAATATATACTTGCTCAAATTCAAAAATGATGTAAACATCCTTGACAATAAAAAATGTATCTTCAGCGAAAGAATTACCAAAACTGTAACTCGAATCCTGGTCACCGCAAGATACAAAACATTTTTATTAGAAAATAATCTATTTTATGTATTGTACTTGTTTACTTTGACATTAACCGTTACATAAACCCCGGAACTCCATAAGTATATTAGTAACTATTATATGTATATATATGTATCTACAGGGTGTTCGGGAGAAATTAGACAGTTTCATGAAGAAAAAGAAAAAGTGCTTGGTAACTACAAAATTTTATGGATTGTAAAGAAATTCAACAGTCACGGACATTATACTACTGTCAACAATTTTCACTCAAAATAACCGCCATTAACGTCGATCACAGCCTCAATCCTGCTCCGGAACCTAGAGCAAGCTGATGTTACAGTTTCCCTGGTAAAGGTCTCAAAAACTACCTTGATTCTGTCGATGAACTGGGCTTTTGTAGTACTGGTACGGCGATTGGTGTCTTTCTCAACAGCGCCTCATACATAATAATCCATGGGGTTAAGATCTGACGAGTTCGGAGGCCATCTGCTGTACGAACGCAATCATATCGTCTGTTATATTACTTTCTTCTAGCCACAGCCTCGTAGTCTCCATTGCAATTCTCCAGTTCATGCCTGACTGTTTTACAGTCTTCAGGGAGCATTGGGCAGCAACCATAATCTTTTTATTTTGATGGCCATGCAGATCATCATGATACAAGTTATTCTTTTCCATGATTCAGATGGGTTCCAGACATCCATTCTATCTGTCATCACGTATATGAATGAAGAAGATTCCAAGCTTTTAAATGATGCGTAGTGTGTGTCAATACCTCCAACCCACGGAGAAAAATAACCAAATATAAATATGTCAAATTTATCCCGAACACCCTATATCTTCTATTATTATACTAAAGCTGAGTTTATCAACCTTCTCCAGCTAAAGGATTTTTTTCTATTTATGTTATGGACACAATATTTATACTTAGATATTCCTTGGTGTTAGCACTACAAAGTGTATGAAAAAAAAATTCAGTTTAATTGGCTTTAATTAGAATTAGCAATTAAGTCATCCTGTCTTAGAGATTACCTGTCGCTTTGTCAGTTAAGTTAACTCTCACTCTCTATTTGTCATGAAAAAAAAGAGTAAAAAATCCAGCAGCCAAGGATGCTCACACCCACACTAACCCCCGTAGATTCGCCCACTTCCCTTTCTCCAGCGAATCTTATTCAAATGAGCAAACGTTTTGGTTTGTTTAATAAAACAAAACAAAAGTTGATTTCAATTTAGTTGAGCGTAAATTTTACGAAATTGAATCATGCTTTAAAATAGATTTTTTTTAATTACTTTAATTATTAATTCATAGAGTATACAGGGTGACCCAGAAAAAACAGAACTTTGTAATAAAACAGTTAATTTTAACTAGGGGGGTTTAGGGTTAGGGTTGGGTTTTCAGTGGAAAATGCCCTAAGTTGGTTCTTTTTTCTTTTTTGTCCAGTGTGAATTTTTTCAATTGCAAAAGTTACAATTTATTTTGTAAAAACGGATTTTAAGTAGCCTCTTGGCAGGCATCTTGATCAAAATGGACGAAAAAAACGTTTTAAATATATCAAAAATAAATTATATGTGTAATATTATTTTTCTTTTTTACTGATACTCATTATGTTACTACTTTTCGACTTAGACAAAAATTTGACCTTAAATAATCAATTTAATAAATTTTAGTTCGTTTTTAAAAATGAAAAGCAGATGATATTTTGGCAGATCCTACTCTTTTCCCTAATCATCTAGCGAGAGCTTAATGGGTGACCCAACGGGTCACGTTTTGTCTAGTATATATATATAAATGAGATTTGATAATTTGCTTTAGAAGCATTGTCGAGTAAAGTATATTATTATTTATATTTTTTGCTTGAAGGCAGTTACAATGCGTATATCGTATAAAATTCGATAATTATAGAAAATAATCATGACAAGCGCACTCGGTAAATATCGCGCCCTACGTAGAACATCGTACAGCTGTTTTAACTTTATTAAGTCTCAACAGCGATGTATACTTACGATTTCCCTCCGACAGAAATCGAAACCGGGAATCAGCACGCAGTATCAGAGACTCTACTCCTGGGCCACACGATACACGCGAAATTAGCTTGTCAATATCATACGTAGCGAGTCCATCTGTTCAGTGAAAAACATATTTTGGTTAAATTCGTTTTAATTTTTTTACGTGAGGAAAATTTTGAAAAGTTGTATATATATATATATATATATATATATGTGTGTGTGTGTGTGTGTGTGTGTGTGTGTGTGTGTGAGAGAGAGAGAGAGAGAGAGAGAGAGAGAGAGAGTGTGTGTGTGTGTGTGTGTGTGTGTGTGTGTGTGTAAAATAATCAAATTGACTGATAAGTAAGGGATGATTCTATTTGAGATCATTAAAATCTCACTGTACACCCACAAAGTATGCTCATGTAAGTGCAAACATAGATTTATACAAGGATTTTTATAAATCCCTAAGAGAGCTCAATGTATAATAATTAATAAATTAATTATATACAATATTAATTTTCAAAAAAAGAAAAACCCTCATTTGACTTTAATAAATTTATTTCGACCAGAGACTCGAATATAAGTCTTGTCTCATCAGATAGTATTTACAGAAGAGTGAGAAAATCGAACAGAGAAAAAATATCTCTAATGAAAATGATCTCTTCTCATACGCCCACATAAAAAAAACTTATTCACATAATAATAGCAACATTGCGTGTGTGTGTGTGTGTGTGTGTGTGTATGTGCGTGTGCGTGTGTGTGTAATATATATATATATATATATATATATATATATATATATATATATATAGAGAGAGAGAGAGAGAGAGAGAGAAAAGGGTATGAAACACAAAATATGCTGTTAAAGTAAACATATTTTATATCATATTCATAGCTAATATTAAACTATATTTCAATTAATAAAAATCATCTTCAGAGCTTGTTTTTACTCCGGACTCATCGAGGAAGATTATTTTTATAAATCGAAATATTGTTCAATATTTTCACTTTAACAGCATATTGTGTGTTTTCATATCCTTTTATCTATACTTATACCGTCGGATTCATTTCCTTTCTCTTAACATATATATATATATATATATATATATATATATATATATATATATTTGGGAGAATATGTGCTTAATTGAAGTCGAACCTAATTTTTGAAAGTTAATTCATTAATAATTAATTAGGCGGGATTACCTATTTAAATGTAAGGCTAAACAAATCGAGAAAAACCAATCTCTGTATGTACATTTCGGCCTATTAGGCCTCATCAGCAGAGCTATAGATACACACGGGGCGGTCTTCGTATCTATAGCTCTGCTGATGAGGCCTAATAGGCCGAAATGTACATACAGAGATTGATTTTTCTCGATTTGTTTAGCCTTACATTTAAATAGGTAATCCCGCCTAATTAATTATTAATGAATTAACTTTCAAAAATTAGGTTCGACTTCAATTAAGCACATATTCTCCCAAATATTGTCGGCTGAAAATAGCCATATTCACAAATATATATATGTGTGTGTGTGTGTGTATGTGTGTGTGCTTAATTGAAGTCATACCTAATTTTGAAAATTAATTAGTTAATAATTAATGAATTTAGGCGGGCATATATTCATTAATTATTAACTAATTAATTTCCAAAATTAGGTATGACTTCAATTAAGCACATATCCTCCAAAACTTGTCGGCTAAAAAGGCCATATAAAAAATAAACACATTGTTTACTTACTTTCATATATATATTAGTTTTCTTTAAACCTTCTGACAACGTGATTATTCTTGCTCTTATTTTGAAATACAAGTCCTGAAAAGATTGACAAAAAGTTTATTTCTTTGTATAACAACGGTCACTAAACATCTGGTTTAAATATACAAATACAGTAAACATAACACTAATACTAATACTAACATTTTAACATGTTAACAAACAAACAAAAAATGGCGTGCGCAGAAGTTAGACGCTGTTCTAGAAAATATATAGAAAAAAAAGAAAAAAAATGCCCTCAGAATTTGAGATCCTGACAGACCATCCCACACAAGCAAGAAGACCGGATTTTGGTTGCTATAAAGAAGGAAAACAAATTCTGGACCATATTACCTTTAGGCACCCCTTTTTGATCTCAATTAAGAAAGAACATGTTTTTCATTTACACCGTCAATATCCGGTTGTTTGTTAGGGTTAGGGGTTAGGGTTAGGGGTTAGTTTTATAATTTAAAAAATAAATCTAAAAATCGTCTGTTAAAACAACCGGATATTGATGGTGTAAATAAAAAACATGTCCTTTCTTAATCGAGATCAAAAGGGGGTGCCTAAAGGTCATATGGTCCCAAATTCTGTCTGAATAATGCGTGGCTCTCAGACACTGGAAAACAAAACAAATAGAAATACCAGGACCTCGCACGATAGCTGAAGGAGTGAAATATAATCTTCCCCCATAAAATACACACGCTTGATTGATAAACTCATTGATTGATTTTGACGACTAAGATTATTTTTAGCCTAGAGGTTAGGGAATCGCGTTCATATTTATATTTTTTGTGTAAGTAAAGTCGGTGGAGTGGCCTATTATCGTTATCAACCGGACGGTTAAGAAGTCTATCCTCTTTTCACTAGCGCTAAACCAATAGATTGTTCTTGTGTCTGAGGTGGCGCACCACACCTACCATCAGATACCTTTACTGCATAGGTCGAAATTGTGCAACACGTGCGCTGAGTTGGCGAGGGCCGGTACTGAACCCGAAACCTTGTGAGCCTTAGGCGGATACTCTACCGAGCTAAACCGGCCCTCGTTTATTAAGTTTGTTGGTTGTTTTTTGTTTTTTTTTTTTTTGGTGGGGGTTACACAGTGCGATCGAATCATTTTTAAACAATTATTTGACTCATAGATGGAACCCTAATAGGTACTACCACTCTGGGTTAGGGTGCACCTGGGAGTAATAGCAACGAAGCGGTACTTCACACTCTCCAGATTTCCTGAATTGGAGCCTCACCATCAGATGTAGTTTAGTGCCATACCCTGGACACCCCCTTTGTGTGTGTGGGTGGGGTGGGGTCTTACCCCTCTGCAAGGAATAGAGCATTTTCTAATCCTGCCAACACAAATACTGCATAATAATTGGGACGTCCCATCGTGGTGCAATGGTTAGCAAGCAGATCCATTACTACCAAACAGCGAGTTTGGTCCTCGATGGATGCCCCTACCCAGGACACTCCCTGTTGGGGATTGGTTTCTTACCCCATCTGTAAGGGATATTGTCAGCATATTCTAAGCCTTGCCGACAGGACGTACACACACAGATACTGTATGATAATGTAGGGGCGTCCCATTGTAGTGTAATGGTGAGCAAGTGAGTCTCGCAGATCAATTACTAATACATAGCAAGTTCAATTCTCGCTGGATGTCCCATAATTACGATCTTGTCACATCTTCTCTTGGCGAACGGGTTGAGTAAATACTACCTGAATAATAATGTCCAATAAGTTCGTTCCCTTTGGTTTATGAAATCAAAGTAAAAATGAAATCTCAAGGAGAAATCTACATGAAACTGAGTAAGCCACTGTTGACATACTATTTAAATTTTTTAGATGAGGCTTGATAATTTGGATTATTTGGATTATTCGGACTATTGTCCTCATCTTTATTGTTATCTACACTATTTCTCTGAATTTTTTAGATGAGGCTTGATAATTTGGATTATTTGGATTATTCGGACTATTGTCCTCATCTTTATTGTAATATGCACAACGTTTCGTTCGATGTGCCCCCCCCCCTCGAACTTCATAATGACATGAAATACTTAACACAGCTTAACAGCTTGTATCCGGTTATGGTTAACGGAATGATAACAGTCTGACCCCGTGTTTTGAATAAAGGGTTCGGTTCGAAGTTCCATGAATGCTCCCGAGTTCGAAGAGAAGGTTGCTAAGTTCGAGAAGAGCCCCGAGTTTAACAAGAAGTACCTGAAGAAGGCCGGAAGGTACATTGGCCGAAACGTTGTGTATATAACAATAAAGATGTGTCCAGATAATCCAAATAATACACATTTGACATGTTTGATCCTACACTGCACCTTCTCCATAACTTGCATAAATCTTGCGTACAAACTGTATGTATACAGAAAACATTTATTTTTCTCCGTTTTGTATATTATAATTGCAATATCACCGAACCGAAATGTCATCAGAGACATCTGGAGACAGGTGTGTTATGTAATGACCTGAAAATGACCTCAGTGTGTCAGATACAGGTTGAGGAAATGCATGTGACATCGAATACACCTTGTAGTATTTGTCCCATAAACAAAATGTTACGTACCGGAACATTTAAAGTGAAGTTATATCGATTCAAGCACGTGGTGTAATGGTTAGAGTCATAGGAAATGGACTCATCAACTCGAGTTCAAATTCTAGGCGAGTCTGTTTACATTTCGCATAGTGATTGGGAAACGTATGCATCCAACTACTCTCCCTCCAGCTATGGGTAAATAATTGGACAGATTGGGCTCTTTAACCTTGCCTAGATAACTAGTCGAGAAGGAAAACCTGTTTACCTCTGCGTAAGAAATTGACCTTGTGTTTATATTTAAGGGGTATATATATATATATATATATATATATATATATATATATATATATATATATATATATCCCTTCACTTCATTTATTTATGTTTTTGCTCTCATATACAACATTTCACTTTTTTCTCCAGACCGTCTCATATACCTTGAAAAAGGGTGAATGTTCACCCGAAATGTCAAAATGGATCAAACCAGGAACAGAACAACAATTGAATATTAAAATTCTGATTTTTGTTGTTTTTCTTGTTTTTTTTGTTCTGTTTTTCTTGTTTTTTGTTCTTTTTTCCAATGCTTCAAAAGACCAAAAAAACAACGTTCACAAGAACAAAGTTTATACATAACACACACACACACACACACACACACACATATATATATATATATATATATATATTATATATATATATATATATTGATTCAAGCTCTCCGTTGTAAGATTTTTATAACAAAAAAAGTGATATTGTATTTTTTATTGAAATTTATTAAAATTTGTTTAATTTCGAATATTATCAAAAGATTCCGAAGAAATCGGTTCTATTCATTTTAGGTTACGTTACATTTCGAGAATATCTAATGAGAAATTGCCATTCTTGAACTTTCTCAGCCGTGAAAGCGGTGTTCAGTAAATTCTTGTACCTTAAAAAAATTAATTAACTGATAGATGGGTTTGAAAAATGCTTTATTATGAATCAACTACATCATTTAGAATTTGATTGAAAGTGTTACTTTCTTTATTGTTCTCTCACCACAAGAATTCATAAATATATGAATCTAGAACATCTGCTTGATGAATTAACCCTAACCAGTGTACGGCGGAGTGTTCTGAAATTTTCCAACCTAGGTTGGCGAAATAAAAACAATTCTTAATGATATAGTTGCCTCACTATAAAGCATTATTCAAACCTATCTATCGCGTAATGGTCTTTTTTTTTAAGGTATAAAAATTTACCGAACACCGCTTCCACGGTGGAGAAAATTTAAGAGTGCCAAGAAATTCCCTCGAAAGAAGAAAAGATGTCCGATTGGGGTGGTTGGCTAATAAACGTCACGGAGATCCGTGCTGTCGGCACGACTCGATGATGATGATGATGATGATGATGATTAGAACGTGACTTGACACGGAAATGTAATGGCTACCAAAGAAAATCGGTTCGTTAAAAAGATTTTTTTTTAAATATTTTGACGAATAATGTTGCTTGCTTTCCATTATGAAGAACCTCCTCTCCTCAGGGAATTCATCAAATTCAAAATTAATTAATTTTTCATGTAATTAGACGGCGGTCCCGTCAACTACACAACTACAAAGCGCAAATGATCTCTGACTTTTCTTACTGTCGTGATACGTGGTAAAATGCTTTATTGTGAGTCATCTACATCATTAAGAATTTGATTGAAAGTGTTACTTTCTTTGTTCTCTCGACACAAGAATTCTTAAACGTATGAATCTAACGTATCATCAATCTGTTAGCAAATCTGTTTGAATGAATTAACACTAAACCTAACTCTAATCAGTGTACAGCGAAGTGTTCTGAAATTTTCCAAATTACGTTGGCAAAATAGTAAAAAAAAAGTAAAGTTGTCGGGGTGGCCTAAAGTCGGTATCAGCTAGTCAGCAAGGGAGTCTATCCCTTTTCAATAGCGCTAGACAAAAGAGATTGTTTTAGCATCTGAGGTGGAGCGCCACACCTACCATCAGCTCCTCATTTTACCACACAGATCCCTGTGCTACTCATACGAGTTGGCGAGGACCGGTATCGAACTAGGAACCTTGTGGTTTCTAGCCGAACGCTCTACCGACTGAGCTAACCCGGCCCCTTTGGTTAAATAGTAGAGCATATTTGGTACGGCAACTGGTCGATGAGCAGAGGGGCCCCTGTGTTTAACTTTTGGGCAGGAACCGCCACCATATAAGCCATAATTTCAGATTCATAATTTCCGTCTAGGACGGCTCTTGAGGAATGTGAACATAAAATTTATCCCAGACATTTCGTCACTGGGGGTCTTTAAAATGTGTGGACATTGAACTTTCAAGTTTGCGCGATTCGAATTTTACGGTTTTCTTAAACTTTCGACTCAGAGGCATTTGAGATTCTAGCCATGTAATAAACCACTCCATACACACACATATATATGCATATACATACATTGATGTATTTATCCGTTTTGCTAATACTAAGTCATCGTTTTGCACATATCTGAAGCTCGCTCGTAAATTTTAGCTCATAACACAGCAAAAAATCGACCGATTGACAGTTCGTAACTCAGAGCACTTGTAAGTTGGAACACTCATCAGTCAAGACACCACTGTAATCACCATGGTCGCAAGAAATGTATCATTTTATATGTGAATAATAGACGAGGCTGTTTTTATATAAGAGAAAGCGAGAGAAGTTTAAAGAAGTTAATTTAATAAGAATAATTCAATACTTCAATGTAATTGGGACGTTGTTACAACTGCTCTTATAAAGAAATAATCAGACACAAGATTATTATTAAAATTAGCAAAGAAAACACCCTCCAGGCGGTGTAAATATTAATTTTTACCACCATGTTTCATAAAAAAATGTAAGCATATCTTTGAAATCTTTTTCTTTTTTTTTTTTTTAGACATAAAAAAAATAGTTTTGCTGTCAAAATTCAAATTAATATTTTCTTTCTAATAAAACCAATTTTCTATCTGGTAAATTCAAATTAATTCAAATATTTAAGGTTTTTATTTTGGTAGGTGGCAAAACTGTTCTGTTTTGATTATCGTCTGTCGTAAAACAAAATTTTATGACAGGCGATAATCAAAATTGGCTGGTTTTTTTTTTCAATGTATAATAAAATATAAACCTTTATGTAGAAGAACATTATGTGACTTGTTCTCATAAAACTCTATACTTATCTATATCTATAGATAATTTTAAATATATATTAAAATAAAACAAACTATATATAAATCAATAATACCGGACATGTAGTTATTAAAACTTGTTTTTAAAAAACAATGTGGACAGTTTAATGCTGTTGTAAGATTTAAGGTTATATATAAATTATAACTGGTTGAAACAAACAACTCCGACACGAGTGTTGAACATAACAATATGGACTTTAATAAAAGCACATGGAGAGACCTTTACGACATGAAGTACATATACATGAAACGAGATACATAGTGGATAATATACGTATATAGAAAAGAGATAAGATACAAAAGAGTTACATAGAGGATATGTTTAGTTATAGAGAGTCCATAGACTAAAGTCACTTACTAGTGGCAGTGTTTTGGGGGGTGAAGAACCCCCACACAGGGAAGGTGTAAACAATTTTCTAACCCATAGTTGTCAATTCCCGAGAAGCAAGAAAGTGAGAGAGTTTGAAACAGGCGCTTAAATAGAACAGACCCCTAGTGGTCAAAAAACGGGAACCCAGAGGGAAGATGACTCTTCCAGGCAAAGGGCAGACAACCCAACACTGTATACTTAATTCATGAGTATATGTAATACAGGGTTGTTCTATATTCTATGTATTAATGATTTTTACTATAAGTATACATTGATACACTTTTACAATTCCTAAGAGTATTGTGACATAAGCAGTGACTTCGTTTCGGTTACAGAAAGAGACACCGAATCTCCATTATAATAAGAGATATTTGTAAACCTTTATTTTGGTTGATACAGATTTCGTAACCAGAGGATCAAAATCAATTATAACGAAGCCCTCGGTGCAACGTGTTTACTGACCGCTCTTGATATGTTTCTCCCCCGAGCGTTTCTCTCTGTGTAGAAGCGATAACTCCCTACCGATTATGTCCCTTTGTTTGATCGCCTTAGCAGACGTGCAATGCTGAAATGATTGACTGGCCAATAATAATTGAATTAGTGGAAATGACGCTGAAGATAATTTAGATTGGTATGTTAAGGAGTTGAATTTACCGACATGTTACTTATTCTTTATTAGTAACTAGACTATCCGTGGGCCAAGATGATATTCATGATTCTGTATTTGAGGAATATATAATACATCTATATATATAAAAGAAAGTTTGGTATGTACGTGTCGACTTATAACTCAAAAACTAGATGTTATTCAGATTTGAAATCGTGCATACATCTTGACACCCTTATAACTAAGAAACACGCCAAATTTGGTTATTGATTTTTTACTGATTAAGGGATATAATTAATTAATTAAACAAAAGTTAAACGATTTGCGATAATCGTAGCATAGCTGCTGCTAGTAATATAAAAAAGATTAACTGGCTGCTGCCTATATCAGCCGTGATTTAAAATGGCGCCGCTGCTAGTATATATATATATATATATATATATATATATATATATATATATATATATATTGTGTGTGTGTGTGTGTGTTTGAGGAATATGTAATTTATATATAGGAAAATATAATCTACATATCAATACTCGTGTTCCTTAATTATATTAACAATTATTAGTTACGGTGGTGTAATATGTCTAATTATATGTTTTCAGGATTACAAAATATGAAAATATATTAATTTTAGTGATTTAAATCTAAACCAAGTCTAAATCAAGTCTAAACACCAGTTTATAAACCAAAACACTACCCTAAACAATTCCATTTGGGGTAGGTTTTTTCCTGGATTATCATTATTAGAATCGCATTTTACATATAAATAGCATTATATTAGGGGTGGGTAAATGGGGGTCGAATTTTGGGGATGAGAGTTTTCTATGGCCATTTTTGCTACTGATTATGATTTTTTGAGATATGACGTCATTTTAGGTTGGTTTTCAAAATGGCGACTGAAAGCCGCTATTTTTTCAAAGAAAATTAAAAATTTTAGGAGTTACGGTGGTGTAATATGTCTAATCATATGTTTTCAGGGTTACAAAATATGAAAATATATTAATTTTAGTGATTTAACCAACTCTTATATGTTTTATTATGTAGTCTAAGTCAAAACTATTTAATTATATCCAGCTTTTTTATGCTAATTTATACCAGAGGGTCATAAATTGCAAATAGTCATTCTAATATATGTAAAATGACAGAAAGAAAATCAAGAAGTGAAAGCATAATAGAACATTTTGGTTCTATATACACGGAGATTAAAGGCCATAGAAAACACTCGTCTTATTTAATTTTTAGGAAAAAGTATTCATTTGCCCACCCCTAATTATATTACGGAAACTCCCGAAGTAAAATACAATTCTAATGATATTATCTCTTTTGCAGAACTACCCGAAACCTTTGAGACGCTAGGGTTAGGGTTAGGCTACTTCGAAAATTTCCGTAATCTAATGCTATTTATACGTAAAATGCGATTCTAATGCTATCATCTCTTACGCGCTATTCTGCATTTGTACACCAATCGTTTTATAGTCGTTTTCCGTTCCAAGACCGTTTCGATACGAAGTCGGGAAAAATTCCAATTTCACCAAACTCTCAAAATCTAGGAGTCACCTGATAGCTAATCCATATCCAATCCATTATCCACTGAAACGCTCGGCCCAGAAATTATTTTACCCTAGATGGGTTTAAAATCCATGGCTCAAGATCATTATATTTTATGTCTCTTCGGTGTCCCCTGGATTCAGCACATCAAATCTGATTTTGGTCCGCACGTTCTGTCTATACACCGCTTTGTAATGTTATCTATCATTATCATTTCAGAAAACAAAACGTTTTTTATAGCCGTTTTCAGCTGTTCCCGACCGTTTCTTAAACGAACTCACAATTCCCTTACGTCACATCCTTTGAGTGATCGTCAACAAATGTGCGGTCTCTGTGGATATCGTGCCGCGTCTGATCGGAATTTACACTATTAAAAAAAATCCATCAGAAAAGGATCGAAATATAAAACGAAACAAGCGGATTTACATCACAAAAGATCCATCAAGAGAATTCGTAATAGAAATCCAATCCCATTTTCTACTCCGTGTTTTCTATGTACCACCCACTCGTCCCATGTATAGATCTGAAATTCTTCCGAATGTATTATTTCTTCAAGCTCGTAAGCACGTGAAAGTATTAGTGGTAATATATATATTTACCAACCCCTCCGCACGAGCAGGATGTAACACAAGGTCAATTTCTTAAGCGGAGTTTAACAGGTTTGAATTCAGAGTTTTCCTTCTAGACCGGTTGCCTAACTAAGGTTAAATAAGCCAGTCTGTCCTACTATTTATCCATAGCTGGAGGGAGAGTAGGATTCATACCTTTCCCAAGGGTATTAGCGCTAAGTGAAATGCAATTACCACATCCAGGATTTGAACTCGGGACGACGAGTCCATTTCCCATTACTTTAACCATTACACCACGCGTTTCCATTATTAGTGGTAATATATGGTTTTGATTTCGCGGTTATACAGCACACACACACACACACACACACACACACTCATTACATCAACCAGCTTTACGCAGATACTGGATGTTGGGCAGAGGACCTGCCAGAGGCAATGAATGATAAGGACAGTTAGCGAGAGATTGCGATGGATATCCGTGCTACAACAACTATATATATATATATATATATATATATATATATATATATATAATATATAGAAGGCCGAAATAAATTTATCATTTGCGGAATTCCTAAGAGATTTCATTTTTTGCTTATATATATATATATATATATATATATATATATATCAGCCCCTCCGCGCGAGTAGGATATGAAACATTTTTTCACCGGAGTTTGACATGTTTGAATTCAGAGTTTTCCTTCTCCTAGACTGGTTATCTAGCCCTATTTAAAGAGCACAGTCTGTCCTACTATTTACCCATAGCTGGGGGGTAAATAGTTGGATTCATACCTTTGTCAAGGGTATTCATGCCATGTGAAATGCAAACAGTCTCGTCCAGGATTTGAATTCGTTTCACCGTGTTCATCGCCCATGATGATAAGCATTACATCACGCGCTTAGATATAAAGATTTACCCACGGTTTAAATTTAAACCATAGGTAAATTATACAATATGGTACCTATTCACAAAATTTAAGCAAATTTCAATATTATTAAGACACCCTAACGAAACCCATAACTAGAGTTTTGGAACCTCTATTATCACGGGGGGGGGTCTATTAAACCAACAAAAAAGAATCAACCCAAATTTATAGTAAAATTTAACTAATTTAGACTTTTCATCTATGATAAACCATCACTTGAATTGTGTTAACAAGAATTATTAGTTAACTAACTTAAAAGCCGCCCTATTGAGCGGCATTTAAGCAAGTAAAAGTAAAGTAGGTCGAGTGGCCTATTGTAGGTATCAGCCTAACAGCGAGGGAGTCTATCCTCTTTTCACTAATGCTAGACCAGGGAGATTTTTTTTTTTTAGTCTAAGGTGGAGTGCCACACCTACTACCAGCTCCCTACCTACTTTACCGCACAGAAGCTGCGCTACTCATACGAGATTTGAGATTTAAAAGAATATACACAACGTTTATTCTATGGATGAGTAAAAGATTTAGTTGAAAAAAGTTTCATGTCAATATCTCGATTATCTTCTTTTTTTCTTTTTCTTTTTAAAAAAAATATTTTATACCGAATAACCTATGCCAAACAAACCGATTGACACAAGTTCAAAAATCTTGACTCATTTAAAAAAAAACACTGACCTTCCGTGACCTTTAACCTTTAACCAATCGCAGGAGAGCGGACCAATCTCCAGAAAGTGTAGGTCGGCTAAATAAGTATTTGAAAAGACCTAAAGTGGACAGGATGTAGTTCTTATCTACCGCAGAGCATGTCGCCCAATCTGTACACAGATCGATAAATCAATAACAGTGTTCTCTGAATATTTATAGCACTAGAAACTAGATTATTTGCAAATACACATAGAAACATAGATACTCGACACATTACTTGGCGACAACAAAATATGGGCAATTACTCGGGTCTGATATCAACTTCCCGTAATTCACCAGTTATATTTTTATGATTTATTATCGACTAGAAGCGGCTACCCAGCATCGCCTGGGTAGAGGGGGAACTACCTGCGTTGACTTGTTTACTTTTGAGATTTACAAATGCTGGACATTTTTAAGCAGAATTTCAATGCTATTTCTATGTATATTTTGATTTTTTAAAATCTTTGAATATAAATGAAAAAATCTGCATAATTTTTGCACAAGAAGTAAGAACAGGTGATATTTAATGTGTATTTATATCTATTTTGTCGTTAATTGTTTTATTTTCATAGTTTCATCCGGACATACATGCATATATACATACACACCCACAACCCTTTATATATGTATGTATGTATGTACGTATGTATGTATGGATAGATGGACGGTTGGATGGTTGGTTGGTAGTTTGGTTGGTTGGGTTTTACGGCATGACAACTCTTGTTGGGTTATTTTATGCCAAAGAGGTTTTGTTTTATTCATTCTAAATGGCATTCAATTTTTTTCAAGCTTAATCTTTAAACAAATTTTAAAATTCATTTTCTTCTATTTAACCCAAAGGTGGGACCCTAATAGGTACTACCACTTCAGGTCAGTGTGGACCTGGGAGTAATGATGATGAATAGGTACTCCATATTCCTCAGAGCTCAAGAATTGAAACTTCACCATTAGATGCAGTTTAACGTCATACCCATGACACAGTAATGTTGTACTGTGATGTATGTTTTCTCTTATGAAGCTTGAGGCGGGAGCAGACTGACCATGAAACCAGGAGCAAGATTACTCCCAGGTCAACTCTTACTCAGAATGATATCTGTTAGGGTCCTATCTATTAACCAAGTCAAGTTTATCAACTAATTCTCTTTTAATGAAAATCTCTGCCAGTGAAGACAACCTGTCTTTTAGCATTGTTGATTTTAACACGTTGCTTACGTTTGCCCAAATGGCAGTTTCACCTCACTGACGTTGCCACATTTCCTTTATTGCATCAGTTTTGAAAGTATTGCTGGTACACGTTGTGGGCTAATAATGTACAACGCCTTTGTGCAATAATATAATACCATCACGTGTACGGCAATGGTAAATTGACTGTGTTATGTGTTGGTACACATTTAGCATATGTATTTATCTGCAATGTATTTATGACCTGTATCTATTTCATATGATAATACCAATATGTAATATAAATGATTTGTAACGGGTTATAATTCATATAAACAAATATATATATATATATATATATATATATATATACTATACTATACTATACTATTAGTAAACTCTTGCGGTAAGAAAAAAACGCAAATAATTTGTTAGTAAAAATATACTACAAAACCTTTCCTGTGAAGAAATGAAAAAAAAAAAAAGAGAGTCACACGAACCAAAAATAATCGATTAACACTATAACACTTGGCCAAAAGATATATATATATATATATATATATATATATATATATATATATGCTGCTAGGCTGTGAATGGATTCCTATTTTTGTTTTAGTTTATATCACTTTTTTGAATAAAAGTTCTAGTTATTACATTGAACCCTTTCCGTCCACTAAAGACGATGGCATAGTATAAATTTTAAAAAATTGCATCTGAGCAAGTGTCTCTGCAGGACAATTGTTGAGTGATAGTCTTTGGTGCACTGAATGCACACAAACTCTGATGCTTTCTGGGGCTGCTGGCTTTTCTCTCTCTTTCCAGCTCTCTTTGCTGTCAGGGCTACTCTCCTCTCTGTTTCAACCCTTGCTTAACTTTCAAGCGCCAGGCAGCTCTATTTTTTGCATCTACCTCCCACATGTTTGTCAATATGGCATATCCTCATAACTCTCCTGCAGACATCTTTAAATCGTAGGCGTGGTCTACCAACCGATCGTGAGCCTTTTACTAATTCGCCGTACAAAAGATCTTTTGGGATGCTTCCATTTTCCATTCTCCTGACATGTCCAAACCAGCGAAGGCGCCTCTCACAGAGAATGGAGAACATGCTGTTCATGTCGGCGCAATCCAGCACGACTGTGTTGGGCACTTTATCCTGCCAGCGAATGTGCAGTATACGTCGTAGACATCGGAGATGGAAACTATTGAGTTTCCTTTCGTGGCTTGCATATGTTGTTCACGCTTCGCTACTGTAGAGGAGTGCACCGAGAACACACGCTTTATAGAGACGCAGCTTGGTTTTCTTGGTGAGACTGGCATTATTCCAGACTCTCTTGCTCAGGTTGACACAAGAGCTGATGGAAAGTTATTCAATATTGCTCGCCTTCGTGCCAAGAGTAAAGTCAAGAAGGTCCTCATTCGTGAAATGTTATTTGCTGACAACACAGCCTTGACGTCACACACTGAAGAAGGCATGCAACAGCTTGTCAGTCGCCTCACTCATGCTTGTAAGTTATTACATAATTTTTCATAATTTCCACCTTCTTTAAGTAGTATATGTAGATACTACTATGTTATTATGAAAGTATATATTCTAAATATTGTTTTTAAAAAAGGAAGTGAAATATCTGCAATGATACATATATGTACCGCTACGTACATCATTAATATACATAGTGATACATATAGGGTGAACCATAATGATGGGACACATTTTAAATTCTATTTTCTCAGATTATAAAAACGACACAGAGTACTAAATATATTTATTACATAACTGATACATAGGAGTTTCACATGTGATCTAAGATTTGAATATTACATTAAGTTTGTATTATTTTCAGATATTGATTTTGGTGATCCTCATAATGCCGTAGAGCCCAAAAGAAATTGCATATGTAGTCGAAGATATCCATTGGCCATCCAGATCACCTGATCTAACCCCAGTGGACTATTCTCTGTGGTGTAACCTGAAAGATCGAGTATACGCAGGCAGGCTCCACACGACAGCGGAACTGAAAGAAAGCATCCGTAGAGAGATAACAGCTATTCCAGTTTATATGCTAAACCACACTTTACGTGATATGAGAAATCGAGCTCTCGAATGTTTTCGTCATGATGGTGACCGTCTCAAGGACATAATATTCAAATCTTAGATTACATGTAAAACGCCTGTGTACCAGTTAGGTAATAAATATATTTAGTACTCTGTGTCTCTTTTGTAATCTGAGAAAATAGCATTTAAATTGTGTCTGAAAAATTATGGTCCATCCTGTATACGTAGTCAAGGTGTTAAGTGTGATTTTATTAATTTCAACTTTTTAGAAGCTCCTTTCAAAACTGGCAATTAAGGCAGCAATTATTACGTGAATTCTAATGCTACAAGATTAAGTATGGAACAGATTCTTCAAAATGATGTTTTTTTTGTGGATTATTTGGATTATTTGGACTATTGTCCTCATCTTTATTGTTATCTGTACAAAGTTTCGGCCGATGTGCCCTCCGGTCTTCTTTAGGTATTTCTTGTCGGACTCGGGAGTCTTCTCGAACTCGGGAACCTTCTTTTCGAACTCGGGAACCTTCTTGTCATAATCGGGAGCCATCACGGAATTTTGAACCCAACTCTTTATTCAGCCCACGTGGGTATCCTGTTCTCATTCCGCTAACCATAGCTGGGTACAAGTGTTAAGCTGTATCAATTATTATTCTATGTTACTGCTGCCCCTGACCAGGATTGAACCTGCAGTCTAGAGATAACTATCAATTAGAACTGTTTTAAACCAACGCCTTTACCCACTATGTGTCCAATTGATTCCCTAATTATCAAGCCTCATCTCAAAAATTCAAAGAAATGATGTTTTTTTTTACCAAATCTGCTGCTCAAATTAGTGCGGCCTACGGTAAAAGCCATACACGCCATTGGCACACTATGCCACTGCCACTTGTATTAGATATTTTGTCATCGCAATAAATGATCTTCGATAAGTGAATATAAGTCAGGATTTCTCGGTGCTGAGTTTGGGATCGTCTCCAGAAATTACCGATATAAATAAACACTTGATCTTGTCAGGCCTGTTACTCTATTTTTAGGATTATTCAATTTCTTTTTATCTTTGATTTTTCTCATTCACTGAACCAATGAGAAAATTCTCAGTTCATTTCTTTATATCCGCTAAAAATATTCGGACCATATTACCTTAAGGCACCCCTTTTTGATTTCGATTAAGAAAGGACATGTTTTTCATTTACACCGTCAATATCCGGTTGTTTGTTAGGGTTAGGGTTAAGGGTTAGGGTTAGGTATTAGTTTTATAATTTTTTTAAATCTAAAAATCGTCTGTTAAAACAACCGGATATTGACGGTGTAAATAAAAAACATGTCCTTTCTTAATCGAAATCAAAAAGGGGTGCCTAAAGTTCATATGGGCCAAATCTTCTTCATTTTTTCCTGTTTTTTTTTCTTCGTTTTTTGTTTTTTCATGCCACGATATATTCTCTCTCTTTAAGATGTCTTGTATATGTTCTTCATAAATTTTTTGTTTGCCAATCTATGTAGTTTTTTTTTTTTGTGGGGGACATACTTTTTTCGTCCCTTCTCTCTCTCTCTCTCTCTCTCTCTCTCTCTCTCTCTCTCTCTCTCTCTGACATAACATAACATAACATATTTTTTATCTTTAAAATATCTTGAATATGTTTTTCATAATGTTTTTGTTTGGCAATCTATGTAGTTTTTTTTGCCTTTTGTACTTCTTTCGTCCCTTCCCTAAGTTTTCTCTCTGTCTGTCTGTCTGTCTCTCTCATGTCGCAGCATACTCATTCTCTTAAAAGGTCTTGAATATGGGTTTCTTGAAGTGTTTGGCAACCTATGAAGTTTTTTATTTTGTTGTTAGATTTGGAGTGTTGAACAGATTTCGTCTCTCTCTCTCTCTCTCTATCTCTCTCTCCACATACTGTCGGATTGATTTCCATATATATATATATATATACACTTTTCCATAAAACTATCAATCCTATTTACCTTATTCATGCCTCATTAATATCATGCAAAATAATATTCTATATACATGCTCCAAAAGAAAATACACCTGTGCGAACAACAAAGTTTCATTGTATATATAAGGGGTGTCAAAAAAAAGTATCGAGATTTTTTGTACTTTTTGACACACCTTGTATTCTGAAAAAATTAACGTTCCATTCATTGTTCATTTCCATAAATGCAGCTTTAATCTGGATATCTTAAATACATTAAAAATAAGCGGCTAATTTGCTTCTTAGGACGTTCACATTACTTTGGTTTCCATGTTCATTTTTTCAAAGTTTATTGCCCTTATAAGCGCATAAACACTCCCGAATTTTGATTAATTTGACTGCACATCCCACATTCTCTGAAATGGTGCAATCATTTTACACTTGTAACCGGAAATTCTACGTGTCTTATCTGTCGTAGGTTTATGGTGTGTACATCAGTGGTTTCAACCTTTCTCTGATTTCATCAACCCCCGTCCCTCTGTTGAAGAGATTAAAATGTTCAACACTAATCTAAAGTTAATGGTATGTTTCGTTGCCATAAATAAACTTAAATAACAACGAAAAACAAGTATTATTTGTATTATTCTGACTATTGTCCTTATCTTCATTGTTATCTGTACAAGAATCTGTATTTCTTGTCGGACTCGGGAACCTTCTTGTCGTAATCGGGAGTCATCACGGAACTTTGAACCTAACCCTTTATTCAGTCTACGGGGGTATTCAATTGGACACAAAGTGACAGTTATCTCTAGACTGCAGGTTCAATTCTGATCAGGGACAGCAGTAACATAGAATAATAATTAACACAGCTTAACACCTGTACCCCAGCTATGGTTAGCGAAATGAGAACAGGATACCCCCGTGGACTGAATAAAGGGTTAGGTTCAAAGTTCCGTGATGACTCCCGATTACGACAAGAAGGTTCCCGAGTCCGAGAAGGTTCCCGAGTCCGACAAGAAATACATGAAGAAGACCGGAGGGCCCATCAGCCGAAACGTTGTACAGATAACAATGAAGATGAGGACAATAGTCCAAATTATCTAAATCATACTAAAAAACATAATTTTGAAGAATCTGTTTCCTACTTAATTTTGAGCAATAATCCGAAATAATACAAATAATACTAATTATCAAGCCTCATCTAAAAAATAAAAAAATTAGAGAAATAACAAAAAAACAAAAAAAAACAATTACTACACATTGATCCAGAACAAAATGTATTGAATGGGGCCAGAACAGGATAGAAATCTCTTACTTTTGGTCACAGATAATACGTCATCCATGAACAAAAGAAAGAAATGTTCTAAAATCATCAGATATTCTAAAAACAGACAAACTTTGCCCAGGAGGTCCAGGAGATCAACCACAACTTAAGTTGAGGGGTGGTGTATGAAGACATCAGATACAAGTTCTGTGGAAGTCGCTCATATAATTCAATAGCTGGCCAAGAATTTCTTTTGTTTTTTTGTTTTTGTTTTGTTTTTTCTTTTTTTTATTGATGCAAATTGCTTGGTATATTCATTCCAGCAATTTAAAGAATATTTATATTAAGATACTTCTTATTGGGCTTCTTAACTATGTCATTCATCAGTTCAGTTTGGTTTGGCTGTGTTGCTTTGTGTTACGATATATCAACCTTTTTCGAGTCATTTAATGCTGAATCAAGCCCTTTTTGTTAAACAAAGGGCTCAGATTACTTACAGTACCAGCTGCTGCTTAAGTGGTCACTAAGTATTGAACAGGCTAACCACTGTACTAGATTTGGTGATCTAGTGGCAACTGGTACTGTAATGTGTGTTGGCTGGTTGTTTGTTTTATGGCATATCAACCCTTTTCAGGTTATTTAATGCTGAATAAAGTCATTTTTGATAAATAAAGGACTCAGTTTGCTTACAGTACAGGCTGTTGCTTAAGTAATCACCCAATTAAGTACTGAACAGGCTCATCACTGCTTAACTTTGGTTTATCTAGTGGGAACTGGTGCTTTCAGTGTGACTAGACCATAATGTTTATTGGCTGGTTGTTTATTTTGTTTTATGGCATATAAACACTTTTTGGGTCATTTAATGTTGAATCAAGTCATTTTTTGATAAACAAAGGACTCAGGTTGCTTTTAGAACATACCATTGCACAAGTGGTCCCCCAATTAAGTACTGGATAGGCTCATAGCTGCTTAACTTTGGTGACTAGAAATTCGGATAGTATCAAACATCCTTATTTCACCTAGGTATTCTTAAAGTTGTTAAAGTTGGTGGAGTGGCTTATTGTCAGCATCAGCTGGACAGTGAGGGAGTCTATCCCCTTTTCACTAGCGTTAGATAAGGGAGATTGTTTTTGTTGAGGTGAGGCACCACACCTACCGTCAGCTCACCACTTTATCGCACAGATCAGATTACCCAATCTGTACTACTCTTACACCGAGTTGGCGGGGACTGTTATCAAACCAGGAACCTTGCGATTCCTAGATGGGTGTTCTACCGACTGAGCTAAACCAGTCCCTAAAGTATACTACCATATAACACTGGGAAAAGTTTCAGATGAAATCTAAATCAATTTAATTTTTAATCAGTGGAAAATTTGAGCTTGATGATAATTGATTGATTTTAATGGCATGTCAACATGTCCAGGGTTATTTTAGGCCAAGGGGGTTAAGGAATGACGTTCATGGTACATTCGTATTTACATTTTTTGTGTAGTTGTTTCTTTAGAGTTTTTTTTTTTTTTCCTATCGAATATGAATAATTTTAAACAGATCTATTTTACCCATAGATGGATTTGCTGCATGGGCAACAGCTTATCCTCCGTAGGAACCCGCCCAGTCTATGTAGTTCAAGGAAAAAACAAAAACTTTTACACTACTCCATTGTCTCTCGTAGATGGAAGGCTGCCAACCATAGATGGGACCCTAACAGGTGCTACCAGTCCAGATCAGAGAGGACTTGGGGATAAGAGCAATGAAGGGGTGCTCCACACTCCCCATATATCCAGAACTGGAGCCTTAGATGCATTTAGTTTAGTACTCAGGACACGCCTTTTGGGGAGTGGGGTTGCCACTCTGCAGGGGATACAGTCAGCGGATTCTAAGCCCACCGACAGGACTAATGGTGGTGAGTACAGATTGTTATAATATTGGATTACTAGCAGGACCCGTGAACATCCCACAGTATGATAGTTTAATTATTACAACATTTGATATATTTATTTTTTTCTTCACTTTCTTTCTTTATAATAAACACGGAATGGTCCATTATTTAGCTGAGGTCACAACACTCATAAGAAATTAGAATTTGGTGGATAAGCAACATCAAATAATCAGGATTTACATTTTTGCATTTCATCTTGGGTTATTTGAAGGGTCTCATTTTTAACCAGAGGGTTTTTCGAGATGATAACGGTTGTACTTTTAAGAAACACGAGTATTAATATATAGATTTGGTTGATGAGGCAATTTTCATTTTCTACTGAATAAAAAAGTATGATGGTAAGTGTGTTTTCTAACTCTCATTGAAGCATCCATTTTTTAATATGAACTCGTCTTTTTCCTTTTTTTCTTTACCTTTTGTATCAGTTTTTTAGAGATTTTAATATAAAATCTCGTGACACCTCAGATTATTCTCTGGGGTGAATCAGGGTGTCATGACACCTCAGTTGAAAAGGAACATCGAAAAAGGAGTGTTACAAGGAGAAATAGAAAAGTCAGGTATGGCTGATCATATATGGAAGAGGCTCGTGGTATAATTGGTTTGGTTTGTTTTACAGCATATCAACCTCAGTGGGTCATTTAATGTCGACAAAGTTTTCAAATAAATGCATTCTTAATGGATACTCAATTTTTTTATAAACACATTTTACTATTTAACCCATAGATGGGACCCTAAAAGGTACTACCACTCCAGGTCAGAGTGGACCTGGGAGCAATGGTGATGAGGGGGTGCTCCACATTTCTCAGACCTCCTAAATTGAAACCTCAGCATCAGATAGAGTTTAACATCAGGTAGAGTTTAACATTCCCAGGACGAAGACCCTCAGCCACTGGCTTCTAGCACATCTGAGATAAAAAGGGTTGGGGCTTGCCATAAGGGCAATAGGTTGGGGCAATCATATAGGTGCAAGGGCTTGATTTGACTAACTGATTACGCATTATGGTCATCACCCACAGCCAACAGGTGACCCCCAGTGGGGAGTCTTACCTCCCTGCAGAGATGCAATTGGTGTATTCTAACACCCCAGCCAACGGGGCGTGATATAATTGGTATCATCGTAGGAAATGGATATGACCAGACGAGTTCATATCCTGGATTTGTCTGTTGTGCTAATACCCTTGGGAAAGGTATGCATCCGACTATTTTTCCTTCCATTTATGGGTATACTATAGCGGACTAAGTTTTTAACTTTGGTTAGGCTAATAGTAGGAAATCTTTGAATTTAAACCTGTTAAACTCTGCTTAAAAATAGACCTTGTGTCACATCTTACTCATGCAGAGGGGTTGGTAAATTTAAATATATATATATATATATATATTAAGAAATTTGAAAAAATAAGTGTTCCGAAAATAGCATGTATTTATTTATCGATGTTTAAACATTTCGGTTTCTTTAAACCTTCATCAGGATGTAACTTGGGGTGAAGAAATTGATGGATTTTTTTATAGATGACAGGAGATGAAAATCTTTTTTGTTGTGTATCTGTATTTGTTCAATATTTTCGGAACACCTGTTTTTTCAAATTTCTTAATATTGTCGGATTTATTTTCCATATTTACTCCCATATATATATATATATATATATATATATATATATATATATGGAAGAAAAAATGTAACCATGTATCCATGTGGGATGAAGTTAAAATAATAGATAGGGAAGAACATTAGAGAAGAAGACACCTCAAAGAAGCAGCACATATGTTGAGCTAATGACCTCTTGAGTAGACCCTCCGATCAATCAGGTGGTCACGTCAAGCCCTAGCACCTATATGACTGTCCCAAGCCTATTACCCATATGGCAAACCCCCCAACACTTTATCATATATATATATATTTACCAACCCCTCCGCACGAGCAGGATGCGACACAAAATCAATTTCTTAAGCAGAGTTTAACCGGTTTGAATTCAGAGTTTTCCTTCTCCTAGACAGGTTACCTAGCCAAGATTAAAGAGCTCAGTCTGCCCTACTATTTGCCCATAGCTGGAGGGAGAATTGGATTCATACCTTTCCCAAGGGTATTAGCACAGCTTTGTCCAGAAATTGAACTCTATTTCCTATGACTCTAACCATTAGAACACGCACCTCCACTTTTTATCATATAAGTGCTAGGTGGTGACTGAAGGTTTTAGTGTCCTGGGTATGACATTAAACTGCATCTAATGTGGAAATTCCAATTCTGGAGCTCTGGAGAGTGTGGAGTACCCCTTCATCGCCATTACTCCCAGGTCCACTCTGACCTAGATTGGTGGTACCTGTTAGGGTCCCATCTATGGGTTAAGTAGAAAAAATGAGTTTGAAAAAATGTGTTTAAAACTAATGAGTATAAAAAAAATTAGAATACCCATCAAAAATGAATAAATCAACACATCTTCAGTATAAAATAACACAACAAGGTTCAACATGCTGTAAAATTCAACCAACCAATACATATGTATCTGAAAAATCTCTGGGGTGTCATGTCAGGAGTGTGCACTGTAAAACTTTACAGACTAAATTAGGGCTATATAAATTCAACAGAAGTTGGAGTTGGCATAGTTTACCAACTCCAGTGACATTGATCTTTTCATATGGTTCTTTTATTTAAAGATTACTTTTTCTTTTCTTTTTTTGGTCAGTACAGAGGTAAAAAAAAAAAAAAAAAAAAGTAATGGAGTCAGAACACAAAACCTCCAACTCTGACTCCTCTATTTTTGGCACCTCTGACAAAAACAAAAAAAAATATTCCCTTTTTGGCAGGACTGTTGGCGTCAGAACACAATACTTTTGACTCCAACTCCGACTCCTCTTTATGTAATTAATAAGTGATTATTGTTGATTGAGTTACCCACTTGGACTGTTTCAGTTGAAGGAACTCTTTGGCAAAAGAGTTAGAAAGTTGGTTGGCAACTGACTATATATATGACGGTTGTCCATCATTAGAGCAACTGCCATTAAACAGCCTATTGACATTGGTAGCAAATCAAGACCCAGTTGTGGGATAATTTATATTGTTTTGTGTTTTACACATTACCACCTATACTGTGTCTCAAGATGGTGAATCAACAGGTTTTACAATCACTACCAATTTTGGAAAACAGCCTATTGATATCTTCCACTCACCTTTTTGTGCATTTACATAATGTCCATTTTGCCTTTGAACTGATGCAAGATGCTGGACTGCCAGAACCTCAAGCCAGAGCTGAAGATATCGTCAACTGTGACCTGAAGGCAACATTGCATGTACTGTACAACATTTTCACAAAGATGCACCCGCCTCACTATGAGCTTCGGTTTGTGGGTGGTCCCACATTAAGCACCTAGTTCTATCTCCTGAGCTACGAGTCCATCTACTTGGCAGTGGTGATGGTCTTCACGGTGACTGAGTCTCAACACAGAAAGAAAGAAAAAAATAATAATAATCAACAATTATGGCCTAAAAATAAATGCAAAACCATGATTTTTCTATAATCTATTCACAAGGAATGTGCACTATATAACTCGACAGGCTAAACTAGGGCGATATAAGATGTAAATTCAACTGGAGTCGGAGATGGTAGAATTTTACCGACTCTGACTACAGTGACATTGATATTTTTACACATGGTTCTTTTATTTAAAGTTTAGTTTTTTCTCATTTTGGTCAGCACAGAGGTAAAAAAAAAAAATGAATTGCATCACAGAGATAGCACTCCAGCTTCTGGTTTTGTTAATGTTAGCTCAGTCGGTAGAGCATTCGGCTAGAAACCACAAGGTTCCTAGTTCGATACCGGTCCCCGCCAACTCAGCGTATGAGTAGCACAGGGATCTATGCGGTAAAGTAAGGAGCTGATGGTAGGTATGGCGCTCCACCTCAGATACTAAAACAATCTCCTTGGTCTAGCGCTATTGAAAAGGGGATAGACTCCCTCGCTGACTGGCTAATACCGACTTTAGGCCGCCCCGTCGACTTTACTTTTACTTACTATGGGCAACGCCTGTGACCTTGCTATTGAATGTACCAAGTGAACTTACACTGCAAGTAATACAATTTATTTTGGCCTCTGACAAATTATAGGCAACACCCTTTTGGTATTTCCTTAAAAACAAAACAAAACAAAAAAAAATGTTGATGAAATAATAGTTAAAGGTTGTTTTCCGTTTTCTACCATGTTGCAAAAAAAGGATGTTTTTTTTGTTGTTTTTTTTGGTTTTTCTGATGGCATTTTCAGTGACTCTAATATAAATTAATTTTTAAGTATATATTAAACAGAATAATTATATTCATTCTAGAAAAAAGATACAAAAAAAGATACAATACTAAAAATCTAAATGGTTTTATGTATTTCATGACCATTTAACTTATAGGATTAATTCTTGTGTCCTGGTTATGACACTAAATTGTATCCGGTGGTGAGGAAACATTTCTAGATCTCTGCGGACTGTGCTACTTTGTTGCCATTACACCCAGGTTCACCACCAGTGCTAGTATCTTTTCATGTCACATCTATGAGTCAAGTAGATATGTTTTTAAAATTATATTAAGTAGGATTACTTGATACCATATAATTAAAAAAAAATATGTGGAATGAAAAATACCGTATTTGACGGCATATAAGATGCACAGGCATACAATACGCACCCCCATTTCAGCAGGTCAGATTCTAGAAAAAAAAAGTTTTTAGTGTATTTAAGCATATATTATTGAAAACAGTCTAGCTATGCATTACACAAGCAGAAACATAGCTGTATAAAAGCAATTTGGCAGTACAGGCAAGCAATAAGCATACACAAGACATTTCAATTGCAGGAAATAATAATAATAAAATTAATAGGGGAGGTCTCAAACTTCACCTTTCTGTATAAGACGCAGGGCAATTTTTTGACCCAAAATTTGGGAAAAAAAGTGCGTCCTATATGCCGTCATATATGGTAAATTATTTTAAAAATTAGAATTTTAAAAAATAATAGATGCTATTGGATTTTATGCTTTGAATTATACAAGAAACACCAACAAATAATAAGATTTTTTTTTCATTTTTAAATGATCATGATGCTTCTCAATTTGATAGGCATACAAAAACCAATGATGTCATTATTTAATAGTTGCACTGAATGGCTTACAGCTTGGAAGAATTCTTGCTTTATCTTATCAGAGATCAGATTTCCATATGATCAATAATCTCTTTATAGCTATGCCTTTCCTATGAGTATATTGAATTCACTTTCTGTAGATGAGATATTACTATCTAGGTATGTGGACTATATGGTAATTGCAATTGAACATTGATAATACAAATGGTTGGTTGGTTGAATTTTACAGTATGTCAACTCTTGGATTATTTTATGACGTTTTTGTTTTATCTATATATTAATACTCATGTTCCTTAAAAGTATGACAGTTATCATCTTGTAACACCGTCTGGTTAATTGAGACCATCCAAATCATCCAAGATGAAATGCAAAAATGTACATCCTGATTATCTGGTGTTGCTTATCTACCGAATTCTAATATTTTATGAGTGTTGTCACCTCAGCTAAATAATGGACCACTCTGTTTATTATAAAGAAAGAAACTGAAGAAAAAGGACATGCTACACAGAAAGATATAATAGGAAAGAAAGAGAGTAGGGGAAGGATAGATAGAGGGGGTGAGTGTGCGGAAACAATAACGCTTATCTGTTTCAATCAAACATAATGAAAAGGTGAAAAGGAAAGAAAGAAAAAAAAAGTGAGGGTTAAATCAAATTATTATACTTTTTACATATTGAACTATTTTGCAATAGCTCTTAAATAAACATATCAAATGTTATGAAAATTAAATTATCATACTGTGGTATATCCACAGGTCCTGTTAGTTTATTGTTGGATATTCAATTTTCATGAACATGGAAAATATTAATGGTTGGTTGGTTGGATTTTACAGCATGTCAACCCTTGAGTTGTTTTATGCCGAAAACGTTTTTGTTTTATTTGTTATAGTTGGGTATTCAAATTTTCTTTTAAAAACTCATTTTTGAATGATCTAACCTATAGATGGACCCTAACAGGTACTACCACTCTGGGTCAAGGTAGACTTGGGAGTAGTGGCTACTCCACACTCCCCAGAGCTACAGAATTGGACCCTCATCACTAGATGTAGTTTAACATCATACACAGGACACAAAGACCCTAAGCCACTGTCTTCCAGCACATATATGATAAAAAGGGTTGGAGGGTTGGCATAAGAGCGATGGACAATGATTTATATATACATATATATATATATATATATATATATATATATATATATATATATATACCAACCCCTCCACATGAGCAGGATGTGACACAAGCTGGAGGGAGAGTAGGATTCATACCTTTCCCAAGGGTATTAGCGCTAAGTGAAATGCAATTACCACATCCAGGATTTGAACTCGGGGCGACAAGTCCATTTCCCATGACTTTAACCATTACACCACACACTTCCAATGGATATAGGTGCTAGGGTTTGATGTGACTACTTGATATCCTATATCTAAAGTGTTAAAGAAAAATTATTGCAATTGAAAATATAAATGGTTATCATAGTGAAACATTTACAAATCAATCACATTTTGGCATTAAGTAACCCCTAAGGGGTTAATATGTTATTAAATATATAAACCAAACAAATAATTATTTTGTAAATAGTTGATTGATTTTAATTGTATGTCAACACATCTAGGGTTATTTTATGCCTAGAGGTTAGGGAATTGCATTCAGTGTACATTTATAATTTACATTTTTGGGTAGTTGTTTCATAAAATATCAAGTTCTGTAGAAAATAATTTCTTGTTCACATACATATGAAGGGATTACTTTCTTTACTTGCCATGGTTCTGCCAATAGACACTAGGTGGCGTAGCAAGCAATAGTATAAAAGATATAAGCACCAAAGTTAAATTCTCTTTCATTGTCTAGCCTAGACAGAACTAACAGCACATCTCCTGTCTACATGACAGGGGGCTCTTGCCCCAAGCAACATTCTGTCATACAGCACACAAGAACATGCTCAACATGTAAATCTACATTTTCCTTTCTAAAAGCTATATAACAAGGACTATAATAAAGATTTTCTCTTCTTGTTAGGATCATTCCTAATAAAATTCTGGAGTTACTCCCTTTGACCAGTAGGGTACACTTGTGACAGGAGCATTTTGGGAGCAAAAGACCGGAAATGGAGCTTCAGCCATGATATACATGAACTGGAACACAAGATAGCTTAAACATAGGCTTACACTACAAAGTGTATGGGTTTGTTCCATAACAGTTAAAAAATGCTAGTGACAAACATAAAAGACAACCTTTACATATCAAAACATAGCTCATCCGCTACATATATAATTCATTTCTATAGTAAACTTCTTATGAGTATCATATGAACAATAAAACATGATGTTGAGTTCTGTTTACTCATGAATATAGCACCCATATTATCTATATATATGTATATACTTTTTTTTTTATTGGCAACACTGTATATCTGTAATAAAAATAGATATGACAGGCATATATATATATATATATAGTATCCAATTGCTGCTTTAACTTTTTCATGGCAGTGGCATCAGTAAATAATCCAAAAGTGCTCAATATATTAAAAACAGAGCAGTAATAATACTACTAAATTATTATTATAGAAAAAATAAAGGGTCTACCATGGTTTCAATCAAATTGAAAGGATTTCATCAGGACCCTACCTTACGTTTAACTAAGTCGATGTAATTCCTTAGTTAAAAATGTCTTTGATTTAACTAAGGAATTACATCGACTATAATCATTTCAATTTGATTGAAACCATGGTAGACCCTTTATTTTTCCTCTAATAATATATATATATACACACATATATATATATATATATATATATATTATATATGCCTATCAGATTTTTTTCTTTTATTATAATACCATCCATTCCTGTTTTTCTCGTGGCAAATCTCGCCCGTATTTTAGTCAGCTTCAGCTCTATCGATTTTTTCTATCTCTATGTCCTTTTTGTGATTTGGCAGTTTTCATTGTTATGTATGTTGCGTTACCCACCCCAAGGATTCCTGGTCAAAATACCACATCGCCATGGACTCCTATATTCCCTGCCAGCACATAAAACGCACTAGCTTTCCGAAATATTCCAGTTGTCCCACAGTGTCAGTTCCAATCGAACCATTGCTTCACAAAGGGAATTGATAATGTATCTCTGTGAAGGGTCAAATTTAAGAAATAACAAAGAAAACAGGAAAACAACCTTGTTATGTCAATACACAAAATAGAGTGAATAATTTTGGCACAATTTCAAAATAAAAGATGATTTTTAATAAGTAAAAAAAACAGTCAAATATGTACATAAAAAAGTAGGGAAAATATCAGCAGCAGCAGCAATCATTCCCAATGCAAAAATTCAATACACAATAATTTATCAATAAAAATTATTTAGATGTTTTCCCACTAATAATATCATTATTAATATATAAATACAGAAATAATTAAAATGTTATTTTTCCTTGATCTTTGCTTACTAAATAAATGTTTTGGTCTTCCTGGTGAATTTTTAGACCTTGGACAAGTCTTTCATATTCACTTTTTTATAACCTTGTGAATATCAAAAAATAACAGCACCTGCATAGCAGGAAGAATGTGCATTAAATAAATTTGAAAGAAAAAACTGCTGTTAAGAATTGTAATTATTGTTACACAAGTTGAAAATTGCAGTACATAGCAATAACTTGGTAGAAGGATAATCCCAAAAGTAAGGTCTCCTATTCGTGTCGCTATTGGCAACTCTGTTGTGTATGTGTTACATAATTCATGAGTAGCCTATGAATTAAGTAAGTAGTGTAGATATTTTTGAATTGATTTCTTTAAAAATTCAAATTTGGAGAGTTGAGTGGAAAGTTACTGCCGATGATTGACATGTAGTGACCTCGGCTTGAACCCCCCCCCTAAAAAAAATAGAAATGCGCCAGAAGAAGAATGTGAACAGAAGTTAAGTTTTAGTCAGTTGCGGCCAGTCACTCACCGAGAGAAGACGTTCTTTCAAGATGTCGCTTCTCACCACACAGTTTTGGGCTGGGGTTGTTTTAATAAGGAAAATCGAAAAACAATAAGTCTTTGTTAATTAATCAAGAAGAGATGACCAGCCCAAACAGAAAGAAGAAATCAACCCACAGAAGAAGCCCAAGGGAAAATGGCCATCATCTCATACTCTGTGTGTGTCTCTCTCTCACCATTATACACCCAACATAAGGGGTATATAACATATGTTGTGCATGCACCTCACTCAGTATTGGCTTAGAAATCAGTTCTGAATCAGCTCCTGATTGACGCTACTACCAAGTGTGAAGTTTGAGCAGTTATTTGGTTTTAGAATGCAAAAGGCATTAAACCAATTGAAATTCATTACCAATGAATGTAAGTGAATATCAAGTCATGCATGGATGTCAAAAATGTCCAGAAGTGGTGTAGGGAGTTTGCAACAACAACAAGATTCAATTCTTCCTCAACAACATGGTGGCAAGCTGGTATGATACGGGCATACAAAAATTGCCACTGTGCCTACAAAAATACATTGACCGAAATGACAATTATGTAGAAAAATAGATGCATGTTCAAAGTTTAAAATGATGTATAGATTATTGAGAATAAACAATAAATGTTTCTGTGATTTCTAAATATTTTAGAGACCTTACTTTTGGGATTACCCTCATACTAGTAATGAAGGTGATATTGTATTGCATTTTCTTTTAACAAAGTGAATTTCTGCAATGCAGACACATTTTTAAAAATGAAGAGAGAAAGGGAATATAATTTTTTTTTTTTTTTTTTTTTATAACTGAAGATGCAACTTCTTGTAACATTTCTTCAGGATATAAAGGTGCAGTGATCATCACTGAAAGGTGCAGTAATGGTTTGGCTTCTTTGTTTAATGGCATATAAACCTTCATGGGTTATCTAATGCCAAACCCATCCATGTAGACAAACAGTAGAAGTACTATATGGGTGAGTAAAAAATGAATGCCATTTTCTTTCATGTGAAGTTTTTTAATAAAACTAAGGCCTACATTGAGACCCTAATGAGGCTCAGAGCAAGAATCCAAGTAAGACCCAACTTGCCAATCAACAATGTCCTCCTTCTGCATGACAATGTTCGATCACACACAATCGCCTCATTTGGGTGTACAACTTTACTGCATCCTCCATACTCACCAGATTTAGCGCCTTCAGACAATCATCTCTTCGGACCCATGAAAGAGGGTTTGAGAGGCAAACATTATTCTAGTAATGAGGTGGCTCAAAGAACAGTCAACAGAATTTTATGGGGCAGGGATACATGCTCTTATGTGAAGGTGAAACATTGCTATTTAGAGAAACGGTGACTATGTAGAAAAGTTGGAATGTGATCTTCAGAGGACCAGGTTCATTTTGATGTATGATACATGTTTTTGTGTTGATAATTATACCTGTCCTAAACAAAATGACATTACTTTTTAACTCACCCTCGTATTTAACCCATAGTTGGGTAAATGAGGAGGTTCATACCAAGGTATGATCAATATTTTGCAATATTCCCTTTTCCTTGATGTGCAAAAAGTAAAAAAAACAAAAAACGCTGCCTTTGTCATCAATACAACAATAATTGTTTGTCATACGAGCAACAAAGCTGGGAAGCATATGAATTAGTCAAAAGTCAATAAATATGTTATAAAATAGATTTAGACAAATATAATTGTTGGGCTGATGTTGATGGAAAAAAACACACCGGCATAGCACAAGTGTAATAGTACACAAGAGGCGAATTTAGAATTTGTGTGAGATAATGATAAAAAAGATGTTTATAATTCATCTGTAATATAAAGGTATGAGATTAAATAATAATAAGGTAAATAAAGTCAGGGAAGTGGTGAGGGAGCCTATCCCCTTTTCACTAGCATTAGACCAGGGAGATCATTTTTGTGTCTGAGGTGTAGCACCACACCTACTGTCAGCTTTACCACATGGATTAAAAGCTGTACTACTCATGCACTGAGTTGGTATTGAACCCAAAACGTTGAGGTTCCTAGGTGGATGCTCTATAAACTAAGCTAAATACCTTTAAAGCAGGCTTTCTCAAAGTGGGGTCTGCAAAACATCTTTGGTTTTTGCATCTTTGGTTTTATGGCCAATTTTGAAAAATAACTCATTCCCAGATCAAATTGATACGGATGCAAAATAAAAATCAAATTGTATCAATTTTGCAAGACTTCTTGATATTTATTAAAAAAAGTCTACAAACTCCTTGCTGGATGCCCCATATTTGTGACCTTGTGGCAAATCCTAAATATGGTGAACTAGAAGTTGCTACCCGGCCTCGCCTGGGTAGAGGTATCGGGGAGAGATAGTCCTGCAGATCCATTATTGTTGAATTGTAAGTTGTTGGATCCCGCAGGATGCCCCACTAAAATCCCTATGTAAAAAAAAAAAAAAAAAAAAACCTTACGTTGATGAAAAGAAAAATTAATGTTTCCTATTTAAAATATTAAATGCAAAAAAAAAAAAATTCCATGCTGTTATTTTAATTTAATTTTTTTAATTATCTTCACAATATAAATCAAATCTCTATTATTTTTGCTCAAAAACCAAGCCCCAGTGATATTTAATGTGTATATATATTTACTTTGTCGTTAACTGTTTTATTTTCGAAGTTTCCTCTGGACATACACATACACACAACTGCCCTTTATATATGTATAGATGGATTGGGTAAATTTACCCAAACTGTTGTCCACGAGTGGGATTTGATACAAGGTCAGAAGTATGCGGCATCCAGCGAGGATCAATCTCGCTCTTCAGTAGTAATGGATATGCAAGAGTAGCTTGCTAACCATTACACCATGATGGGACACCTAAAAATGCCAGATTTAATGTAGAATTAGGACTCACTTTATAAATAAAGTCATGTATTTTAACAAATTTTGTATTTAGAAATCCTTATAAAAACATATCTAGAATGATGGGAACAAGAAGGTTCCCAAGTTCAACAAGAAACACCTGAAGTAGGCTGGAGAACACATCAGCTGAAACATTGTGTATATAACAATAATAAAGATAAATACAACAGTACATTATTCCACATATGCATTAAAAAGTTTGACAAACTTGGCACATTATTTCACAGGTTTCTTCAACCCTTCCAAAAAAACAATTTAAAAAAAAAAAATGTCTTTCCTTTCTTGGTTAATCCAAGGACTTTTCAGCAGTTTCTTATAAAACGACAAAAAACAAATAAAATTGTCAGTAGTTTTTTGTTAGTCAGATTTTTTCACACTACTACTTCCATTTTTCATGTTTGTTATATAGTACCTAAAAGAGGACAATGGAATCGTTGGTTTTCTATAAATGCAACCTGTCAATTACTGATTACTCATTTCACTTGTGTCTTGTCTAGGAAACCACTTTTCTTTACCTCAAATAAAATTAAGTAAAGAACCAATGTGATAAATTAAATGTTGCTTTGCAGCTTTGATGCCCACTTGTTGTTAGGTAACTGTCATATAGTACCTAAAAGAGGACAATGGAATCGTCCGTTTTCCATAAATACATTCTGATAAAACTTCGGATGGAGAGACTTCACTGATTTGTGAATACAACCTGTCAAATACTGATTATTTCCTTCACTTGTATCTTTTCCAATAAACCTCTTTTCTTTACCTAAAATACTTGTGTTTTTCTTCCTGCTTTTGCTGTTAACTCAGATAGACACAAGTAACAACAATTTTTTGTGTGCAAATATGGTTGTCAGATCAATAATAGATTAATAGTTGGATATTTGCTGATCCATTCTTTTGATGACAATGACATTATTGATATTCATTTAATATGTTGATGTTATTTCAGGTTGTCACTGGAATGAAATTGGACTGATGAGAAAGAAAAGGACAATTTGGAAAACCAGACTGACATATTTTTGCCAAAAGACTAGTGTCATCAAAATGCAAATGATTTTATTGTCCCAATAAAAGCAATTCTATTCCGATGAAACATGCTAATATGTTTTTCCAAATTGTCTTTTTCATATATATATATATATATATATATATATATATATATAGAAATAGACAATTTGATAGGTTCTAATGCAGCCAGAGCTCTGGTGAAACATGCCAGTTTTGTTCCCCAAATTTACATTTTCATTTTATATTATATATATATATATATATATATATATATATATATATATATATATATATAGATAGATAGATAATATGGAAAATCAGGCTGACATATTTTGGCAAAAGACTAGTGTATTCAAAATGTAAATGATTTTATTGTATCAATAAAATATATCCATAAAAGCGTTTTTATTCTGATGATATCAGACCTCTGGTGAAACATGCTAATATGTTTTTCCAAATTGCCTTTATCATATATATATATATATATATATATATATATATATATATGAAATAGGCAATTTGGAATATCAGACAAACATATTTTGCCAAAAGACTAGAATATTCAAAATGCAAATGATTTTATTGTCTCAATAAAAAAATTATCCATAAAAGCATTTTTATTTTGATAAGGCCAAACCTCTGGTGAAACATACTAATCTTATTTTCCAAATTGTCTTTTTTCATGTACATTATATATATATATATATATATATATATATATATATGAAATAGGCAATTTGGAAAATCAGACTGATATATTCTGATGATGCCAGACCTCTGGTGAAACATGCCAATCTGGTTTTCCAAATTATCTTTTTCTTATATATATATATATATGCCAATTCGTGTACGTGCCAACATCTGTAATCATCAAGATGTGATTTTCTTAGATGCTGTCATGTAGATAAAAAGAGAAACAAGTGAATATGATCAAGGGCTCAGCTGTGGTTCCAGCATAGACGAACTCGTTTCCAGTTCTAGTTGTCTCAGTTTCTGGAAAAGAAAAAAGAAATAATGAAAAAAGATGTTTATATTTATGTAAAGTTATTCAGATTTATGGTTAAAATAATTTAACTTAATATTAATTGTATAAAAGATAAGAAAAGTGAAACAAATATCTACTTAAATATAAAACACAATGTGACATATATATATATATATATATATATATATATATAGGCAATTCCATGTCAAATCATCCAGAACAAATAAAATAGTCACCCACACCCTTAAATTGTTCTGAAATTTTATACATGTATGGAATGTGTTAAAGTTAGACATTCCCCAAAATTAGAACTTCCAATTCCAAAAATTGGCAGAGCTATGTCGTTTTTTAGCTCTCCAAATTTGAGGGGTGGGGGTCGCAAAAAATGGCGATTTTTTTGTAATCTATTTTTGTCTGTAAAATGAATTCTAGAGCTTCCCTACTCCTAAAAATTAGTTTATAAAAGCATTTTTGCCCGGGAAATTCAAAAATGTTATTGAAAAAGTCAACCAATTTTAAGTTATTGATGATTTTTGATTTTTTTCATAAGTGTATTCTTTTCAAAGTTGACGCTTGAGGTTTTCATGCTCAATTCTTTCACTCTCAAAACTGGTACAGCATCATCCACATGAATTCTCCAGTCAGTTTTCTTCAATGCCAGCTTTTCCAGTTGTCAGGATCTATTTTTATTTTACAAGGTTGCTTTTTAAGAAATCTTTATACCTCTTCCAAGGTTTATGCTGTGTTTTTTTTTTTTTGCCATCATACAGCTGACCGTAAAGGAGTTGTTTTGGCATTCTAACAGCCCTCATATGCACAACATGACCGGCCCAACACATTTGGGCTGTTATGATGAGAGTTTCAATGCCCTTGTAAGGACTTCTGTGTTAGGTGTGTTGGAATTCCACTTGAAGTTTAGAATGCGTCTCAAACAATTCTGTGAAACAATGTCCATGTTTCTGAGGAGTACAATAGAACACTCAACACACAGTACCTTTTGTTTTATGGGTAATGCTGGTATTAGACCATAACCGTTTTTCAAGCCTTCCATAGGCCACAGATGCCTTCTGGATGCGTAGGTGAATATCAGCATCTTAAGAGTGTATTTCCCAAGTATGTGAAAGATTCAACAACATCCAAACAAGTACCATGAATGGTTATAGTTGGTTTGATATACAGTTCACTTTTTACGGGAGTGAACATTACCTTTGTCTTTGTCAAGCTTATTTTTAATCCATAAGCAGTGCACAAGGCAGCAAATAGGTTAGAAAATATTTTGAATATCCTCCTCAGTATGAGCCAGAAAGTCAACGTCATCAGCGTAAAGGAACTCTCTGATAGGTGTGTAGGATCTTTGACTTGAAGTTAAATCAGCTCAAGTCGAAAACCTTTCCTGTAGTTCTAAATTCCAAGAGGATATACTTCTCACAATGCTGGAATGCATGAGTTAATATTACAGAAAAGAATATTGAGAATAGTGTTGCTTAACCCCATTATCTATTGGTATTTCATCCGGCAATCTACCACTCATGACAATTCTAGCTTTCATACCATTGTGCAACCACTTGAGTATATTCACAAATATTGGGGGGCACCCAACTTTACCCAATATCATCTAAAATGCATCTCTGTTGACTGTATCAAAAGCTTTTGTCAAATCCACAATAACCTGATACAGGAGGATACGTTGCTCAATACACTTCTCCTTCACTTGCCTAGCCGAAAATATCATGTCGTTTGCTCCTCTGCCAGATCTAAAACCACTTTGTGATTCAGGAATGACTACAGGACAAATGTATAAAACAAACGATTCAACAAGACTCTTGAGAGAACCTTGCTAACAGCACCCAAAAGTGTAATTCCACAGTAGTTATCACAACTATCTTTTTCTCTTTTTCCCTTGTATAAACAAAGCACCAACAATCCAGTCATTTGGTAGAGGAGAACCATTCCATGATGAGATCAAACAGAGCATGTTTGATATTAAAACTTTTTACCTTCAACAGTTCTACCGGAAGCCCATCTAAACCTGGTGCCCTACCAGAATTAATTTGTTTGATAGCCATTTCAAATTCTGCAAAAGTTGGTAAATGGTCCATCCATATTTGGTCTCCTGTTGAGGATGACTCTGCAGAACATCAGAACTGACTACTGGAGGGTTATCAAATAAATCCGTGAAGTGTTGTTGCCATCACTGAAGGACTTTTTCGGGTTCTTGGACATATATATATATACATATATATAAATATATATATACATACATGCATACATATAGCAATAGCATAATCTTTACAGATCACTGCTATCCCTCAAAATCCTATAACCCCAGCACCAGAACCTTTCCTCTCATGAGTATATATATATATATATATATATATGCAGGGGTTGGACAAAATAATGAAAAAATAATGTTCCCATTATTTTGTCCAACATATATATATATATATGCATTGTGATAGCCTTCAAAACCAACCACCAAACTTATATATATATATATATATATATACATATATACATTGAATGAGTTAAGAGATATAGTAAAAGTTATATACCTGTTTTAGAGCAGAGAGTTCTTGAAAAAGAGCTTTCTTTTCACTCAAGGAAGCTTCTCCCAAAGTGGTTTTCATGCTAGGCTTCTGAAATTACAAAACATTTTTTTATATTCCAAAGATTCTTTCATATATTAGATCAACTCAGAAAGAGATTAGATTTTACAGACAATATATATATATATATATATATTAGATACAAATATTCTATTGCAACACAATTATTAAAAAAAAGTTAAGCTTTCATATATTTGTTTAAGAAATCCTATTAATTACATCATAGCATATTTCTAATAGACAATATATAATACCATATAATATATCACATTCATTTAATAATTCATATTATATTTAATAATTTATATTATATTCATTTAATATATAATACATAGATTTTAATATATAATTATATTATCCTATTAGTGACATCATGAATTACATAAAGATTGTATTTGATGGCATATGAACCCTTTTGGGTCATTTAATGCCAAATCAAGTCTGTTTTTAATACAGAAAGGACTCACTTACAGTACCTGCTATTGCTCAAGTTGTCACCCAATTATTGAATAGTGATCTAGTAGGAACTGGTGTTTTCAGTGTGACTTGACTGTAATTTGATTGCATATAAAACTAACCTTTTTTCACCAAAAAAATGGTCTAAAAATGATCCCCAGTCTTATATGTAAAGTTGAGTTATCTAGTAGGCTACTGTTTGCCTAGACACTATAAACAGCAGTCCTTGTATCGCTACAAGGACTGCTTGGAAAAATTCCTTGGTGCCTGTCACATCAACCATCACCATTGGTCCATCCTAGCAGAGAATGATGACACCCAGTGTCTTACCACTAACCATGCTGTCTCCTCCTTTGAAAATAGTTACACTCAAGGACAATAGGCATAGAAGGAAGAACCACTACACAATGCCATGAAACTCTGACCAGACTTTCAGTTGTAGCCACTGTGAACTACTGTTACATAATTCGTGGGTAGCCTATGAATTATGTTTGTAAGTGTAGTTAGATTTTGAATTTTACCTGACCCTTCCCCCAACATCTGCCAATGGGAAGGCATGAGAACAGAAATTAAGTTTAGCTAGTCAGATTTTGGCTGTTAGTCAATGGGACTAGGCGCAACGTTTATCTGTCCCAAGATGCCAATTTCTTACCATGCGGTTAAGGGGGCTTTGGGGATTTTAATAAAGAAAAACAATAAAGTCTTGCTTAATCATTACAAGAAAGAAATGAGCAGATACCTAGCCCAGCAGAAGAGGATGGCAGAACAAGTAAGAACCCATCTCATCTCCTCTTTCCTCCCCATTATATACTCAATAGATAAAGGGGGTATATAAGAGTGAGACAGGCAAGGCATACTGGACAATGTTGGAGAAGTCAACACATGGATATGCTAATGTGGGCTGCCCACCAAGGACCTACATTGACCAACTATGCAAGGATGCTTGATGCTGCACAGAGGACCTCCCTGGGACAATGAATGATAGGGAAGGTTGGCGAGAGATTGTCATGGATATCCATGCTAATTGCACGACGTGATGATGACCTTTGGGATAACCCTCATAACACCCTGTTTTTGGGCTACACCTATACAGAAATAAGGAAGCACGTGGTATAATGGTTAAAGTCATGGGAAATGGACTCGTCATCCCGAGTTCAAATCCTGGATGTGGTAATTGCATTTCACTTAGCGCTAATACCCTTGGGAAAGGTATGAATCCTACTCTCCCTCCAGCTATGAATTCAAACCTGTTGAACACTGCTTAAAAAATTGACCTAGTGTCACATCCTGCTCATGCGGTGGGGTTGGTAAATATATATATATATATATATATATATATATACACAGAAATAAGGATTGCAGCAATTTGTGATAACCAAAAAAAAAAAATCTACTTGCCTCGTGATCAGATACTGATTGGTCAATAAAGTGCTCAACTGAGTCTCCAAAATTGGCTGGCTGTTGACCCTTCCAGTAGCTCTGTCGTCCCCTGAGAATAGAAGACTGTTCTCGAGAGATTGGCAAGGGGCTGTCAGCATTGGCGGGATCCAACACATCAGATGTACGAGTAAAAGGGATGAAGTCATTCTGTGGTACTGGCGATGCAAGTGGGATATTGTCAGCATATTTGTTTGTCTTTCTTACAGATCTTGTTGGTTGACTGACAGATTTCATATGGTCATAATTGTAGGTATCTGTCTGAATGTCCAGTTCTCCTAAAAAGAAAATGACCAAAGAGAGGAACAAATTATTTTCTTATTGGTTTGTAGATTGATTTTGAAGGCTAATCACAATGCAAAGGAAGAAAAGGTAACGAGTATGTTGTTCATTCATCTGAATTTCTTATTTGTTATTTTTTTAATGTTTCCTTAATATTTCAGAATTAATATCCTATCTTCAGAAGACCTCAGAGCCCATAAAGGGATGTTCACAGCTGTCCTTATTTATCCATGTTAATGTGTGGTTTTCATATTTGTTTTTAAAATTTGAATGTGTTGATATTCTAATGTGCACACTAACATGGATTAATATGGACAGCCGTGAACATCCCTTTATGGGCTCCCAGGTCTTCTTAAGATGGGATATTAATCCTAAAATATGAAGGAAATATAAGTAAAGTCGATGGGGTGGCCTAAAATCAATATTAGCCAGACAGCAAAGGAGTCTATCCCCTTTTCACTAGCACTAGACTAGGGAGATTGTTTTGGCATCTGAGGTTGAACACCATACCTACCATCAACTCCTCGCTTTACCGCACAAATCCCTGTTCTACTCATATGCTGAGTTGATGAGAGCTGGTATCGAACTCTTAACCTTGTGGTTCCTAGTTGATAACCCTATCGGCTGAGCTAAACAAGCCCTAAAAAAATTAAAAAATACAGGCAAATGAACAACATACTCATTACCTTTTCTTCCTTCACATTGTGATTAATTGGAGGCGCGTGCTGTAAAGGTTAGAGTCGTAGGATGTGGACTCGTTGACCCGAGTTCAAATCCTGAACAAAGCTACAGTTCACATAGCGCTAATACCCTTGGGAAAGTATGAATCCAACTACTCTCCTTCCAGCTATGGGTAAATAGTAGGGCAGATTCAGCTCTTTAACCTTGGTTAGGCAACCAGTCTAGGAGAAGGAAAAATCTGAAATCAAACCAATTAAATCCACTTGGGTTGGTCACTACTAGAATAGGCTCAGTCCTAATTAGTGATCTATTTCATTAATTTAATTTTAATTTAATTTAGATAAGCCTTCAAAATCAATCTAAAAATCAACTATACACACAATGCTTCAAGCAACCTATAAAACTCTTATATTTATTTATCGTAATACTTCTGGTATTACATAATTATTAGGTTGCCTATTGATTATGTACAGTAGTGTAGAATTCAAAATGTAACTGGTAATTCTTTTAGAAGAAGAGTCATGGAAAATACCTGTAAGATGACAGACAAGGCTTAACCTTTAGCTGACCTTGTTCTCTACTTACTAAGTCCAATCATGAGAATGAGTTATTAGAGTTACAGAATTACAGGTGCGGATTTTATTGAACTTTGGTCATAGTTGGTATTTGCCAACTTTCCTATATAAAAAGGACATACACTTGGTCATTGTACAACAAAAAACAACATATAAACATAAAGACAGGCATAGAGAAAAAAAGTTTCTTTTATATATTTATAAGAGGGTAATCCCAGGGGAATCACTTGTCAATACGGATACTGATAATACTGTTGTATTTGTTCCTTCGAGTTACGTCACGCATCATGACATCTTCGCGTGTGCGGATCGCAACTCGTCTTTCAAAAATATAATGCTGAACAAATACAGTTACACAACAACAAAAAAAAAATTTTATAAAGATTTTTTTATCTCCTGTCATCTATAAAACATCCATCAATTTCTTCACCCCATAATACATCCTGATGAAGGTTTAAAGAAACCAAAATGTTTAAACATCGATAAATAAATTCATCTTATTTTTGGAACACTTGTTTTTTCAAATTTCTATATATATATATATATATATATATATATATCTACATTGTATTGAGCACTTTGTATTTGTTTTTTCTCAACCTTAACCTCTGGATATTGTGCGCTTCCAATGATCGTTCTTATACCCACCGGTAAGTTAATACTTATACATATACATATATATATATATATATATATATATATATATATATATATATAGTTGGTTGATTTTACAGAGACAAACAGAACAGACACAAATATGGCTTCTCTCTTCTGGCTATTTCTCTACACACATGCAGTTATTAATTGGAGAACTTGAATAAAGAGGTCAAAAATATCCCAATTACATGAGTACATATGGTATTTCTTACATGATACACAAGTATATATGGTTATTCTTACAAGATACAGAAGTATATACGGTTATTCTTACAAGATACAGAAGTATATACGGTCATTCTTACATCATACACAAGTATATACGGTCATTCTTACATCATACACAAGTATATACGGTCATTCTTACATCATATACAAGTATATACGGTCATTCTTACATGATGCACGAGTATTATATGGTCATTCTTACATGATGCACGAATATTATATGGTCATTCTTACATGATGCACGAGTATTATATGGTCATTCTTACATGATACACGAGTATATACGGTCATTCTTATATGATACACAAGTATATACGGTCATTCTTACATGATGCATGAGTATTATACGGTCATTCTTACAAGATACAGAAGTATATATGGTAGTTCTTACTTATATAGTTGCCTAGTTTGAATTACAACACTTACCTTTATCAAACTCTTGTCTACCACCCTGAAGTTTTCTTCTTACAGCTGGTACAGGAGGTGATACTCCTGAGGACCTCTTTCCATTACTGGTTCTGCTGGAGGTTTCATTGTTGCTGCTGCCTTTTTTCTTAAGGTAGGAACAGGAGGGGAAGGAGGAGGAGGATCTCTTTGTACTTTTTCTTTTACCTTCATCTCTTGGCCTCGTCTTGGATCGGATTTCATGCCAGCTGGATTGTGTCCACCTTTGAATTGCCGAGACGCTTTCTCCTGCTGTCCACCCAAACGAGACTTCTGACCCATGGAACTTTGTTTAGGAGGATTGTTTGCATTACTGGGATTTTTTGAAGTGCCAGTACCAGAGTTAATTTTGGAAGAAATCTCTTTTTTGTTTGTAGGAACCAGGGTCCCAGTTTTCTGATTTTGAATTCTTTTTTCGGGGACTTGCCTTGATACTTGGGTTGTTTTTTTCACCGTTTTTTTACCTGAATGAAATAAAACATTCTTTGTGTAATTTCAGAAAAGCATCAGTATGTGTAAAAGTAGTAAAGTCAACAGAGTGGGCTATTTTCATGCAAAATCGCCACTTATATTTATGAACTTTTCCAACAACAGCAGGCACTTCCAGTAAAAATTGGCCAATGAGATATAAGGACAGAAAGCATTTAAGATTGTTTTCAACTGTCCTCAAATAAATAACTGGTTGAATTTTTGCCAGCAAGAACTATCTTTTGGATTAACACCAGAGGAATATGACAGACTTGGATTTATATATATTACAAGGAACACTACAGACTAGGATTACCAACTCACTACAGACTTATATATTACAGAGGAAACCTACAGACTAGGAGGAAACCTACAGACTAGGATTACCAACTCACTACAGACTTAATTCTAATTGCACTCGCTCAGGACGGACTTACAAGATTACCAGATCTTTATCAATACTCAGGACTCTTTATCAAGGATCCAATTCCACTGGATAAGTGCTCTTGCTTAAGGGCTCCACGATGGCCCAAAAGATTCTAACAATGGCAAATTTACTTACCATTAGGGTTTTGATAACCCCAAGTTGGTCTATCCTGTATTTTAACAGGTTTCTTCCCTTTAATTCCAGATGGTCTGTCACTTGGGATAATTCTCTCTTCTGGAATTCTTTCATAGTTGGTTTCTTCTTCAGATTCATATTCTATTTCAACATCACTCAAGTCACATTTAGATAATAGGTAGGAATCTGAAACATTTAGAGACATAGATGGACATATATGCACACACAATATATATATATATATATGTATAGAGAGAGACAGAGAAATATATATATATATATATATATATATATATATCCAACAGTACCACTCTATCAAAACATGCATGGCACATAAAAGATCTAAGAAGCAGGACCTCCATAATAAAATTGGATATTGTGAATTAAAAAGGAGGTCAATAAAACTGCTGTATCTAGAAACAAAAATATGTATTTACAAAATGCTGATAAAAATTTGCTATACAAAAGAAGTGAATTAGTTTTTAAGTGTAGACATATCAACAAATATCTCTTGTGTCATCTACCACCTGACCCTAATTAATCCCATATTTTACACCCCATTTTTAATACAAGGGGGGAATATTATTAATTTTAATTTTATTTATTTATGTTTTTTTTGTTTTTTTTTAGGGTAAAGCAAAAACAGCAAAATATTGCAAATCTTTTTAATTTTAAGTATAATAACTATTATGGGACAATTTATATTTTACAAAGTATATTTTATCAAAATGTGCTTGAGAATAGAGGAAAGTGTGGATATAGAAACACAGACAGTTGAATTCAGTTGATATTTCGCCTCATTTAATGAAGCTTTTTCAAAACTTGATAAAGTTTTGAAAAAGCTTCATACAATGAGGCGAAATATCAACTGAATTCAACTGTGTTGTTATATCCAGACTTTCCTCTATTCTCAACCACAAAGTATATTTTAGTACTTTTGATGAAACTGTGCATTCTCACCTGTTTGTGAAGCAAAATCTCTCAGTTTTGTTTGATTGGGTAACTGGATATGTTCCTGTTGGACCTCATTAGTGTTTAATAAAGGTTGATCTTGATTGCAAACATTTGTTTCAGATGATGATGCAGTATATTTGGTCTCCTTGGATTGCCGGGAAGTTAATGATTTGTAATTGGCTGGAACCAATCAATAAAAAAATCACATAAAGTTGCAGAGGATTTAAGAAAAAGAGAAAATCTAATTGTATTACAATAGTTTTGAAAGTATAGATAAGTATATTATTTAAATTTTGTGACTGTTGTCCTCACCTTTATTGTTATATACAAAACATTTCAGCTGATGTGCCTCACTCCCCAGACACATGGTGCAACGGATATAAGGGTTGAGTTAATACAGTTATAAGTGACAATCATCTGCATGTTGCAGATTCAATCCTGACAACATCCGAAAATAATATAGAATACTTAAGATAGCTTAACACTTGTTACCGAGTCATGGTTAATGGAATAAGAACAATCGACCCCAATGGATTAAATAAAGGGTTCGGTTCGAAGTTCCATGAAGGTTTCCAATTCCAGCATGAAGGATCCTGAGTCCGACAATCAGAATTCTGTTATTTTTAATCAAATTTGTTTGAACAATAATGATGAGGACAACAATCGAATAATTTTATTAATACAAATTATCAAGGCTCATCTAAAAAATTCAGACAAATAAAAAGAGAAAAAAACTGTTAAGATACAAGTCTTACAGAAAAACGATATTCTATTTACATTTTAGTGCTGAGAATAAATCACTGTGGTATATCACCTGCCATCTTAGATCTTTTAAAGAAATACTAAAGGCAAAAATATCTTTTATAGTCAACATAACAGTTATTAGACAGTGAGAAGAAATAGAATGTACTAACTTGCTAAATCAGCTTGTAGTCGAGATGTATCATGGCCATGTCTTTCAAGATACTGCAGTCGTTTAAGCTTCTTCTCCAATAAAGCTTGTTCTCTTGCTTGGTCAATTGTAGCAGCCAAATGTTTTAATTTCTGTTCTTTAGCTTCCTGTTTAGAAAGATAAACATTTTTATTTTAACTTAAGGAGAAAATACAAAAATGATCTTTAAAATATACTGACTTCAGATCATAATATTTGGCAAAAAATATGATTTAATTATTCTAAGTTTGAATAATAATTAGCGTAATCTCTTGGTGTGGCCTGGAAAAACGAAATTCAATGAATAAATCCATTATTAAACAAAATAAATCAAGTAATTTAGATTTTTTTTTTTTGGAACAAATATTTATTGGTTTGTAGTATGCCCATTAGGGGCTTCCTGTAATGGACTAGCACAAACTGAACACTTTATGTTTGTTGGTCTGCTGTACAGCCATCAGCGGTATCAGTCCTTTGGGTGGGCCAGATCTGCAACTCACGCTTGTACTCCTCCCTCAACTCACTAGACATCAGATATTCAGAGATCTTGGTCAGAAATTTTTTCAGGAAACAAAGTTGGGGACAAAACGTTGCAATAGGTCTATTCCATAGACAGTGTGTGAACTCAGCACTACCTAATATTAATGTTTATGTTGTCAGTTCACCATACTCGGCTCTTCTTGGCTTTGGGTGCTCACATTCCATTTTGAGCACAAAGCTATGTCAGACTTGGTTGAAACAGAGTGTTGGGTTCAAAAATGTAATAATGTTAATTATAATTAGTTGAACAATCAAGTCCGACCAAGTGTGTCACATACACAATGGACTTTAGCACATGGAGAAGCATTTATGCAATGAGATACATAATAAACAACATGGTAGATATATGAGTAACACATATATGAGAAAAATATAAAATGGAAGTATAACAGATACATAAATGTACTTATAAATGATATGCAGAGTTCATTAGACAAAGTCACTTACTGACATAGTGTAGGGGGGATGAAACCCACACACAAGAAGGGTGTAGACATAAGTGTCTTACCCATGTGTGTTTGTTGAGTCCCGAAGAAGAAAGAGGATTCAAACTTGGCACTTGCCTGCTTAAATAGTCAGAGCACCTGGTGGGGAAAAACAGAAACACAAGGGAAGACAACTCTTCCAGCCAAACAAGGGCAGATAACCCTACAAGAGTATGACTAACCACATTAACCAGAACTATATAGGCACACTTTATACTGATAATGAAAAAGTAACAAAAGAACTAACAAATGATATGTCCCACTTTATACTGACCATTTTCTGTTTTTCCTGCTGCATTTCCTGTTGGTACTGATGATTCAGTAACTGTTGCTCCGCCATTAACCGCTGCTCTTCTTCTGCTTCCTCCAACTGCTTTTTCTCCCATTCCAACTGTTTTAATTTCTTCTGTTCGTTTATTTGTGCTTGGAGTTCCAACTGAGTGTGAATGTATGAATATCAAACACAATGTAACAATTTGCTGCCTCAAAATGGCTGAAATTAATAATTCTTTTAAGAGATACAAAATTTGATGGAAATTTGATTAAAAAATTATTTTTTTAAATCTGCTTGAATCCATTTGGAGAAGAAAAAAATTATTATGTCAGCAAAAAAGAAGGTAATTATGAACTTTTGTTTAGTAAATTATGGTGTCCCAGAAAAAAAAACTGGTCTAGTAATTTTAGAGGCTTGCTATTTAATGAAGAGATGAGACCTTCGTGATTAAAAATCATAAAATCTGTTTTATCCAAGTTCACATATAGACCAATGCCTCTTGCTGTCCGCTTTGCAGCAAAGATTTTGCTTGAACAGGTGTATTTGCAAGAAGCATTAGATCATCTTCATAGTCTGCATCAGTAATAATTTTCGGTTTCTTGGCTTTTTTAGTATGAAACCATTTTCTTTCATTAGATCTATTGATGTTTGTAGTTCATAATCTAGACAGATTATGAATAGGAGGAAGAAGGAATGGGAGGAAGGAGGAAAACTCTGAAAGATGTTCTGACTAATGAAAAGAGAACTCCTTTAGTTTGAATTCAGAGTTTTCCATCTCCTTGACTAATTGCCATACCAAAGTTAAAGAGCCCAGTCTGCCCTACTATTTACGCATAGCTAGAGAGAGAATAGTTGGATTCGTATTTTTCCCAAGGGTATTAGTGCTATATGAAATGCAAACAGCCTCATCCAGGATCTGAACTCGTCTTACCGTGTCCATTTGTTTAACAGTATAAGGTGTTTGACATGCTATGTATTCTGGCTGTTTCACTTGTTTAAGTAAAAAGGAGTGTGTTAGTTTTGTATGACATGTACGTAGTCAGTATATAGTGATTTGTTCCTTTTTGAAGCATGGTTTCCATTCTTCTATATGGGCAATTCCATGTCAAATCATCCAGGCCATGTCATCCACCCACTTCAATTTTTCTGAAATGTTGTCCAAGTGTGGATTATGATAAAGTTAGACATCAAAAATCAAACTATCTTTTTGGTACAAATAATGTTCAAGATACATGAAATAATAATAGAAAAATTTTTTTGTCATAGATACAGTGCCACATCGGGATATTGATCTTGCTATGAAAAAATCAGAACTCATCAATAACTTAAAATTGGTTGGTTTTAAGATTTTTTTAATAGCATTTTTGGATTCCTTGGGCCAAAATGCTTTAATAAACCAATTTTTAGTAGTTGGGAAGCTCTAGAACTCATTTTACACACAAAAATAGATTACAAACAGTTGCCATTTTTGCCAACCCCACCAAATTTGGAGAGCTAAAAATTGACAAAACTCCGCCAATTTTTGGAATTGGAAGCTCAAATTTTGGGGATTGTCTAACATTAATATAGTCCACACCTGGAAAAATTTGAAGGATGTGGGTGACAATTTTACTTTTTTCTGAATGATATGGAATTACCTATAATGGATTTTATTGAGAAGAGTTTATGTTGTTGTTTCAATTTTGTTGCCATTTTTTGTAGAACATCTTCCAATAAGAGAAATATAATATGTTCATAATAATGAATTGGTTATGAGGTCCCTATGGTGATTTGATCACGAGATGACCCCTATGTAACCATGACTACGCACTTCCAAGTCAAATTGGTGCCAATGTATCTCCTTGCCAGACTCCAGCAACAATTTCACCTATTACCTTATTAAAAACATATGCTCTACTGGTCATCTTGCTTTCAGCTTCTTTTTGTCTCTCTCCACATCAAATGTTTATTTCTTGAGTTTTATTTACTTTAGATAAAAAGACACTTTTGTTTGTTTATCCTGTCAATGAAAAACTGATTGCAGCTGTCTCAGCTGATTTATTTTTCTTTTTATCTCTTTATTTTTTAGACGCCACAAACTCAACCTAAAATGGAGGCCAATTGATTTTATATCAACTTTCTTAAATGCTTTAGAAATCTACAGAACATGGCAATATAAATAATAAGGATTAGACTAAATAAAAATGTAAGATCTCTATATATATATATATATATATATAAAAATCAGGAAAAATAGAAATAAATCTGACTGTATGTAAGTATATAAAATCATGAAAAAACAAGGTATTCAGAGGATAATTTTATGATAGAAACCAGCATTAGAATATTACGGATTGTTTAACAAACCATCATCAGGGCATTGTTGATACTCAATTAAATAGAAAAAAAACTTTAAAAACAGTGGTTAATAATCTTTTTAATATGTTGATTAGATTTGTTGAGTCTTATTATTTTTTTTAATACATTATGCTTAATATTTATAATTTGAAATCAAAATAAATTTTTGAACACTACACAAATAAACAGTCAAATAAGATAATGCCATGAGCAAAATTTAAAACATATTTTTCAACAAAATTAAGTCACACAGTTTTGAAATAGAATGTTAATGGCTACACGATGCTAAATTCTGTCTTTTTCTTTCCACATTCATATTTGAATAATATTTAGAAGCCACAAAATATTGGAGTGAAAATTCATAATTTTCTAAAATGGAAATTCTCAGCAATACCAAAAAATTTTTTTTTTCTCTGTTTTTTGTCCAATTATATATATATGTTATGACTAGAACTTTTATTAAAAAAAAGTGATATAGAAATAAAACAAAAATAGGAATCCATTCACAGCCAAATATATATATATAAGTTTATAAGTTGAAAATAGAAATGAATCCGATGATATGTTGAAAGGATAAATAAAGGAAAGAAAATGTTGAATGGACAAAGTTGATTAAATTTCAGTTACCAACACATGTTTCAGCCAGGAGTTTGTTCATGTATACATATATTCTATTCATTATTATTTTAAATATAAAATAAAATAATAATAATAGAAAATTACAAAATATTTAAGTACACAAAGAAAAACGGCTTTCATCATATATATGTGTGTGTGTGTGTGTGAAAAAGTATCAAATGGAAGTGGAAAATAAGAAACATGAGGATGATTAATTAATATTAATATTCGTGTTCCTTGATTATACGACCGTTATCATCTTGCTGGTTAAAAATGAGACTATCCAAATTGTCCAAGGTGAAATACAAAAATGTAAATCCTGATTATCTGGTGTTGCTTATCCAATTTTAATTTATTTGCATCTTAAATTATTTTTTGCTCCCAGATATTAAATATGCCATCATTTTTTGAAAGCCCAAGTAAATTGGTATAAATCTTCTTATTATAATGGAGATTCGGTGTTAGTCTGTAACCAAAACTATGTCACTGCTTACATCACAATACCCTCAGACATAGCGTAAGTTTATCAATGATTACTTAATTTATAGTCACATCCTTAATACATAGAATAAATCTTATTAACAATGTCTCAATAAAAATCTGAGTTAGATTTGCCTCAAAACAGCCCATGTCATTTAAAATCCTGCAATGTGTCTTATATATCACTAAGAAATAAAGGTTTACATAATATATGGTGTGGTTAATTTGCATATTAGTTTTAACAAAACCAGGTTTAATAAATAATTACTTGGTGTTATTGATCTCTCTATTATTTTTTTTATTCTCCAACGTATTAAAATCAATCCTATGAATGATTTTATATAGAAACCAATTAAAATATAATTAAAATAAGTGTAATCTTTTTATATGCGTTCTTACTTAATTTTGTTAGTCTTTCTGATTTAATATATTTCATTATATTAATATTTAAATACTTACACCCAGAGCATGCATATTCTAAAAAATATAGGAATATTCAATTATGCCTTATTTTGTTTGTTTAGATAATTTTGATTATTTATTAATAATGGGAATTGGGCCTCCATTTGTCTGTAATAAAAACTATGTCACTGTTTACGTCACAATACCAAAAATTGTTGGAAATACATAGAATAAAAAACAACCCTGTAATCAGTTTTTAAAATTATTCTTTATCCTCACCCTTTTTTCAGTAACAAGAGGTTAGCTAAAAAGTTTACAAATAAATAAATACCTAGGATTTTGTGTAAAATATTCAAAATAATCATTTAATTAATAATTAATAGATGCACACAACATTTTATTTGAGAGGGACAGAAGTTTCCATTTCAAATTGTTTTATTTTTTTACTCAAATAAATTTGATGATTTTATTTACATATGATACAAACCCTCTAACATTGAATTTTTAACTCCCATCCCCTCAGGCAATATCTTTCAAAAATTGATTTTTACACCGCCTGGTAGGTGTTTTTTTTTGGGGGGGGGGTGCTAGTTTTACTAACAAAAATAATTCTTGAAAGCATGTTTTTGAAAAGAAAAGTATCAAATTATTTTTACCATCAGTTCTTCATTCTTGCGTTTTTTCAGTTCTAATTGCTGCTGAGTGACAGGGTCCATGTGCAGGTTGAGATGACCTCGTAAGTGGCTGGACCTGATTTTGTAAAAAAAGTTAGAAGACATTTATCACCTGTGATTCAATCCTTGTTTTGGAGTAAAAAATTTAAAAATTGAAATGGAAACTTAGTTCTGATAACTTTTAATATATATTGAAATAAAAAGAATATATATATAGAGATAGATAATACCAGGTATGTATTTATTAAAACTTGTTTAAAAAAACAATGAAGACTGTCTAACATTGCATGCTCAAATTTTGAGTGTGTTCTATTTATGATGATTTTAAGCAGTGTGACGTAAGCAGCGACAAAGTTTTTGTTACAGACAAAAACCGGAAGCAAATCTCCATTATTAATAGATCTACCAGCCCCTCCGCACGAGCAGGGTGCGACACAAGGTCAAATTTTAAGCGAAGTTTAACAGGTTTGAATTTAGTTTTCCTTTTACTAGACTGGTTACCTAGCCATTATTAAAGAGACCAGTCTGCCCTGCTATTTGCACATAGCTGGAGGGAGAATTGGATTCATACCTTTCCCAATGTGAAATGCAAACAGCTTCGTCCAGGAATTGAACTCTGGTCAACGAGTCCATTTCCTATGACTCTAACCATTACACCATGCACCTCTATTATCTGTATTATACCACTGCACCTCTGTCAAGAATTTTGGTTGGTTGGTTGGATTTTATGGCATGTCAACCCTTGTTGGGTTATTTTATACTGAAGTCATTTTTTTTTATTCATTCTTGTTGGGTATTCATCTATTTTTTTTCAACTCATTTTTTTATCTATTTGACCCATAGATGGGACCCTAACAGGTACTACCACTCCAGGTCAAAGTGGACCTAGGAGTAATGGCAATGAAGAATTACTCCACACTCTGCGGAGCTCCAGAATTTGAACCCCACCACGTATTTGGCATAAAATAACCCAGGGTTATTTTATGCCAAAGACATTTTTGTTTTATTCATTCTTGTTGCATATTCATTTTTTTAAACTTATTTTTTTTTATTTATTTAACCCATAGACGGGACCCTAACAGGTACTACCACTATCAAGAAGGAATCTCAGGCTATTCAATTTTAATACCATTGTTCTATCATTGAATCTTGAAATAAAATTGTAGACATTTTGACTGTATAAACAAAAGATCAATTTAAGAGCAATCAAGAAAAGCGAGTTTGAGCCAAAGACTCCTATCTTATTCATAAATAAATAAACAACTTACTTCTGATTGATTGAACCATCATTCCTTGGGGTCAGAGAAGATGCTGGGTTGATGAAGGAATTGCTGTCTGTGGGTGTATTAAATTTATCTTTTTGTTCCAACTTACGTAACCTTTGTTCTTCTTTCTGTTTCTCTACAAAATTTGATGGGAAAAATAACAAACATACTTCCGTTAATAAAATTCACTACAACAGAATTTGAAATTTATTAGGGTAATCCCAAATGTAAGGTCTCCAAAGTACAGGGAAACTGTTCATGTGTTACATAATTTGTGTGGTGGCGTGGGTTGTTGACAGACCCTGTAGTGAGAATTCTAAGGGGCCATTGTTTTTCAGATCAGGGAATAGAAAACTACCTGACCGAATCTCGCACGTCACATTAGTTAAAGAATCAGTTTCAACCTGAGAATTGAAGCAGTGTAGACGTGCTCTGCTGAGGTTGAATTTCCCGGTGCGGAAGAACATGGGTAGAAATAAATCTTGATCAAGAAAATAATAGTCTTGTGAGTTGATTAATCACATGAATAAAGAGTTAGCCCAGAAGAAGCCATTAGAAGAGATTAGAAAACATGAGGCCAAAGAAGGAGGAAACATGGCGACTAGACGTAGCAAGAAGAAATGAATAACAAGTAAGTCTCAACTCTCTGTCTGTCTCTCTATCACCTGAAGTCACTCCCTCATGTATATACCCAACGATGGGGTATATGACATTATATAACACATGCAGCTATTGGCAACACTGTTTGGTGTGCATGTGCCTGCACCGCCCTATGCAAACCTCACAGTCATGCTCAGTCTTGGCTTTGCAGTCATTTTTGATGGAGTTAACAATTGACAATTCCTCCAAGTGTGAAGTTCACGCAATTATCCATTTTTTCCAGCACATGCATAACAAACACAACAGTGTTGCCAATAGCCGCACAAATGGTTTCCTTGCATTCTCAGCACTTTGGATGCATAATGTTCCACTGTAGAATAATCATACTAGTTCCAATTACCATCGAATTGGTAAGACAAGGCAGCAAGCAGTTGTAACTTAATACAAATCTGTCTTGCTGCTAAGACTACTGCAAAATGCCAGGTTATTTATGAAGCCTCATAACATCATAGAAACCAAGCAACCAATCAGGACTCAAGGAATGGAATCACCCAAATGCATGAGTGGACTATTCTGGATTCCCCTAAGAACCAATTGTCTTGGCACTGGTTCAGTTGTGCTTAGCTTGTTGTTCAAACCAACAGTACGCTAACTCACTTCAACAGAAATAATAAAAACATTTTTGGTTTAGAAGAAAATTAACGTTTTCATAAAAAAAACTGTTAGCAGTGAACTTATTTATAAGTGCAGCAACGCATCTAGGACAAGGAAAAGTCCTATACAAAACCTCCATTGACTAGCGGCTTTACCTCACCCCAAGAAAAGGCTAGGGGAGTAAACCCCTAATACAAATCCAGAGCCGGACTCCCTAAGGTGGTGTAATGCTGAAATCCAGTGCTACCCAGCAACTCCTGTGACACTACCGCTGCTAAACTGCATTGGCTTCTTGCCTTTCCTTTGGACCACAGCGGCAGTGTGGAGAGGGGGGGAATTTGCTGCTTGGGCAACAGCTCATCCTCCATATGAACCCACCTAGGCTACGTGGTTCCAATAAAATAAAAAATTTAAAAAAATGGACATTACTCCATCGTCTCTCACAGACAAAAGGATGCCAACACAGAGTATTTACAAAACTTAGTTTGGCACATGGCCACTTATTTAGGAGCAATGCTGTATAAGTATCTTTTTTTTGGACCATATTACCTTTAGGCACCCCTTTTTGATCTCGATTAAGAAATGACATGTTTTTTATTTACCCCGTCAACATCCGGTTGTTTGTTAGGGGTTAGGGTTAGGAGTTAGGGTTAGTTTTATAAATTTTTTTTAATCTAAAAATCGTCTGTTAAAATAACCAGATATTGACAGTGTAAATGAAAAACATGTCCTTAATCGAGATCAAAAAGGGGTGCCTAAAGGTCATATGGTCCCCTTTTTTTTTTTTACTTGAGATATTGACCATCAGATTTTTTTCCCACAATATTAGAATGTATGGCAATAGATTCCAGCAAACACAGTAAAAAAAAAAAATTACTAGCTAACTTCACAGAAATGATGAATCATCTATCTATTTATCTATACATATATAAAGGACTGTTGTGTGTATGTATGTATGGACGTATGTCTGGATAAAACAATGAAAATACAACAATTAATGATAAAGTAAATATATATACACATTAAATATCACCGGTTCTTGCTTTTGGTGCAAAAAAAATATGAAGATTTGATTTATATTCAAAGATATTTCAAAATTAAAATATACATAGAAATAGCATTGAAATTCTATTTAAAAATGTCCATTTGTAAATCTCAAAAGTAAACAAACACAATACACTAGAGTTCCCCCCCACTAGGGCCGGGTTTAGCTCAGTCGGTAGAGCGTTCGGCTAGAAACCACAAGGTTCCTAGTTCGATACCGGTCCTCGCCCACTCAGCGTATAAGTAGCACAGGGTCTGTGCGGTAAAGTAAGGAGCTGATGGTAGGTGTGGCGCTCCACCTCAGATGCTAAAACAATCTCCTTGGTCTAGCGCTATTGAAAAGGGGACAGACTCCCTCGCTGACTGGCTGATACCGACTTTAGGCCACCCCGTCGAATTTACTTTACTTTTTTACTACCTAGATGATGCTGGGTAGCCACTTCTAGTACATATATAAAGGGCAGTTGTGTGTATGTATGTATGTCTGGAGGAAATTACAAGAATAAAACAATTAACGACAAAGTAAATATATATATATATACACGCATTCGCTATCACCAGATCATGCTTTTTGAGCAAAAAGAAGGTTTGAATTATATTTGTGAAGATAAATAGAAAATAAGTTTCAAATAGTAACAGCATGGAATTTTTTTTTTTTTTTTTTTTTTTTTGCATTTAATATTTAAAATAGGAAACATTAATTTTTCTTTTCAGCATGTCTGTGCACTTTTTTTCTGATGCCCCACCAGGCCTGACCAACACAAGGTCTTTCTTTTTTACATAGTGATTTTAATGGGGCATCCTGCGAGGATCCAACTCGTGATTCAGTAATAATGGATCTGTGAGACTAATTTTTTCTGACCCCCACCCTTTACCAAGGCAATGCTGGGTAGTCGCTTTTAGTCAAGATATATAGCAAACAAACAGGAAGGAAAGACAACACAGTTATATTTAAATCAAGGATATCATGGGTTAAATAAACAGACATTAATACTTATTTGTTGTTCCAATCTTTGATGTTAAGATGATTCATAAGCTGACAAATAATAATCATGGGAATTCAAAGCCAGGACTGGTGCCAAAAACAAAACAAAAACCAAAAAAAATAGCTTTACTAAAATAGATTTAAAAAATAATAAGCAGTAAACAATAATCATGTTAAGTGAAATAAAGACCCTTTAGTATTATTTGTATTATTCGAACTATTGTCCTCATCTTCATTGTTATTTGTACAATGTTTCAGACAATGTGTCCTTTGGCCTTCTTCAGGTATTTCTTGTTGGACTCAGGAACCTTCTCGGACTTGGTTTCCAATTATAACAAGAAGATTCCTGATTACATCAAGAAATACCTGAAGAAGGCCGGAGGGCACATTGGCCGAAACGTTGTACAAATAACAATGAAGATGAGGACAATAGTTTGAATATTACAAATAATACTAATTATCAAGCGTCATCTCAAAAATTCAGTAAAATAGTAAAGACCCTTTACTGTTCTTCGATTTGAGCACAAAGTCCAAATACAGAGTCCAACCTATTCAGCTGGGGCTGTAGAATACACCAACTGCACCTCTGCAAAGGGGTAAGACTAGCTCCCAATTTACAGCATGTCAACCCTTGTTGGGTTATTTTATGCTGAAGACATTTTTGTTTTAGTCATTCTTGTTGGGTATTCATTCATTGTTGTTGTTGTTGTTTTTTTTTTAACTCAGTTTTTTATAAACTCATTTTTTAATCTACTTAAACCTTAGAGATGGGACCCTAACAGGTACTACCACTGGATCAAGAGTGGACCTGGGAGTAAAAAATCATGAACCATCAAGATATATATCAAACCAACAGCTGCTTCTCAGGGCAGCTTGTACCACAGCCACTTTTATTAACATCAATATCAGCTGTTGGCTGTGAGTGGCAACCTGTGATGCTTAAGGACGGAATCCTAGTGGCTGAGCAATACATGACATGGAACACTGCACCTTGGTCCTTACTTAGGCAAGACAGGCGGTCAGAGAGCCCCCTCCCATCAATCGGCTTGTCATGTCAAGCCCTACCACTTATATGATTGTCCCAACCCTATTGCCCTCATGTCAAACCCCCAACTCTTTTTATAATATATGCTAGAAGGTGGTGGCTTAGGGTCTTAGTGTTCTGGGTATGATGTTAAACTGTATCTAATGATGAAGTTCTACTTTTAGAGCTCTGGGGAATAAGTTATAAAAATAATTTTTGAATACCCATCAAGAATTAATAAAACAAAACATCTTCAGCATAAAATAACCTAACAAGGGTTAACATGCCGTAAAATCCAACCAACCAAATACTAAGCTAAACTGCATCTAATGGTGAAGTTCCAATTTTGGAACTTTGAGGAATGTATAGCACCCCTTCATCACCATTAATTACAGGTCTACCCGGAGTGGTAGTACCTGTTAGGGTCCCATCTATGGGTTAAATAGAAAAAAATAAGTTTTAAAAATGTGTTTAAAAAATTGAGTTTTAAAAAAGAATTTTTTGAATACACATCAAGAATTAATAAAACAAAACATCTTCAGCATAAAATAACCCAACAAGGGTTTACATGCCATAAAGTCCAACCAACCCAAATACAGAGTTAATGAGAAGAGGGAATTAAAATTGTCACTGACTCACCTAATTCCATTAACCATTTCTTTTTTTCATTTTCTCGAACGCTATCATAATCTGGGATGTCATTTTGCTTTTAAAAAAAAAAAAAAAAACAAACAATATAATCACAAGGAAATCTTTAATGTAATGAGTTAGAAAAGCAATCTTTTTTTATTATATTAGTTTGTGTGTTATCATATTGACAAAATGTTGACAGTAATTTCAAACTGTTTCTAATTAAATTCACAGATCAAAGTTCCACACAAGCAGTAAAAATAAATTCTAAAACATCTTACAATGAAATTGAATATTCTTTAGCAACATTATTTTCTTCATTGGCGCCTAGTCTGGTATAATGGTCAGCAAGCAAGGATAGCAGATCATTGTTAGTGATTCCCACTGACTATCCAACACTCTTGGTCTTGTGCCTAACTAATTTATGTATTTACCTAACCCCTCCGCATGAGCAGGATGTGACAAAAGGTCAATTTTTAGTGGAGTTTAACAGGCTTGAATCTAGAGTTTGACTTCTAGACCAGTTGCCATACCAAGGTTAAAGAGCTCAGTCTGCCCTACTATTTATCAACCCCTCTGCATGAGTAGGATGTGACACAAGGTCGGTTTAACAGGTTTGAATTCAGAGTTGTCCTTCTCCTAGACTGGTTGCTATACCAAGGTTAAAAAGTTAATGATTAAATTTCTAGAGGGATAAGTTTTGTTTTTTTTCATTTATAATATACGAGCTTAACTGACACCCATTATGGAGGCTTTTAAGCTAGTTAACTAATAAGTTTTGTTGCCATAATTCTATTGATGTTTTTGCCATTGATAAACAGGCTAATTTAGCTAAATTTTACAATAAAAGACGGGTAATTTATGTGACAGGTTCACGTTTAATTAATAGAAAAACCAGATCATATTACCTTTAGGCACCCCTTTTTGATTTCGATTAAGAAAGGACATGTTTTTCATTTATACCATCAATATCCGGTTGTTTGTTGGGGATTAGTTTTATTTTTTTTTTTTTAAATCTAAAAATCGTCTGTTAAAACAACCGGATATTGACAGTGTGAATGAAAAACATGTCCTTTCTTAATCGAGATCAAAAAGGGGTGCCTAAAGGTCATATGGTCCGAAAAACCCTGTGATGATAGAGGTTCCAATATTCAAATTATGGGGTCTATCTCCAAAAACTCTAGACATAGAAACCCTAAATTTTCAATATGAGGGGGGGGGATCTTAAACATTTTGATATTATTGAAATTTGCTGATATTTTGTAAATAGAAATCATTTCTGGTCATTTATAAAATGGTTTAAATTTCATTTAAATTAAAAGGAAAAAAAATTTAAGAAGGGGCTACATGCGCGCCACTCCCCCCCCCCCCCGGACCCCTTTGATAAAAATGAAATACACTTATCCAAGTACCCTGGGTAATGTAGTCTCAGAATATATATGGTTATGGGGAGGGTCTATCTCCAAAACCCTAGGAGAAGTTAGTGAACAAACAAACAGATGGGAACTATAATTTTATATACATACACACACACACACACACACATTATATATATATATATATATATATATATATATATATATATATATATATACACACACATGTATCGAAGAAAAATTGTGTATTCTCCAAAATACGAATGTAAATTTACTGAACAAAAGAAATGAACTGGTTTTCAAATGTAGACATTTAAACAAATTCCTCTTATGTCATTTGCCACCAACCCTAATTAATCCCATATTTTTTCCCTCTATTAATCTAAAAATAAGAAATAAAAATTTGTTTTAATTTAATTTTAATTTCTATTTATTTATTTTTCAATCTGTATGCCGCATACATTAAGACCTAAGCATGTTTGTTTTTAAATATAAGTCTTACGTTATAACATTCCATTGCGTGAGCACGCTTCATGTTATATTAATGCTTAAAAAGCCACCGTTTTAATATTTTAGTATTTTTGACCATCTGAAGATTACATAATATACATGAAAATGCAGTTACAGAAAATTAACACCATAATATTTCATCTCTGATTTTAAATCTGCTCGGCTATTTTAGCATTGAGAATCTTCATATGCTAAAACTTTTCACATTCATTCTCCATTATATTATATTATATACATATAGATACTCGAAAATCAAACATGACATTCATTTCAACCTGATATTTAATAAAAAGAATCTTTAATTTGCACAAATCAAATATCAATAAGATTAACAAAACACACAGGTCAATGGAAAAACAATAAAAATGAGAAGACAATACTTACACCAATTATAAAGCTGCTTCTCATGGCTGCTGGTACCACAGCCACTGGACGGCTACTTTTATTAACATCAATATCAGCTGCGTTACACTGGTTGGCACTAGGCGGCTGCTGAGTACCAGAAGCCATGCCTGATAATTCTGTGGACAAGACAGGAAGCACTGTAGAACATTCTGATGGTTCCATTGCACTGGACATCTGACCAGTTGTATCAGCCAGATCTCCAAAGTTGGCACTCATTGGTTGTGGGAGATACGTTGACTGACTGAGATTTGTTGTCTCTGCAGGGAAATTTCCAGCCACAGCCGCCTGACCACCAGTCAGCGTATTTCCCTTCAAAAATCAAAATGAATTCAATGTAAAAAGGCATTTCATTGTAGTTACATGCATTTTAAAGCTCAACTTATTTCAATATTAGTTTCACATAAAAAATGGCAAGAGTATTTGAACAAAGAGACAATTCTATGATCCTTATGAGTAATACCTAATAGAAAGTACTGCTCATAAGTAGTTGAACAAAGAGACAATTCTATAATCCTTATGAGTAATACTCAATAGAAAGTACTGCTCATAAGTATTTGAACAAAGACACAGCACTTCTGCCTAAGATTCGCATGTGTATATGTATTTACCAACTCCTCTACATGAGCAGGATGTGACACAAGGTCAATTTTTAAGTGGAGTTTAACAGTTTACTCCCAGTCCACTCTGACCAGGAACCATAATGTAACATAATTGGGGGTGGGGTGGGGGTGGAACCATGAGTGTAACCTGATATGTAAATTAGCACGGAAAAGTTTTTAATAAGGATTACAAGTTAGATGAGAATGGAAAAGTTTAAGGATGAATCATCATTGCCACATAGCTTTGTTTCTATTGGACAAGCGGTGAGAAGTGGCAAAGTAGGAGAGAGGAGGAGTGAGAGGTCAGAGTGGAAATTGAGTTTGGAATTGTGTGTCAAAAGTGAGACATGGAGCTCTTGGCAGAAATAAAAAATCTTGTGAGAAAAAGAAGTGGCCCCGTGTTATTACGAAATACTATAAATGGTACAAGGCAAGATGTCCCCCCCACCCCAATGAAATGTCAGCCAACTCCAGCATCGACTCAGCAACCAAGATTCGAGCCTCTCCGATGTAGTACCAGTCCAGAGATAAGTATACAAATATTTCTGCTATCAACACATTATCACTCGATTCAAAAATGGATAATTCCATGTCAAATTATCCAGAAAAAAGTAAAATTGTCACCCCCTACCCTTTCAATTTTTCTGAAATTTATGTGCAAGAATAATAGAAAAAGTTTTTGTCATAGATGCGGTGACACATCGGGATATTGATCTTGCTATGAAAAATCAGAAATCATCAATAACTTAAAATTGGTTGACTTTAAGACTGTTTTGGTAGCATTTTTGGATTCCTTGGATAAAAATGTTTTTATAAACCAATTTTTAGGAGTAGGGAAGCACTAGAACTCATTTTACAGACAAAAATAGATTACAAGAAGTCACTATTTTTCGCGCCCCATATTTCTGGTCCTGTGCCACATATAAGCTAAGCTTAGTAAATAACTATATCACTGCATGTAGTAAATAAAGTTGGCAGAGTGGTCTATTGTTGGTATCAGCCAGACAATGAGGGAGTCTATCCCTTTTTCACTAGCGCTAGACCAGGAGATTGTTTTTGCATCTAAGGTGGAGCACCACACCTACCATCAGCTCCCCACATTACCACATAGGTCCAAACTCTCCTACTCGTGCGCCGAGTTGGTGAGGTGCCAATATCAAGGCGGATTCTCTACTGACTGAGGTGGAGCACCACACCTACCATCAGCTCCCTACATTATCACATAGGTCCAAACTCTGCTGCCAATATTGAGGTGGATGCTCTACTGACTGAGGTAAATATATAAATCACATTGTATTTTATATATACACCATCACCCATAAATAAATACAACACTAACAATTTTTTTTAATTGTGCCTACCACCCATGAGTTTCGGCTTGTGGGTGGGCCCACATAAAAATGTCCTTGTGTCACGCCCTCATAAGTGGGATGAGAGGCAAATACCCTAACAATTTTTTAAAAAGTTGATTTTCTTCTGAACCAAATATAACAAAGGTTTTTTTTAATTATTTCTAATGGAACATTAAAAAAAAAATCAAAACAGATATTATTAGGTATTATTTATTACTACAGTCTACGGTATCAAAACTCTATAACCAAAAATAAAACTTGCACAAATATATATAAGTGATGGTACTAATTTTTTAACTGCTACACATTCATATTTTTGGTTAGAGAGATTCAATGCTGTAGAGTTTGGTAATAAATACAACCTAATAATATCTGTTTTGATTGTATAATGTTCCACTAGAAATAATAAAATCCTGGCAAAAGAAAATTAACTTTTTATAGAAAAAAAATTGTTAGGGGTGTAGTTATTTATAGGGGTTACAGTATTTACAAAGCTAGACCAAAGAGATTGTTTTTGCATCTGGGTTCCTAAGCAGATGCTCTACCAACTGAGCTAAACCAGCCCTACCTTAAATCATCAATTTTTATTTTTTTAAATAAATTTATCATAAACTGTATTAGACTTATATAACCAAATGAGGCTGTTAGCATTTCATATAGCTCTAATACCCATGGGAAAGGTATTCATCCCTCCAGCTATAGGGCAGACTGGGCTCTTTAAGGACCAAGTATCCAATAAGTACCCCAGCTGGGAGCTGTTTTCAAAAGAACACCTTTTGCTTTTCACCATACACTTCCAGTTGTGGTACGAGAGGCGCATGGAAATTAAACTTTATAAATTGTGTGAGAACATTTGCGAACAACATCCTTTTATTTAAATAAACATAAAAAAACATTTTTAAAAATAAAAACTATTTTAATTTAAATAAACATATCTGCACTTCTCTTCTGATTAAATAAAAACTATTTTAATATAAAAATGTGTCTTTAATATAAAAATGTGAAATTGAAAAACAATGTGAAACATGAAATAACTAATTTTTTTTATTAAAATCGAAAATTATTTTGGTATAAATAGTTTTGGGTTGTAAATATATATGAACAAACTTTAAAAAAATCTTACAGTGAAATTCTAATGCCAAAAAAAATCGTCTGTTGTTTGTAAACAAACAACTGGGAGTTTACAGTGAAAAGCAAAAGGTGTTCTTTTCAAAACAGATCCCAGCTGGGGTGCCTATTGGATACTTGGTCCCTCTTTAACCTTTGTTAGGCAACCAGCCTAGGAGAAGGAAAAACCTGGATTCAAACCTGTTAAAGTTCACTTAAAAATTGACCTTGTGTCACATCCTACTCATGTGGAGGTGTTGGTAAATATATATAAGGCCATGCAATTTCAACTTTTTACGCAATGGGTTAAAATGTAGAAAGCAACAACTGAACATCCCACTCGTTTCTTCTTTGTGTGGGATTAAATTATAAAGAAAAGAAAACAAAGTCTCCCCAATTCACTTCCTGTTCTTCTGTGTTCACATTAAATGTCATAAATGCCAACTGTTTGCTTTAATAAACACAGTGCCAATAAAACGAAAACAATAAAATCTACAATTCTACAAATAAAACAAAAAGGGAAAAAAAATATTCCATTTGAAGACGTATCTCCAAAAAAACAGCAACATAAGGAAACCATATGATGACAAAAAATACCAGAAATCAAAACAGCTGAAAGAGAAAAAAGATAAATAACAATGTCTACTCTTTGATTTCTTTCATGTTTTCAAAATGTTCTTTTTTTTTTCTTTCTTTATCTTTCTTTTTTCTTTTTTTGACGGTTTGGTGATAAAACAGAAGTGACAATACCTAGCAACAGAGAAAATCTCAGAGATAAGTAACTTTTGGGGGGGATGACCTCATATTTTGAAAGTATCTTTAGAAAAAATATTTCTATCATATAAAATAAGCATACCCAAAAATTTGGCTACTTTTCATTTTAAAAACAAATTAAAATTAATTAAATTGATTATTTAAGGTCAAATTTTTGTTTAAGTTGAAAAGTAGTAACATAATGGCATCAGTAAAAAAAAAAAAAAAAAAAGCAAAATAATCTTAAACATGTAATCTATTTTTGATACATTTAAAACAATTTTTTTGGTCAATTTTGATCACATATGGCAAAATAGCTGTTTAAAGATGGTGTAAAATCTGTGTTTACAAAATAAATTTAACATTGATAAAAATTTACCAAAAATCAGGGAATTATCCGATTTCAATGAAATTGTGTATATTGATTTATCAATGAATGAATTTTATAATGCATCAGTTATTTTATTTCAATTTTTTTTCAAACGGGAGTTAAATTTGTTTTGTAAAAACACGGATTTTTCAACAAATTGGGTATACCTAATATAAAAGCAAAAGTAGAGTCAGCAGAGTGGCCTATTGTCAGTATCAGCTGGACAGTAAGGGAGTCTATCCCCTTTTCACTAGCACTAAACAAGAGAGATTGTAATCTATTTGTAAACAGAAGTGACAATACCTAGCAACTGAGAAAATTTCAGAGATAAGTAACTTTTGGGGGATGACCTCATATTTAGAAAATAACTTTAGAAAAAATATGTCTATCATATAAAAGCAAAAGTAGACTCAGCAGAGTGGCCTATTGTCAGTATCAACCAGACAACAAGGGAGTCTATCTCCTTTTCATAAGTGCTACACCAGAGAGATTGTTTTGCATCTGAGTTGGCGAGGGCCACATCTACCATCAGCTCCCCACTTTACCGCACAGATCTAACCTGTACTACTTCTGTGCTGAGTTGGCGAGGGCCACATCTACCATCAGCTCCCCACTTTACCGCACAGATCTAACCTGTACTACTTCTGTGCTGAGTTGGCGAGGGCCACATCTACCATCAGCTCCCCACTTTACCGCACAGATCTAACCTGTACTACTTCTGTGCTGAGTTGGCGAGGGCCACATCTACCATCAGCTCCCCACTTTACCGCACAGATCTAACCTGTACTACTTCTGTGCTGAGTTGGCGAGGGCCACATCTACCATCAGCTCCCCACTTTACCGCACAGATCTAACCTGTACTACTTCTGTGCTGAGTTGGTGATTAATGCAGATAATACTAATCATCAAGCCTCATCTCAAACATTCAGAGAAATAGTCCACAAGTGAGTTTGTAAAGTTAGTTTGCGATGATGACAAGCTTCAATACTGCTTCAACAACATGGTGGTAAATTGGTATGACAAGGGAAAACAAAATTGCCACAGTGCCCTATAAAGATGTAGAAAAAATAGATACATGTTCAAACTTTAAAATGAAGTAAACATCATTTACAATAATCAATAAACGTTTCTATGAAACATTTCGGCCGATGTGCTCTCCGGCCTTCTTCAGGTATTTCCTGTTCGAGAAGGCTCTTGAGTCCAACAAGAAATACCTGAAGAAGGTACTACTATTTGTATGAAGACTACTACTTTATGTTTCACTCAATTGTCAAACATTATAAATTATCACTTAAAGGCTTCTTTTTCAGTGAATGGGGGGGGGTTAACTAATTCCAAGATGCAGTGATATGCATGAAATACAAGATAACTTTGTATAAAATCTATATATTGATACTCTTGTTCCGTAAAAGTATGACCGTTATTATCTTGCAACACCCTCTGGTTAAAAATGAGACTATCCAAATTAAATCATACTGTGGTATATATATGATTCAAATCACCCAAGATGAAATGCAAAAATGTTAATCCTGATTATCTGGTGTTGCTTATCTGCCAAATTCTTATTTCTTATGAGTGTCATCGCCTCAGCTAAATAATGTACCATTCCGTTTTTATTATAAAGAAAGTAAAGAAAAAGAACATGCTACACAGAAAAAATATAATAAGAAAGAAAGAAAGAAAGAAAGAAAGAGAGTAGTGGAAAAATAGAGAGAGGGGGTGAGCACACAGAAGCAATAATGCTAATCTGATTCAATCAAACATAATGAAAAGATGAAAAGAAAAAAAAAAGAGTGAGAGAGGATTAAATCAAGGTTATTATACTTTTTACATATTGAACTATTTGCAATAGCTCTTAAGTAAACATATTAAACGTTGTAATAATCAAATTATTATACTGTGGTCCTGCTAGTTGTATATTATTCCATGTTAAAGGTTCACTTACCTGAGAATTGTAGGCTTTGTAGTTAGTAATCACCTGGCCCTTGGAATCAATTTTAGGAGCCCCAGCTCCAGGCCGGCCCCAAGGATCATATATTTGCAACAGCTCAGCTGAAAAAAAAAAAAAAGGAAAAAAAAAACAATAGCAAAATTAACACAAATACATATATTCATTTATGTTGTATACTGGATTGATGGATCGGGTAGAGTCACACTGCGGAATCACTGATTCCTCAGGAAGCTTGAAGCACCAGTGGCCCCTGCCCCTATTCCTAGTGTTTTGCCTGAGCCCCCTCAACCAGCATTTGAGGATGTCCCACAAACCAAAGGAAGGATAACATCAACTAGGGACCTGACCTCACCCAATGTCACTCTGCCCCCTAAGCCAATGCTGATGAAAAATGCATTGTCAAGGTTGCTCCCCTGTAATTGGCCTGGCCGAAAGGAACTAATTTCCCTCAAAGGCCACTACATCCGCGCAATGGGGGGGGGGGTAGTAGAATAATCATACTAAGTTCCAATTACCATCGAATTGGTAAGACAAGGCAACAAGTAGCTGTAACTCAATACAGATCTAACCTTGTTGCAATCCTAATGCAGAATGCCAGAGTATTTATGAAGCCTCATAACACCAAAGAAATCAAGCAGCCAATTAGGACTCAAGAAATGGAATCACCCAAATACATGAATGGAGAATCCTTGAGTCCCATAAGTACCAGCTATCTTGGGCACTGGTTCAGTTGTGCTTAACCAGTTGCTGTTGTCCAAACCAACAGTATACTGACTGACTGACTGACTTCAATAATACAATATTCAGTATACTAGTACATTCAACTATCATTTGCACCAGACATATAGTAACTCACAACAGAGTGCTAAAACATCAAGGTAGACGATTCGCATAATGGTTTCGAATCTTCAGTTTCAGTAATCACCCCGATGTTCTAAAACAGCAGTGTACAAATAGTTTTGGACCAGTGCATTCACTCTCTATTAAAGGTAAGCTAGGCTACTCCACAACAATTTATCATATATATTAAGGCAGTGGTTCTCAAACAGTGAGCCCGGGCGCACTGGTGCACCCCGAGCTTTTTCAGGTGCACTCCATAGTATTCCTGAAAAAATCTATCCAGCAGAGAAGCTACAGATTTGGAAAAGAACAGCGATGGAAGGCAATCTCAAAATGTTTCCTTTGATAAGTAATAATTGCAAAACTGAAATTCTGCCAATGATAGTTGAACATTTATCAACTTTAGAAGAAAATTTGAGTTATATTTTCCATCAATTAACACTGCACAATATGACTGGATTAGAAACCCTTTTGTAGAAACTGAAACAGATTCTAGTTTAATGCTAACAGAAAAAGAAGAACTGGCAACTGTGTCCACTGATCGTGGATTAATGATTAAATACAAAGAATTGTCTCTTGAAGCTTTTTGGATTTCTATAAAAAAAAACGTGTCGATATTAAAAAACGTACTGGCCATTTTATTGCAATTTTCCACCTTATATTTATGTGAACTGGGATTTTCAGCCCTCGCAACAATTAAGTGTAAAAAGAGAGGAACTCTTCAATGCATTGATGAGGAAATGAGTGTTTGTCTCTCAAACATAAACCAAACATTGAAGAAATCGCAAGGTCTCATCAAGCTCATGTTTCTCATTAACACAGGAATGAATAAACTTCATAGAGGTATGTTAAGTTTGCTTTTGTTAAATGTGTTATTTTTTATATATTTAACAGTTAACTTAATAACATATTAGTCCTATTTTGTATACAGTGCACTATCAAGTATCTGTAGTACTGTAAGTGCACCCAGACTGTATAAAGTTTGAGAACCACTGTATTAATGTGTATCAAAAGTTATCATAAGTGAACAGAAAATTCGTCGGGTTGGACAGCCGGATCTTGCCACCAAAAAAAGATGTTCTCCCAGCTGCCAAAGTCCCCAGATCAAGTCCTTGCCGCCTGCAACAATCTTTTCTAGCAGTCCTCCACCAAAGCTCACTAGCCTCTTCTTCCTCGTCGTATATCAGTGCCCTCGTCAGCAAGATCAGAACGCAACTGTCTCGGTGTGGTAAGGCAAGCCTTAGATAATCATTCACTGCCCTAAAATGCCACATCCAGGTAAATTGCGCAGTATATGAATCTGCATACACACCAATGAGGTATCCGACGTCAAGCCATGACTCATGTTCAGGAGGATGCGAGTTCAATCTCCCTAATCTCCCACTACACTCCCCCCTGATTTCATTTTGCATGCCAGACATGTGCTCCCTTTGAGCTACCACGTGCGTAATTTCTCTTGCCACAAAAGTATTTTAATTTCTTACACATCTTTACTCCAAAGATTATTTCAAATCTTAGATGAAGCTAAATACCTTCAGCTACATGATACAAAAACCTCTGCACAACTATAATGTGACATAAGGACAATTTCTTAAGCAGAGTTTAACAGGTTTGAATTTAGAGTTTTCCTTCTCCTAAATCAGTTACTGTACCAAGCTTAAAGAGCCCAATCTGCTCTACGATTTATCCATAGCAGGAGGGAGAATAGTTGAATGCATACATTTCCCCAAGGATATTCACCCTATGTGAAATGCAAACAGCCACATCCAGAATTTAAACTCATCTCGATGAGTCCATTTCTCCAGGCACTTCCACAGTTATGTGATATACTTGCTGTAAACAAAGGCTGTACTAAAATATTACAAAACTTTTGAGTCACCCTAGAAATTTTGATTTTAAACAAATTCCATTGTACCTTTTTCTTTTTGCCATTGCCTCTTCTTTCGTTCTGCCAGAGACAATGGCTGGGTCGCTGGGTACTGTTTTGCTGGTTTTGTTTTCTCCTGGGGATTGTGAACTGGAATTCTAGCCTCATTAACAAATGTATTTCTCTGGCCATTTGTCTGGCCATGTAATTTTATATTGGCAGTGAAATCTTTTTCAGCTTCTTCCCTAAAAGGAAAATTAAAAAAAAAAAAAACAGAAAAAAAAGAAATAAGCAATTAAGTAGATTCAATTATCTTATTATAATGGAGATTGTGTGCTTGTCTGTCTGTAACCGAAACTATATTACTACTCAAGTCACAATTCCCTTAGTTATTTACATCACATTCTTCATGATTTTATTTTTATTTAAACCTCAAATATTAATAAGATTGTTTTACATTATTAATACTGTTGGCCATATCTACATACTAATAACATGCAATTGTATTTATATATACAACAAAATTGCAGTTTACAGTAAGAACAGGAAGGCTAATTTGCATATTGATTTTAATAAATATGTGCTTAGTATTATTGATTTCTAATTGTTTGGTTTTATCTTAATGAATATGAGCAAATATCTCGGGATAAATCTTAAAAGAAATCCATTAACAAGAAGAAATAACTGTAATTTTATTTTTTTTACTTCCTATTTTAACTGAATAGTTAAATTAGGAAAATTTAGCAATGAAAGACGGGAGTAATGGAAGAGTAATTTTCAGTTGTTCTATTTTTTATTATACCCCTTCCCCTTTGTTTCAAATCTTTGTATCTGCATTTTTATTTAGTTTCATTAGCTTTTCTAATTCAGATTCTGATTTGTTCTTGTTTTACGGCATATCAACCTCAATGGGTCATTTAATGCCGACTACGTTTTTTAAATGAATTGGTGATAATGTTTAATTTTCTAAAGGTTTTTTTTTTTGACATATTTTCTTTTGTGAATGAAACTTTTAGATGTTTTTGTTAACATATATTTTTGTGTTTTCATTTTTTTTGGAAGATTTTTAGATTTTGTTGTAGATGTGTGCTTCTTTTATGTATCCAAGTAGTTTTTCTGGGTTTATTTAGTAGAATATCTGTTTTAGATTTGTTGTTTGGTAGTATTTTTTTCATATTTGTTTTAAGTTGCTACATTCTGTTAGTATGTGCTTGATTGTGTAGGGTTTTTGGCATGGTATGCAATATGGGTCTGCTTCTTTTTTGAGGAGGTATGAATGGGTAATGTATGAGTGTCCTATTCTTAGTCTGGATAATATTACTTCTTCTTTTCTGGATATTTTGGTTTGATTTATTTGAAGTTTTCCTATTTGTGGCATTATTTCATGTAGTTTGTTGTTTTGAAGTTATTCCAATAATTTTGCCATTTTTGTTTTGTGTAAATGTTTATGGTTCTTTTTAAGTCTGTAAAAGGTATTTTAAAGTCTGTATCAAGTGGGTTGTTTTTAGCTGTTTTTTCTGCTGAGTCTGCTATTTCATTTCCTTGGATTCCGATGTGACTTGGTATCCAGCAAAGTATAATTTCTTTTTGGTTGATATTATTGAATTTGCTGAGTAGTTTAGCTATTAATGGGTTATTTATTTTTTTGTTCATGATTGCTACTATAGCAGATTGGGAGTCAGAAAATATTATGTGTTTGAGTTCCTGCTTTTGGTAATCAAGTCAAGTGCCAGGTCTATTGCATAGATTTCTGCGCTAAAAATTGAGGTTTCTTTAGGAAGGTTTTTTAATTATAGTTTTTCAATGATAATGTCTGCACTAGTTGTTGCGTTATTTTGTTTAGATCCATCTGTGTAGACATGTGCATAATTTGGATATTTTTCTTTGATTTTTTTGAATTTTTCTTGAAATGTTATTGGGTGGGTGCTTTTTTTTTTGTATTTTCAAAGACTCAAGTCTGTTTTGGGGGATATAATTTTCCAAGGGGGTGTTTTGAAAAGAGTTGTTTTGTGAATTTGAGTTATTGGTAAGGCTGCTTTCTTGCAAATTGGTTCTATTCTGAGTCTGAAAGTTTTAATTGATTTTTCATTTTGTTGGAAAAGGTTTTTATATTTAGGGTAGAAAGTGCTGTAATGTGCAGGATTGTCAGGGTCAGCTTTTAATTTTATGTAGTATTTTAATGCTAAATTGTTGCATCTGAGTTCTGGGGGGTTCTTTCTAATTCAATATGATATTTTATTACATTAAAACTTAAATATTTGCACCCTACGGAGGGTGCATATATTTGCTAGTATAATAATAACAATGGGTGTAAAATATGGAAACAAACCCCACAATATGTAGAAATAGAAAAACAAAGTATTGTTATATACCCTTCTAACATATTGGGTATATAAAAGGTGAGAGAGAGAGACAGTAGAGATGATGATGAGGGGTGGATAGATTGGTTCTTACTTGTACTTTTCTGCTTGCTAACTCATCAGCCATTTCGGACCAAGTCTCCAATAGGCACCCCAAATCATCAACTTAATGAAAGGTTCATATTTTAACTCATCACCAGTAACTTCGACTTTCAAATATTTGAAAATAAACAAAGAGATGATTTTTTGAACGTATATTGTATCTGACAAAAACAACAGACAGTCCAACAACACATGATAGGTTGACATGTAATTAAAATCCATCATAGATTTCTCGGACCAAGTCTCCAATAGGCACCCCAAATCATCAAGTTAATAAAAGGTTCATATTTTAACTCGTCACCGATAACTTCCGCTTTCAAATATTTGAAAATAAATGAACATGCGATTTGCACTTATATTGTATCTGACAAAAACAAATTTTACAAATTGTGTGACTATTTCTGAACAACATCCTTTTATTTAAATAAGCATAAAAATATTTTGTAAATAAAAACTGTATTTTTATTTAAATAAACATAACTGCATTTCTCTTCTGATTAAGTAAAAACTATTTTAGTATAAAAAAGTCTTTCATCTTTTTTTAATTTATCGTCAGTGTTGAAAAATACTCATAAACTTCTGATTAAAAAGTATTTATTTAAAAAAAAGATTTTGCTATTGAATTTTAACTTGATTACGTGTACCATCCATATATTTATTTGATTTATTGTAAGTTCAACATCTCCATAAACTTCTGATTAAAATCATTTGTTTACAAAAATTTGGAAGCGGAAGTTACTGGTGACGAGTTAAAATGTGAACCTTTCATTAAGTTGATGATTCGGGGTTCCTATTGGGTACTTGGTCCGCCATTTCTTAGAGGGCTGTTTTCTGTGAGTTGCATTCTTGGTTGTTAATAATTAAAGCAAGACTTGTTGTTTTCCTATAAAGCTTTTATTAAAACAACCCAGTCTAGAATTGAGAAGAGACATCTCGAAAGAACGTCTTCTCTCGATGAGCAACTGGATGTAACTAAACTAAACTAAGAATTGTCCCATGCTTCTACTACCGCTTTTTTCGGTTTGGGGGGGGTCAAGCAGATGTCACCACAAGTCAATCATAACCATAACAGTTAAGGTAATTTTCCACTCAACCCCGTTATTTTAAATCTAATGAACTCTGATTCAAAATTATCTAGCTATAGTATTTACATAATTCATAAGCTATCTATGAATTATGTAACTATTCCAAAAAAGATGAATTTATTCTAGATAGTGACGTAGACGTTAAAACGTTTTGGTTTTTATCAAACCTTCATCAAGACATTAGGATGGAAACAGTGATGTATTTTTTTTCCAAAATAACAGGACATAAGAAAGTGTGTAGAGAGAGAAAGGGAAAAACAGTTACGTTCCTTTCTCTGTATACACTTTCTCATTTCCTATTCCGCCCTGTCAGTTGGGCCAATAGAATACACAGACTGCACTTCTGCAGAGAAGGTAAAATACCCTAATGTGTCCTCCTGCTTAAGGACAGAATCCTAGTGGCTGAGTAATCCATGACAAGCAGCACTCCCCTTCAGCTCTTACTTGGGCTAGACAGGCAATCAGAGAGACCCCTCCAATCAATCGGCTGGTCACATCAAGCCCTAACACCTATATAATTATCCCGACTGTATTGCCTTTATGGCAAACCGCCAAGCCTTTTTATATATGCGCTAGAAAGCAGTGGCTGAGGGTTTTAGTGTCCATGTTATAACATTATACTGCATCTAATGGTGAAGTTCCTAGTGGAGATTTGGTGAGTGTGATGTACCCCTTCATTGCCATTACTCCCAGGTCCACTCAGACCCGGAGTGGTAATATCTGATGGGGTCCCATCTATGAGTTAAATAGATCAAAATGAGTTTTGATAAAATTTGTTTAAAACAAAATTTAGTATCATATATGAATGAATAAAACAAAACGTTTTCAGCATAAAATAACCCAACAAGGGTTGACATGTTGTAAAATCTAACCATCCATCCATCCATCATCTCCTGTTATTTTGAAAAAACATCCAGTACTGCTATATAATAGTACTGATATGGCTATGGCTTAAAAGAAATCTCACTTTATCTTATCTGTGAGATCAGATTTCCATATAATATTACATAATTCGTGGGTTACCTACGAATTATGACAGTAGTGTAGTGTAGTAAAAATTAAACGACAGTATTGTAAATGGAAAATTATCATTATAACCATTGTAGAAGTGATTGACAACAAGTTAACCTTTCACTAACCTAGCCATTGATTTCTCATTGGCTAAAGACAAAGCATGTGAAGAGAACTGAGTTAGGTAGTTTGTCGAAGGGATTGAACACAATGGTCGTCTGTTCCCAGGTAAGCCATCTTCTCACCGCGCGGTTGAACCCTTTTGGGCTTTGGGTAATAAAGACGTGGCAACAACACTGGAATAACAACATCCACAATAAACTCTTCCTAATCAAACCCAATTTGGGGAGGCTGGAGACCAACTTTAAGGAAGTCATTGTGTCCCGATTACGCATTGATCATACAAGACTAATGCACTCCTATATACTCAAACAAGAACAACAACCACAATGTGGAACATGTCAAACACCTTTGACAGTTAAACACTTATTCATGGAATGCAGGTTTTTTGCTCACATCAGAAACCATTATTTTAAACCAAACAATATGAAAGATCTATTTGAAAATGTCAACATGGAGGATATTCTCTTTTTTGAGGGAAATAAAATGATACCATAGAATATAGACATGAAACAAATCAATACCATACAACATAATCCCCAATAATGCTAACACATTATTAAAACCAATTACTAAAAAGTATAAATATAAATACACAATATGTATCACTTCCTAACTGTTAGGCATGACATAACCCCAGACGGGTTGATATGCCGTAAAGATCAATAAACAACATAAAGACATCTGAAAAATAAACTAAGTCTTGCGTCATAATTTAGAAAAAAAAGAGAATGAGCACAGACAAGAACCCAGCACAAAAGGAAAGTTGTATTAACGAGAGGTTGAAATCACCCTAAAAGAAGATGGCCAATCAGCAAATAGAACTCTCACATCCTCTCTACATTTATATACCCAATTTAGTAAGTGGGTATATAACAATAACACTAGTATATAATGAACCAAATAATAAAAACAAATGTTAAATTAATGTCACTTGCTCCAGCAATAAATCAATTAAAAAAATAACCTGTGTTGAGTTGTGTCTTCTTTATATTTTGTTGTTTTTTGTACATAAATCTCTTTTGTGAAGATCTCACCATTTTTGAAAATATGGCTGTACATATCTTGTACATACATACATATGAATAGACCAAGATAAATAGATAGATATATACATACATACATACAGATAGATAAGATAGATAGATACATATATACATACATATAAATAGACCAAGAGATAGATAGATAGATAATAGATAGATACATACATACATACATACAAATAGAGTGAGAGATAAATAGATAGATACATACATACATACACATATAGATAGAGATAAATAGATAGATACATACATACATACATACATACATACATAGAGTGAGAGATAAATAGATAGATAGATACATACATACATACAAATAGAGTGAGAGATAATAGATAGATAGATACATACATACATACAAATAGATAGATACATACATACAAATAGAGTGAGAGATAAATAGATAGATAGATACATACATACATACAAATAGAGTGAGAGATAATAGATAGATAGATAGATACATACATACATACAAATAGAGTGAGAGATAAATAGATAGATAGATACATACATACATACAAATAGAGTGAGAGATAAATAGATAGATATACATACATACATACATACAAATAGAGTGAGAGATAAATAGATAGATAGATACATACATACATACATACAAATAGAGTGAGAGATAGATAGATATACATACAAATAGAGTGAGAGATAAATAGATAGATAGATAGATAGATACATACATACATATAGATTGAGAGATAAATAAATAGATATACATACAAATAGATTGAGAGATAAAATAGATAGATAGATTGAGAGATAAATAGATAGATATATACAAATAGATTGAGAGATAAATAGATAGATATACAAATAGATGAGAGATAAATAGATAGATATATACATAGATAGATTGAGAGATAAATAGATATATACAAATAGAGAGAGATAAATAGATAGATATACAAATAGATTGAGAGATAAATAGATAGATAATACATAATAGATTGAGAGATAATAGATAGATACATACATACAAATAGATAGAGAATAAATAGATAGATACATACATACAAATAGATTGAGAGATAAATAGATAGATACATACATACAAATAGATAGAGAGATAATAGATAGATACATACATACAAATAGATTGAGAGATAAATAGATAGATACATACATACAAATAGATTGAGAGATAAATAGATAGATACATACATACAAATAGATTGAGAGATAAATAGATAGATACATACATACAAATAGATGAGAGATAAATAGATACATACATACATACATACAAATAGACTGAGAGATAAATAGATACATACATACATACATACAAATAGACTGAGAGATAAATAGATACATACATACATACATACATAATAGACTGAGAGATAATAATAGATATACATACATACATACATACAAATAGATTGAGAGATAAATAGATAGATATATACAAATATTGAGATAAATAGATAGATATATACAAATAGATAGATAAATAGATAGATACATACATACAAATAGATACATACATACATACAAATAGATAGATACATACATACATAGGACTGTTAATAATGAACAAAATAATAAAAACAAATATTAAATTAATGCCTTTCATTCCAGTAATAAATCAATCAAAAAAAAAGTAACCTGTGTTGAGTTGTGTCTTCTTTGTGTTTTGTTGCTGTCTGTAAATAAATCTCTTTTGTGAAGATCTCCTCATTTTTGACAATATGGTTGCCATCTTGATTTGATACAACAGGATCAGGTTTTATATCTGTCACTTCTTCTTCCTCAAGGACATCTGGAATAGACAAAATATCTAAGCAACATTTTAGAAAAGATTTTCTTAAGTTTTCTGACAGTTTTCTTAATTTGCCATGACACATTCCATGTTTATAAGACTCCACCAAAAGAAATCTTTCCTGCAAGTTCATAAATTTTAAACAATTTTTTACAAGCGAGAGTCAAAAATTTAACTGCACTTTCACCATCATTAGGTCATGCTGGCAGCACAGATATCCATGACAATCTCTCACCAACCGTCCCTATCTGTCGTTGCTCCTAGGAGGTCCTCTGTGCAGCATCCAGATGAGCAACGTCACATGAGTTTATCCTTACTTCTCCAGCAGTGTCCAGCATGTCTTGTTCATTTTACACTGATGATAGGGGGTGGAGTGGCTGTACAGCTGCTGTCTTCTGGGGGTGTTGTTTTCACAATTTTTTAAGACTGCACGCAACAGTCCACTCTGACCCGGAGTGGTAGTACCTGTTAGAGTCCTTGTTGGAATTTTTTGGTATATAAGGTGTGCTACAATACACCACTTAAATTTATAGAGTAAGCAAGGTCACATGGTTTAAACCTCAGCCAATCAATGGCCCGAATACATGGCTGGTTGACTACTTAATCACTGATACTGAGAGACGTCCATTTGCAATCATTGACGAAGGACTTGACAGACTGAGGAGCACCAAGGAACAAACAAAGGATTCTTTACCCGTTTATCAAACTATGCTACACAAAGGACCTTCGCTGGACAAGCGATCTTGCTTGAAGCATAAAATTGTAACAGTCCATTCTATGGGTTAAATAGATAAAAAAAAATTGAATACCTAAAAAGAATGAGTAAAACGTCTTTGGCATAAAATAACCCAAGTGTCAGCAGACCATAAAATCCAACCAACCAACTGCACACAGAATTCTTGTGCAACTCCCATCTAGTTTATTTTCTAGGGTCCAAATGGTGCAACCGCCCAATAGCACTGATACAACTACAGCTTGGAAGAACTATCACTTTCTATAGCAGTCCATGCCTTCCCTATGCGTACATTAATATCGCAGCACTTTATGATCACACCCTTTTGCTTGCTGTCTTTACAGTGTAAACATAGCCGCTTCACTAACAATATGCACCAAGGAAGAACAAATAGCAGTGACCCAATTTCTCTGGTTGGAAGGAGTATCAAGGGCTGAAATTCATCAGAGGCTTTTAGCACAATACATGGACAGTGCACTACCATGTAGAAATGTGTATAAGTGGATAGAGAAGTTTAAGATTGGCCGGACAAGCGTGATAAGCAAATGAAAATATGAAAGAAGTGAAGCATAAATGGTTGCACAATGCACAAACAGACGAAAACTTTCTTCTTGGAGGGAATATGCAAGCTTGTGGATCACTGAACCAATTTTGCATAATCTATGTGGTTGCATAGATTATTGTCGACCCACTGTATTTCTGCAGGGATGGTCCCTTTCATATCACGGGCGGTCCTTTCCATGGAATATTACAGGTAAGGCAGAAAGCCCATGAATCACGTGAAGTCACGTGAGAGCTAGTTAACTGATCAGTACCAGCTAGAACATCAGGCAAGAAGGTTGTCCTTGCCTTAGCTGGGGTTCACCTGCACACGCGTGCTGTGTTTAGTTAGAGAAAGAAGTTTAGTTCAGAATAAAAGTCTTAAAGAAATAACATGGTGTTGTTGGTTGATGCATGTCTTGGCAAAAAGACTGACCAAGAAGAAGAAAATGAATCAAAGATGAACAACCAACAGGAACCTAGGAATAGAAGTTAACATGGCGACTAGACATCACACGAACGGCCAGAGAAGAAAGTAAGTTATGCATCTATGCATCTCTCTGTCTACCTGTCTATCTATCTCCTGTCTCTGTTAAAGAACATGAGTGAGGGGTATATAACACCAAGTGCATTGAAAAATAAAGGAGACTATATATAAAAATTATGTACTTGTTTTATCCCCTGCTTTTGTGTAAATTGTAGGGAAGACCTGACAAAAATAGAGTTGCTCCCCTTTGATCAGTAGGGGACTGATGGGAAACCCGGAAATGGGGTTTCCACCATGTTACTTTTGGATTGGGTTTGGTTGTGAGTGGACTCAATGTACGTGCATAAACACGGTTGAACTAGTTAAGTCACTTTTAGGGTAGAAGCATTCTCAACCCTGCGTTAAATAAAACCTTGTTAATTATCCAACAACCTGGTCTTGCATTATCATTTCAGTCTTCCGTATTTTATCTGTATGTAAAAACATAACATAAATACATTGAAAAAAACAAGAGTGCACCTAATTTTTGACTCTCCCTCGTAGATACTGTGTTTCTTTTTTGTTTTGCCCTAACAAATAAATAAAAGACAAACATTAAACAACACAAAGAGAGTTGGGAAATCTAATATTTGTAAGATTAACCTTCCTGTAAATCTAATCCCTAGCAAGTTTGAATCAATGTTTGGGGAAAGAAGTGAGTGTCAAAATGTATGAGGTTTCATCCTAAATTTGTAAAGTCTCTGATTACAAATAACGGATGTCATTCATAGGAGATTAGTGAGGAATCATTTCTGGAAGCTGCAATGAATGAAATCTGCTCAACAAGTAATATCAAATCTACCAATATATATATATATATATACTAGACAAAACGTAACCTGTTGGGTCACACATTGAGCTCTAGGTATATACTTGGGATTAGGGAAAAGCAAGTTTGCAAAGCGATTAAAATTTGAAAAAAAAAAAAAAAAATACAGCCAAAGAATTTTAAAAAAAAAAAAACATTAAAATCATTTTGTAAGATTTCTAAGAAAGGGAACATTAGACCTAATTTAAATTTATTAAGAGCCAAGATGTTGGCCGGGCTAGCTGCTTATGAAACACATAGATATACATATAGAGGGGAAAAGTAATAGGCTGAATGTGAAGTAAGAGAAGGGTCAGTTTTTGACTTAATTGCAAATTATGTCTAATTAGAACCAATTAAAATAGTTTTTTTTTTTTTCAAACATAACTCAATCCTAAAACTAAGGAATATTTTATATAAATGTTGTGTCATTAAACTAAATAGGAAAAAAGCCTTTAGGATACAAACACTGATTCGCTCATCTTTAGATATAATAATAATAATAATATTATATATATATATATATATATATATATATATACTAGCAAAAATATACACCCTCCAGGTGTAAGTATTTAAGTTTTAATGTAATTACATATATTAAATTAGAAAGACTAACAAAATTAGATAAGAACACATATAAAATGATTGCACTTATTTTAATTATATTTCAATTGGTTTCTATATAAAATCATTTATAGGATTGATTTTAATACATTGGAGAATAAAACAATAATATTAGAGATCAATAAGAACAAGTAAATTTTTTATTTGTTAAAACTAGTATGCAAATTAACAACAGCATATATCATGTAAATTTTTATTTATTAGTGATATATAAGACACATTGCAGGATTTTAAATGCACTAATAACATGGGCTATTTTGAGTCAAATCTAACTCAGATTTTCATAGAGGCATCGTTAATAAATAAGATTTATTTATTCTATGTGATAATGCTTTTGACTAATAATTAAATATTGATAAACATACACAATTCCTGAGGGTGTTGTGACATAAGCGTGACGTATTTTCGGTTACAGAGAGAAAGACACCTTTTTCCATTATAATAAGATATATATTGAAGTGTGGGTTCCCCGTATGCTTCTTACATAAATTAGATGAAAATGGCATGGCCTATATATTTAAACAACTAGAACTTATACTGTAATGTAGGCATGAAAATAAATTTCTACTAGCCCATCTGAAAATTTACAATTCCAAAGACTAATCAAACTAAATGACAACAAAAAAGATTATTAGTATTATTTGGATTATTCGGACTATTGTCCTCATCTTCATTGTTATCTGTACAGTTTCAGCCGATGTGCCCTCCAGCCTTTTTCAGGTATTTCTTGTCGGAATCGGGAACCTTCTGCCGATTACAACAAGAAGGTTCCCGAGTCCAAGAAAGTTCCCAAGTCCAACAAGAAATACCTGAAGAAGGCCGGAGGGCACATTGGCTGAAACGTAGTACAGATAACAATGAGGATGAGGACAATAGTCCGAATAATCCAAATAATACTAATTATCAAGCCTCATCTCAAAAAATTCTGAAAAAAAGATTATGCTTTTATTTTTTCTGTTCCTTGATTAGTTAAGACATGCTTTTGACAATATGGGGGTTAACATGCACAAATTTCAGTCGTAACATTTTCCCAATAAGCACATCAAGTAATAGGTACTGCTATCCAATGGTGAGCAATATGAGATTTTAAAAATGTATACTTAAATTTAGCCATAATTCTTATGAAGGCGCGTGGTATAATGTTTAGAGTCGTAGGAAATGGACTCGTCGACCTGAGTTCAAAACCAAGACGAAACTGTTTGCATTTCACATCACACTAATACCCTTGAGAAAGGTATGAATCCAACTATACTCCCTCCAGCTATGGGTAAATAGTAGGGCAGACTGGGCTCTTTAACCTTGGTAAGGCAACCAGTCTAGGAGAAGGAAAACTCTGAATTCAAACATGTTAAATTCCGCTTAAGAAATTGACCATGTGTCGCTTCCTGTTGGTGTGTGTGTGTGGTGTATATATATATATATATATATATAATCCAGACAAAGCCATAAGAACAGTATAATTGTGTATTTAAACATGTTGAACAGTAGAAATGCCTGGCTATTATGCAGTAAAACCATATAATCTATTGACCATTAAATTCAAGTGAGACTTTTTACCAGATTTATACCCCTTTCACACTGCTTGTTCATAGAACAGTATGTGCACATTTATCTGTTGGGGTACATTTATGTATTCTTGTCAATACTTCTGGTATGCATATTACGTAAGTATTAAATAGGTTGGTTTAGCTCAGTTAGTAGAGTATCCACCTAGGAACCAGATGGTTCCAGGTTCAATACCAGCTTTTACTAACTCAGCACAGGAGTAGCACAACTTGGAACTGTGCGGTAAAGTGGGGAGCTGATGGTAGGTGTGGCACTCCATCTCAGTCACAAAAACAATCTCCCTGGTCTAGTGCTAGTGAAAAGGGGATAGACTTCTTCACTGTCCAGCTGATACCAACAATAGGTCACTCCAAAGACTTTTCTTTTTACTTACATGTGTAAATGAGCTTATCTTGTCTTTCCTTTCATTTATTCAGTGTTAGGGTATCAATGGATATACTAATATTAATATTGGATCTTGCTGAGTGGAAATGTGGCTAACAAAACCAATATATCTTTCAATTTCCTCAAGATTAAACATACACACACACACACATATATATATATATATATATATATACCAACTCCTCCACAAGAGCAGGATGTGACAAAAGGTCAGTTTCTTAAGCAGAGTTTAACAGGTGTGAATTCAGAGTTTTCCTTCTCCTAGACTGGTTGCATAACCAAGGTTAAAGAGCCCAGCCTACTCTATTTACCCATGGCTGGAGGGAGAATAGTTGGATTCATACCTTTCCCAAGAGTATTAGCACTGCATGAAATGCAAATAGCCTCATCCAGGATTCATGTCATCATTTCAATTTTCCTATGACATATAGATGATATAACTGAATTACAGTAAATGATCACATGAAGATTTAATAGCCATCTCTTAATCATCCAGTATCATCTGGCCCTTTCAGCTGGGCTATAGAATACACCGACTGCACTTAGCAGAGGGGGAAAAAAAACCTCCCACAATGGGGCAACATGTTGACCATGGGGGACAACCCGTGATGCTTAAGGACAGAATCCTGGTGGCTAAGCTAGCCCAACATTCCACTTTGCCCTCAACCCCCCCCCCAATCAATCACATTAAGCCCTAACACCTATATGATTGTCCCAACCAGATTGCTCTTATGGCAAACACACAACCTTTTAATCATATATGTGCTAAAAGGCAGTGGCTGAGAGTATTAATACCCTGAGTATGATAAAATGCATCTAATGGTAAGATTCCAATTCTAGAGCTCTGAGGAGAGTAGAGTATACCTTCATCCTTCAAACTATGAAGAATAAGTCATCCCCCGAAAATAAGCCCTAGTGTTATATTTCAGAGTGAAAATTAATATAAGCCCTCTCTTATTTTCGGGAAAACACGGTATGTGTATATGCATATCTCTATAATCTTATATAATATTTGTGGTGTCTCTGTCCATCTATCAGTCTGTTTGGAGATGCAATTCAAAACCAAGCCCTACAGACTGGGCTCTTTAACCTTAGTTAGGTAACCAGTCTAGAAAAAAAAACCCAATTCAAACAACTTAAACTTCACTTAAGAAATAGATGTAGTGTCACATACTAACACATCATTCAATAAATCCTGGGCCTAACTAATAAAACAACAACTTTTAGACAAAATTCGACTTTATTCATCAACATAGTCTCCTTCTAGGATGATACACTGATTCCAACGCTTCTCTAACAATTTGATGCCTTTTTTGTAGAACGATTTTTCTTTGGCATCAAAATATACCTCAGTTTCCAATATCACTTCTTCATTGGAGTCAAATCTCTTTCCCTGGAGCATTCTTTTGAGGTCTGTAAACAGCCAGTAGTCACTGGGGGCCAGATTTGGAGAATAGGGTGGGTGCGGAAGCAATTCAAAGTGCAATTCATGTAGTTTTGCCATCGTTGCGATTGACTTGTGACACAGTGCATTGTCTTGGTGAAAGAGCAGTTTTTTTCTTCTTCATTTGTGGTCATTGTTTGGCGATTTCTTCCTTCAAATGCACCAATAATACTATATAATATTCACTATTGATGGTTCTTCATTTCTCAAGGTAATCGATGAACTTGCCTGTTGATGTTTGCGTCTTTGGTCGTTTTGGATGCTTTCACCTGCAGCTGTCCACTTTGACTCCAGAGTGAAGTGGTGGATTCAGGTTTCATCCTTTGTCACATATTTATGCAAAAACTCCTAACAGTTGCAAACAATGCTCTGAATCGTCAACATGTTTTTGATCAACTGTGATCAAACACAACACCCACTTTGAAAACAGCTTTTGCATTGACAAATGTTCATGCAAAATGGTGAATATACTGCCTTCTGATATCTTCAACTCCTCTGATATCTCTCGTAAGTTCAATTTACAATCGCCCAAAACGACTTTGTGGAGGGTTTCAGTGTTTTCCGGGACAATTGCCGAATTTGAGCGACCAGAGCGTTCAGCATCATTTGTGTCTGTACGATCGCATTTAAATTCAGCATACCACCTCTTAACCATTGTTTCTGATGCAGTAGAGTCTGAATAAAACTTATCAAGCCATTGCTTTGCTTGAACAGTATTTTTTCCCATCAGAAAGCAATGCTTTATCAACACACAAAATTCAGATTTTTCCATTGTTTTGAAAATTTGCAACAGCAGCTTCACTTAGATAACTGTAATTTGTAAACTAATAATTCGATTGAGCTCAAATTTTGAAACGTGCCATTTGAAGGTTAGTACTTTATAAAAATCATATGGATTTTTTATTAGTGGTGCCCAGGACTTATTGTGTGATGTGTTACTCTTGGTAAATATAACTGTAAGTCATTTCTATTAAGAATAGTTACTTAAAGCTATAATTGTTTACTAAGGACTATTATTAGTTACTTGAAACCATATAACTGTCTACTAACAAAGGACTATTATCGAATAGAAATAATCACTTGAAACTGTATAATTATTAGTATTAAAGAGGAATACTTGAAACCATACAATTGTGAGCCAATTATTTGTATTAGTTAAAAATACTTGATATCATAACTGCAAAAGATCTTAAGAACACAATGTAAATATATAAATAAATGTACAATGAGCATAATTCTCCAACCTCTAGGCATAAAATAACCCTGGATGAGTTGACATGCCATTAAAATCAATCAATCAATTTTCTATGTTATTTCCCCAAATGATACCTAAAAACGAATACACAAAACATGCAGAATTAAACCATCCTGTATTAGTTTAATGAAAATTAGCAGAAAATAGATAGATTAATTCCTAGGTTTTAAGGTCATTAACAAAGTCCAACATTTAACCATCAGATAATAATTCTGCATGTCTAAAGATGTCTGCAAGAGGGACATGAAGACATGCCATATCAGCACCAACACATGGGAGGCTTGTGCAGAAGACCGTGCGACTTGGCGCCTCCTTGTCAAACAAGGAATGAAAAGGAGTGAAAAAGAGAGGAAAGGAGCCACCGCAAAAATGAGAGCCAAAAAGGAAGGAGAGACAAGAGCAACTCCAGCAAGCCTCACTGTTTGTTTGCAGTCACTGCACCAGAGATTGCCATTCAAAAATTGGTCTGTTCAGCCACTCACACAGTTGCAGATAAAAAAAGAAATTTTAAATGTGGACGCTACGTCATCGTCTTTAGTAGACGGTAGGATGCCAACCAATAATACTACACATCTTTCCACAAAAAAAACATTCAAAAAAAGAATTCAAAAAGAAAAACAGACAGTATTGGTACTTAGAAATAAAAAGAAAAAAAAAATTTTAATTTAAAAAAAATTTTTTTTTTTTTTTAAAATCACTGAAATGTGAGAACAAGATTACTAGAATAAATAAATCAGTGATAAATTTAAAAATGAATAATTCCAACATTAAAATTAGATAAAGGGAAGTAACTCTAAATAGATGCAAGGGAGATAATCAAAAATCTTAACTAGATGATAGTTAAATATTATTATTTTCAGGTCGTGTGGTAGCTTGAATATCTAAGACTCTCTCGGCAACCGTCCCTATGGGTCATTGCCTATGGCAGGTCCTCTGTGCAGCATCCAGAATCTGCACAGCTCTGATTGATGTAGGTCCTGGATTCTCCAGCATGTCTTATTCGTCTTACCCAAATGATTTGTGTGAGAGGGAGCAAGTGGCTGAGCAATGAGCATGCATACACTTAACTGTCATTTCTGATGGAGTTCCCAACTGACACTACCGCCAAGTGTGAAGTTTGCGTAGTTATTCGGTTTTAGAATGCAAAAGGTATTCAACCAACTGAAATTCATCACCAAATAATGAAAGTGTATGGCAAGTCACGTACAGATGTCAAAAACGTTCACAGTTGGTGTAGGGAGTTTGCAATGACATGGTTCAATGCTTCTTCAACAATATGGTGGCGTGCTAGTATGATATGGACATACAAAAAATCCTACAGTGCCTACAAAAATGCATCAACCAAAATGATAAGTATGTAGAAAAATAGATACATAGTGAAACTTTAAAATAATGGAAACATCATTGACAATTAAAAAAATAAACGTTTCTGTAATTTCTAAATATTTTAGAGACCTTAACTTTGGTATCAACCTTTTTCATAAAGAATATTGAAGCATAAAGATATAATAATATATTGATTACTTACTGTTTTCATTGATACTGAATAGATCTTTATCTGCGACAGGCAGTTTTCCTACAGAAGCCAAGATGGCGTCGAGTTGGGCTTTGGTTAACGTCACAGTTTCTGCAAATGGATGTTTCTTCTGTTTGGCATTTGATGTTTCCTTTGTTTTCTGTTTAGTAGCAAGCAAACGTTGGTCTGCAATTTTATTTGACCTGTGATACAATGAAAACATTTATTTTCAATATTGTTTTTTTTCTGAAGTAAATAAAAACATGTATATAGTGGATCATACTTTATAACATTTTGAACACTCAATAATGCATTATATGATAATAATAATCTCTGCAAGAAGACCAGACCTAGTATTGAATAACAAAAAAGAAAGAACTTGTCAACTTTTGGATTTTGCAGTTCCAGCAGATCACAGGGTGAAGCTGAAGCAAAACGAAAAGATGGAAAAATATCTGGACCTTGCCAGAGAACTGAAAAAGCTATGGAATATGGAAGTCAAAGTGATACTAATTGTAGTTGGTGCACTTGGAACGGTCCCAAAAAGCTTGGGAAAAAAACCTGGAAAATCTGGAAATCAGAGGAAGAATTGAGACCATCCAGACTACTGCACTGTTGCAATCTGCCAGAATACTCAGAAGAATCCTGCAGACCTGAGGAGACTTGTTGTCATTCAGACTCCAGGGAAATACCATCAGCTAATGCTGGTGTGAAAAACTAAGAACTATAATAATAATTAATAATAATAATAATGGAATTATTGTGTACAGTACTCAGATGCACTACAACTTATCAAATATGCATGCAGATTATATAGAATAATGTACAAATGTCAGAAAAATGAACAGTGTATAATCATATACATACATATATATATATATATATATATATATGTGTGTGTGGAGGGGGGTATCAGGTATAGTGTTGGCGAATTGCAGGAAGCATAGAAGTTTTGAAGAATGCAATGTCTTGGCAGCTAACAACTGATGCAGGTAGTTTACTCCATGTTTCAGTAACTCTGAGCATGAGAAAATGTTTCCAAAAGTAATGGGAGTTGTGCGGTTTTCTGACTTTGTAGGTATGCCCAAGTGTGTTAGACCCATGGAAATCAAAAATGTGCTCAAGGTTGCTTTTGGCAAAATGGATAATAAATCTTAAACATACTGTCTATTAAGTTTTGCTTAGGCTGGCAGAAAGCTAGAAGCAACTATTGCTTTTATTAGGGAAGAATAAAAAAAAACACTTCCTTGCTTATATATATATATAATATAATGAATAGTGAATGAAAAAATGAGAAAAGTATTTGCATGGAAATGTGCTCAATGCTAATAAAGCAGAGCAGATTTATAATCAATGGTGATATTATGGTTTCACACTCATAACTTAAAGTTTCTTGGTAATCCAATCATCAGATGAGAACAGTGGTTGAGATGTCAAAAACCAGTCGTGAAATGGTTGAGATGTTAAAAATCAAATTCTTTAGCGTTTATATATAAACGCTAAAAAATTTGATTTTTAACATCTCAACCATTTCACGACTGGTTTTTGACATCTCAACCACTGTTCTCATCTGATGATTGGATTACCAAGAAACTTTAAGTTATGAGTGTGAAACCATAATATCACCATTGATTATATATATATATATATATATATATATATATACACACACACACACATACATACACACATATATACACTAGCCACACTGATGCGGCGTGAAACGTTGAAACACGGTGTCTGTGGATGACTTATTATATGCACCCAAAACCCAGTAGAGCTCTCTAGGAGCGATTTTAATTAACTTTCACTGCCAGCATAAAGCAATGATCATCTGTTGTGTACAGATTTGGTCTCTCTGTGGATCATAAAATATATAAACAAATGTATGTATTTAATAGTTAAAACACTGCTCCTTAATGGCATCTGTCGATGACTGAGAGGTTAACGGATCAGGCTGATGAAAAGTCAGTCGAGTTTCCCTCATGATCGGAGGTAGTTGCTATGTCTAGCCACACTGATGAGACATGAAACGTCGAAACATGGTGTTTGTGGATGACTTATATATATATATATATATATATATATATATATATAGTGTGTGTATGTGCATATATTTACTTGCATATAGAAACAGATATGTACTTATATAGATATAGAGTATCACCCCTAAGTAAGTACAATGCTAACAATTTTCAGTATTATTTGGATTATTCAGACTATTGTCCTCATCTTGTTATCTGTACAACATTTCAACAGATGTGCCCCCCAGCCTTCTTCAGGTATATCTTGTTGGACTCAGGAACCTTAATTTCAAACTCAGGAACCTTCTTGTCGTAATTGGGACCCATCATGGAACTTTGAACCTAAACCTTTATTCAGTTCACAGGGGTATCTTGTTCTCATTCTACTAACCATAACTGGGGTACATGTGTTAAGTTGTGTTAATTATTATTCTATGTTACTGCAGTCCCTGACCAGGACTGAACCAGGATTGTATTATTTCTAGTGGTAATATAATAAAAACGGATATCATTAGGAGTTATTCATTATCAGACTCTATGAATTGGATCTCCAGCCCACGGCCCATATCTGTTCCTCAAGACCCATCTGTGCATCTCATCACCCAACCAGAGATGCCAGATTGGGCTACAAGTAGTGAATTAGCTACAAATTTTGAAAGTTCAGTCCAACTAAATTATGAATTTTATTACAACTTTTTGATTGGTTGAACTTTATAGTTTGCTATTCACTTATGTTATATAGCTCTTATAAAACCTCAGGTATATAAGAGAGAGAGAGAGTCAGATAGATTAGAGATGATAGGTGGTCTTAATTGGTAACACTTCTGCTTCTACTTCAGCTGCCATGTTCTTTCGTCTAGTGAGCTTCTTTTAAGGGTTGGTCTTCTTCTTCGTGCTGGGCTGGACATTTCTTGTTTTAATATTTAATTAACAACAAGACCTGGTATCCTTAATAATAAAGCTTTATTTTCCCAGGCCATTTGATTCTGCCACAGGGAGACCGATCCATCAGAGCCGACAATTGCTTCTGCATTCCTTCAAAATCAGGTCACATCTGAATAACTAAACTATCCCATGTGTCCAATCACACGCTTTCAAGGGGTCAAAAGTTATTAACTGTCACCAACTGTCGAGTAATTTTCCATGGACCCCGTTATTCTAAATATAATGGACCCTATTTAAATATTCTAACTACAGGTACACACATAATTTATGACTGCTCATAAATTATGTAACACTTAGATAAGAAACAACTTAAAATTCTGTTTAATTTTTCAATTATTTTTTCTTTTCAGGTATACAAATGCCATTCACTTAAATATTACACATAGAATTTTGATATTTCTCTGAATTTTTTAGATGAGGCTTGATAATCAGTATTATTTGGATTGGTTCCTGAGTTCGAGAAGGCTCCCAAGTCCAACAATAAATATCTGAAGAAGGTCAGAGTGCACATCGGCCAAAACATTGTACAAATAACAATAAAGATGAGGACAATAGTCCGAATAATACTAATAGAATTTTGAGTTGTTTCTGAATATGCTGTTAAAATTTGTGATCATTTGAATGAGAATTAACCAAGTTATTGGATAACAAAATTATAGCAGTTTTTTTTTTAAACACCTTGTACATCTCAAATGATTGGAAATTTTTTGAAACATTGTGTATATCTTATGGAAAACTTATAGACTGACCTTTGACCTGTTCCTGAAACATCTTTTTTATTTACATTAGTTTTTTTATTTGGTTGAACTTTTGGAGGATCATTGGTTGGTGCCACTGCATTATTAGCTCGTAAGGGAAACTTCATATTCCGGGATTTGTAACCAAACTGTATAATGTAGAAAATACAAGTGAAAAATATTTACATTATCAAATGAACATATAAAGATGGAGTAAATTATTATCATAACACATCACTCAATAAGTTCCAGGTCTGACATATAGATGGCGCCACTAATAAAAAAAATCCATAGGATTTTTATAAAGTACTAACCTTCAAATGGCAGGTGTCAAAATTTGAGCCCAATCAGATTCTCAGTTGGTAGAGTGTTCGGCTAGGAATCACAAGGTTCCTGGTTCGATACCAGCCCTCGCCAACTCAGCATATGAGTAGCACAGGGATCTGTGTGGTAAAGGGAGGAGCTGATGGTAGGTGTGGCGCTCCACCTCAGATGCTAAAATAATCTCCTTGCTCTAGCACTAGAGAAAAGGGGATATACTTCCTCACTGTCTGGCTGATACCAACATTAGGCCGCCCCAACGACTTTACTTTACTACTGTTGTAAATTGGATTTTGGATTAACTACTGACACCACTGCGATGGAAAAGTTAAAGCGGCAATTGGATACTATATATATATATATATATATATATATATATATATTTTTAACTTCATACAACGACTGCTGTTTACACAGTAGCATTGCATTGAACAAAGCCTTCATCAGATGATGACTCTGGGTTCAGGCATTGTTTCAGGGCTGAAGCATCATTACCACTAACCTAGAGTGACCCAGCAGTATCTCACAATACCACCAGATTTTGTTGGTTTGTTGTCACACTGTGGATTGCCATATCCATGCTGATGCGGTTAGAGCTTTATCCTGGATCTTTTTTATGTATTTCCTCTTGCCTGGTGGAGAAAGTCTAATTTTAGTAAAAAATGCTAAGGTTGAGTTGGTAATAAATCCTCGGCATCCGACTTCGATAGGAAATACATCAGTTATCCATTCATTTCTGACACATTGTTCTCATAGATCATCATCATATATAGGCAATTAGAGTAACCTCCCTTGACTTTCACTTTGAACTAAGCCGGTAGCTATTTTGAAAGTCTCCGTGCAAAATAAACAAATCTTAGAAACTTTTTCGAAAACAATACAACTGCATGCTTTAACACAAAAATATCATAAAATGTGTTCTTAATAACAATTAAGTTCATTTCAGATAATGCACACGCACATTTTATGCTAGGAATTATAACAACTAAAGGTGAAAATTTTCAAAATACAGTAGTACCTTGACATACTTGAGTGCCCCAACTTATGAATTTTTCTAGTTATGAGCTGCCATTCGGTCAATTTTTTTGCTATATGTTTAGGTATACTATAATTTGAGGTACATTTATGTTAATAAGTTTACTAAAAACATTTAAATTTCCAAATTTATTTCACCAAAGAAAAATATCATTTATAAAAAAAAAAATAAACATTGAAACATTAGAGCACATAATTCATTGCATTCTATTTTATTATGTTTAAATGCTATTTTTTCTTATTTACAAAAATGTACCTAAAAAAATTGGGGTGATTTTGGTGGGGCTGGAGTGGATTAATGACATTTCAGTTTTTATTTCAATGGGGAAAATTGATTTGATATATGAGGAAATTGGATTATGAGCGGAATGAATTAAGTCATACCACTGTATATATGCAACGACAAGCTTTGGATTTTGGAATATAATCAACAAATGTAATAAATCTAAAATCATTTTAGCTAAAACAAAAAAAAATTTATTATCAATAAAATACTTACTTTTTTCTTATCCTTGCCTTGTGGTTCTGAAATTTAAAAAAATGGAGGTATTATTTTTCAAATTTCTCAAGTTCAAGAAAGTCTTTACACAATAAAAAAAAATACATTTTCTCTACTTGCTTTTTATGTGTGTATTTTTTAAATATGATAGAAAATATATACACCCTCCGGGTGTAAGTATGTAATAAAATATTATATCAAATTAGAAAGGCTAATGAAACTAAATAAGAATGCAGATAAAAAGATATGAAAAAAAAAAAAAGGAAAGTATAATCGAAAAAATAGAACAACTGAAACTTACTCTTCTATCACTCACATTTTTCATTGCTAAATTTTCCTAATTTAATCATCTAGTTAAAATAGGAAGTAAAAAATAAAATTACAGAAATAAATAATACCAAGCAGATATTTATCAAAATCAAATTTTTAATATTAATATGCAAATTAACCTTCCTGTTCCCACTGTAACCACTATTTTGTTGTATATATAAATACAATGGCATGTTATTAGTATGTAGATATGGTCTACAGTGGCTTCGGCCTTTGGACCATTGCTATAATTAACGGCGTCGATCCCAGGGGGCCATCCCCCCAGGCAACACCTGCCCCCTTGATTTAAAGGGGCAGGGCTGGGTTTATTGCCCAGTGCCTGAGGCGCCCCCCTTGAAGGGGAATGCCGACGGGATCGACGCAATTTTTTCACCTGCCACTCCATGAGCTTCGGCTTGTGGGTGGTCCCACGTTAATAGGGACTTTGTGCCTGACCCGTACAAGTGGGGTACGCGGTAAATATCATGTAGATATGGTCAACAGTGGCTTCGGCCTCTGGACCATTGCTATAATTAACGGCGTCGATCCCAGGGGGCCATCCCCCCAGGCAACACCTGCCCCCTTGATTTAAAGGGGCAGGGCTGGGTTTATTGCCAGTGCCTGAGCGCCCCCCCCCCCTTGAGGGGGAATGCCGACGGGATCGACGCAATTTTTCACCTGCCACTCCATGAGTCTCGGCTTGTGGGTGGTCCCACGTTAATAGGGACTTTGTGCCTGACCCGTACAAGTGGGGTATGCGGTAAATACTATGTAGATATGGTCAACAGTGGCTTCGGCCTCTGGACCATTGCTATAATTAACGGCGTCGATCCCAGGGGGCCATCCCCCCAGGCAACACCTGCCCCCTTGATTTAAAGGGGCAGGGCTGGGTTTATTGCCCAGTGCCTGAGGCGCCCCCCTTGAGGGGGAATGCCGACGGGATCGACGCAATTTTTCACCTGCCACTCCATGAGTCTCGGCTTGTGGGTGGTCCCACGTTAATAGGGACTTTGTGCCTGACCCGTACAAGTGGGGTATGCGGTAAATACTATGTAGATATGGTCAACAGTATTAATATAAAACAATTTTATTAAGAATTGAGGTTTAAATAAAAATAAAATCATGGAGAATGTGACATAAATAACAAAGAGAATTGTGACTTGAGTAGTGATATAGTTTCAGTTACAGACAGACAAACCCACTATCTCCATTATAATAAGAGATGAAAATTGCATTTCAAAGCAGATTCATCATCTGAAAAAGGTCATTTTTTTTTTTTTCGCTTATGACTCTTCCGTGAAAATTTTATAAGAGAAACCATCTAAGAAGAAGATTTGCAAAAGTGCATTTCAATGTTTATTTTGGGTCATTATCATGTGGAGAACCCATGATCTTTAATCTAAATATACTGATTGATTTTAACGGCATATCAACCGATCCAGGATTATTTTATGCCAAGCAGTAGGTTGTGAGGGATGGTCAAATTCATTGTTATGTCTTTTTTTTTTGCAAGGATTTTTATTGAAATTGACAGTGGGTTGTTTGCAGTTGTTTGTTGCTAAGTAGATTGGAAATCAGTTTAACGGATAAGTTTATAGGGTAACATTCAAGTTTGTTATAAGTGATAGTTTTGTAGAAAGTTTTATTTAAACAATTTTTTTTCTATTTAACCCATAGATGGGACCCTAACAGCTACTACCACTCTGGGAGCAATGGGGATGAATGGGTGCTCCACATTCCCCAGACCTCGAGAACTGGAACCTCACCATCAGATATAGTTTAACATCATTCCCAAAACATGAACACTCTCAGCCACCACCTTCTGTCACATATATGATAAAAAGGGTTGGGGCTTGACATAAGGGCAATAAGGTTGGGACAATCATATAGGTGCTAGGGTTTGATGTGACCAGCCAATTGAATGGAAGGGGCCTCTCCAACCAACCGTCTAGCCTAAGTAAGAGCCTAAGAAGTGGAGTGTTGCACGTCTTGGACTACTCATTCACCAGGATACTATCCTTAGAGATCACAGGTTGCCACCCACAGCCAATAGGTGTCCCCATTTTCTTACCCCTCTGCAGAGGTGCAGTGAGTGTATTCTAAAGCCCCAGCCGACTGGGCTGTTTAATCTAAACAGCATTCTTACAGTGGCTAGCAGATTTACCTCTGAAATTATGATCCTTTCATATAGTTAAATTCTACAATACATCAAATGTCTGTTTTAGTTTTATCTATCAAAAAAAAAAGAAGAAAAAGAAATTGCCCAGGAGGTTCTAGTTGTGTTCTTTTTATACAGGGTGTTTGGGAGAAATCTGACAGTTTCAGAAGGAAAAAGAAAAAGTGCTTGGTAACTACAAAATTTAATGGATTGTAAAGAAATTCAACAGGCATGGAAATTACACTACTGTCAACAAGTTTCACTCAAAATAACTGTCATTAGCGTCAATCATAGCCTCAATCCTGCTCTGGAACCTGGAGCAAGCTGAGGTTACAATTTCCCTGAGAAGACTCTCAAAAACTACCTTAATTCTGTCAATTAACTGGGCTTTTGTAGTACTGGCACGGCGATTGGTGCCTTTTGCAACAGCACCCTATACATAATAATCCATGAGGTTAAGATATGGGGAGTTCGGAGGCCAAACATTGGGACTAGTGTAGTCGTAAAAATTTGCCAAAAACCATTTTTGACTTTTTCCAGAGTGTGGCAGGGGGCTGAATCCTGCTGCCATACATATGGCCTACCATTGGCTACCCTTGTTATCCGGGGCTTGACTACAGTGTTTAGCAACTCCACATAGATATTTGAATTCAACCTGATACCCTTTCTGCAGACTTTCGAGGAAATCTGCTGTACAAATGCCAGGGTCCTCCAACATTTTTTCGGCAGATTTTCAAGGAATTCTGCTGTACGAACACAATCAGATCATCTGTTATGTTGCTTTCTTCTAGCCACAGCCTCATAGTCTCCACTGCAATTCTCCAGTTCATGCCTGATTGTTTTTACAGTGTTCAGGGAGCATTGGGCAGCAACCATAATTTCCTTATTTTGATGGCCAGCACAGATCATCATGATACAAGTTATTCTCTTCCATGATTCAGGTGGGGTCCAGTCATCCATTCTATCTGTCATCGTGTATATGAAGGAAGAAGGGTCCAAACTTTTAAATGATGCATAGCGTGCATCAATACCTCCAACCTACGGAGAAAAATGACCAAATATAAATATGTCAAATTTATCCGAACACCCTGTATCTTTTTATCAACAGAGGGGTCTTCATTGGCTTTTGCCTATAAAGACCATTTTAATGTATGGTGGATGGTACATATTGAAACTATAGCTTCAAATTGTTTCAGGTCAGCACATTTTGTTAAACAAAAATTTGATGAATGAAACTTACTTTGATCCCAGAATAATGGTGGTACACCATGGAAATTTTTGGTCTCAAATTTCAAAGCTCCCCTGGAAGAAAAATTTAAAATAAACTGTTATGGTAATTTACCATGGACACATGAACTCTTCCAACTATAAATAGAAGCAGGTTCTGCACTTAAGCAAGAGTTAATATTTCCGTGGATAGCCAATAAGACAGCCTCACGTATAACCGTCATTTGTATATGTTTGTACTACTGTTTTTTGTTAATATATTTGTTTAACTCATTTCCTCTCTTGTGTCTTTATTCTGGCCCCTAACAAGGCCACAACAAATCAATTTTAATTTGAGAAAAATACAATCTATGTTATAATGATCTGATTTTATTAACTGTAACATATTAAAAATATCATGTCATAATGAGATTTCTTGATAAATACAAGGGAGATTCAAAAATTATCCACACTCTTGTTTTATGGAAGCTGAGCTCATCGTGGATGATTTAATAGGCAGAACTATGACTAATCTGCAGAGAACAAACTGCCTCATTGATGATAACTTGCTGGTTTGCCATTACCATCTCTCAAGCTTGCTGAATATTCTCATCAGTGGTAAAGGTTAACAAGCATCTTTGTGTGTCATGCTTGTCCAGCCACTTTTAAACTTCTCTATCCACTTATACACACTTATACACAATAGTGCACTGTCCCCGTATTGTGCCAAAAACCTCTGATGAATTTCAGCCCTTGACACTCCTTCCAACCAAAGAAATCGGGTCACTTGCTGCTTGTAGAACAGCCATGTTTAAACGGTAAAGACAGCAAGCAAAATGGTGTGATCAGGCTCAAACTTCAATCATGTGACCACAACAATGCCAGCAATAAGCATACATTCGTAGAACATAGTATAACAATAATAAAGATATTTAATAGCAAAAGTGCGGATAATTTTTGACTGTCCCTCATAATTACACACAAGCAATCTTGGAGTTGTACATACAAAAGAGGAACCAATAGTTATGCCTCCTATTTCCCCAGAAATACAACAGATACAGATAGCACAATAAACACCATTGGATAGGGCATGTTTTCAGCTATAAAACACTATTTTGTTCATATAGTCAACACCATTTGCTTCGCATACTTGCCAGTGATGAAGATCTGGACAGAACATATGTATTTACCCAACCCCTCTGTACAAGCAGGGTTAATTCAACCCTTATATCCATTGCACCATGGGTCCATAGTTTAATACATGTACCAAGTAATGGTTAACAGAATAAGAACAATCGGTAATCATGAACTTTTGTTTAGTAAATTAGGGTGTCCCAGAAAAAACGAACCCACAAATTTTGTAATGAAACTGTTAATTTTCCCATTAAATAATGTACAGGGTGACCCAGAAAAAACAGAACCCAAATTATTTATTTATTTTCCCATTAAACTAACCCTAAACCCCAACCCCTAATTTATTTGTTTAATGGGAAAATTAAGTTTTATTACAAAATTTGTGGGTTCTGTTTTTTCTGGGACACCCTAATTTACTAAACAAAAGTTCATAATTACCGAACTATCTACCCCAATGGATTAAATAAAGGATTCAGTTCAAAGTTCCATAAAGGCTTCCAATTACGACAAGAAGGTTCCAGAGTTTGACAAGAAACACCTGAAGAAGGATGGAGGGCACATCAGTTGGAATGTTGTGTATATAAGAATAAAAATGAAGACAACAGTCCGAAAAATTTAAATAATACATATTAAATGTTTCCATATATGTAAATTAGCTGGTCTTGTCTTTCTCTCCATATATTCAGTGTTAGTATAGGTGGGGATTAAATAAAACTAAAATAAAACAACAAACCGACCCTCAAAATAATCTTTCGACCATTCGAACTTAGGCTGCAACTGAGTGTAGTCACTTCCTCTGCCTGGGGGATATCCCCTTGCCACGGATGACTATAACTCGGTCAATAAAGCCTAAGTCATAAAACTACCTAATGCCTTTGTCTCTTTCCTTTTTCGTTCCTTAAATTCCTTCTTTTTCAGCACAACCACCAAATGAGATGAGGTACAAAGCAAAAAACTCTAAGAACACACAACCAGAATATCCAGCTACCTTTTAACCATAAAACATCCCCAAACCTCATCTTACCCCATATATATCATGGATATTCTTATCATCATCAAGGTGTGCTGATTGCTTGGATTCCTTGACTCTCTCATCAACCATCCCTATCAGTCATTTCTCTTAGCAAGTCCTCTAGATGGCATCCAGTGTCCGCATAAAGCTGATGTTTTAATCATGAACATACTAATTGGTCCTTGGTGATTGGGGACTCGACAAAATATCCGCCCGCCCTGTCGGCTGGGTCGTTAGAATGCACCGACTGGACTTCTGCAGAGGGGTAAGACTCCCCCAATGGGGCCACCTGTTGGCCATGGGTGGCGACCCGTGATGCTTAAGGATAGAGCCCAGGTGGATGAGCAGTCCATGACATGCAATACTCCACTTTGGCCCTATCTTGGGCTAGACGGGCGGTCGGAAAGGCCCCATCCGATCAATCGGCTGGTTACGTCAAGCCCTAGCACCTATATGATTTTCACAACCCTATTGCCCTTATGGCAAGCCCCAACCCCTTTTTATCATATGGGTGCTAGAAGGCGGTAGCTGCGGGTCTACATGTCCTGGGAATGACGTTAAACACTGATGGTGAGGTTCCAGTTTTGGAGGTTTGGGGAATGTGGAGCACCCCTTCATCACCATTGCTCCCTGGTCCACTCTGACCCGAAGTGGTAGTACCTGTTAGGGTCCCATCTATGGGTTAAATAGAAAAAATGTATTTATAAAAAAAAATTGTATTATCCATTAAGAATTGATTTATTTCAAAACTTTATCAGCATTAAATGACCCACTGAGGTTGATATGCCGTAAAACAAAAACAAACCAATACCAAACCAAAATATCCGCCCTACCTCCTAGCAATCCAATAATAGATAACTTGACAAAAAATAGCTAATAATAAATTTCTCCATTGATAAAGATTAAGATTAAATTTTTTTCAAGCCTGTGCAAAGCCCAGACTTGCGCTGGTTGCATTGTCAATGGATAAAGATTATGGTGAAATGCTAATTCACTAACAACGCACGACAAATAGTTATGAGGGTGGGATGAAATGTTCCTAGTATCGAGTCATATCTGCTGTTTAGGACTTTTTTACCAATGGGATCCAAGCACTGCTACACCAATGGAAGCAGTGTGTGTGTGTGCACTGTAAAGAAGACTATGTTGAAAAATAAATCTCATTTGGTCACATTCCATGAGAGTATCTTGGTCAACCTATGAACTTTTCAACCGACCCTTATGAAATCAGTTATAAATGTTGAGTTACATACTTATATGTAAGTATATTGTAAGTATGGAGGTGTGTGGTCTAATGATTTGAGTCGTAGGAAATGGACTCGTCAACCGGAGTTCAATTCCTGGACAAAGCTGTTTGCATTTCAAATAGCGCTAATACCCTTGGGAAAGGTAAGAATCTAATCCTCCCTCCAGCTACGGGTAAATAGCAGGGCAGACTGGACTCTTTAACCATGGCTAAGTAACCAGTCTAGGAGAAGGAAAACTCTGAATTCAAACCTGTTAAACTCCGCTTAAAAAATTGACCCTGTATCTCATCCTGCTCATGCAGAGGTGTTGGTAAATATATATATGTTAGTATATTCAAGACCAAAATACAAAACCCCAAATCTTGAATGGTTAATTAAAGCATTAAAAAAACACAAGGGTAATCCCAAAAGTAAGTACTCCAAAGCACTAAGGACACAGAAAAACTGTTCATGCATCTATTGGCAACACTGTTGTATCTGTTGTGCACATGTACCTGCCCCTGCACGCACCTTGCTGCCATGCTCAATTTTGGCTTGGTAGTTGTTTCTAATAGATCTCCTGATTGACGCTACCACCAAGTGTGAAATTTGTGTAGTTATTTGGTTTTTTAAATGCAAAAGGCATTTTAACTGATTGATATTAATCACCAATAAACAGAAGTGTATGGCGAATCGTGCACGGATGTCAAAAACGTCCGCAAGTGGTGTAAGGAGTTTGCAACGACAACAAGGTTCAACACTTCCTCAACTACACGACAGTGAGCAGGCATACAAAAACTACCACAGTGCCTACAAAAATGCATCAACTGAAATGGCGATTATGTAGAAAAATAGATAGATGTTAAGACTTTAAAATGATGTAAACATCATTGACAATAAAGATTAAACACTTCTGAGATTTCTAAATATTTTGAATAACTTACCTTTGGGATTACCCTCATACAAATAATAAAATAAACAGATAAATCATAATTGATAAAAAATAGTTGTTTTTTTAAAGTTTTTTTTAAATAAAGTAAGTTATTCATTATAAAATTAAGTCATCAATGGATAAAGGGCTGAAAAATTCATTAAAATTGAACTTTTCTTTGGCAATTGTTTTAAAAAATGTTATTTTTTTACTTTTGATTAACTCCCTTAGTCCAAAATGCCCATACCTACACACAACAAAATAAATAAATAAATTAAACTACTTAAAAAGAATATACTCATTTGAAACATTGCAATAAACAGTAACTACATTAATATATCTGGTTGTGGAAATCTTATGTATGCGTCTTTGCTTTTTTTAAAGTATAGACTTTAAGAACAGAATTTTAACAAAAGAAAAAAAAAAAGAAATTATTGGTTACAGTCTGTAGAGATTAAAATAAAATAAAAATTAAAAAAATTAAAAATAACAATCTCCCAGGAGCCTTCAGACAGTAAGAACCCTCTGGGCATTTGCAGAGAACAGGACCCTCCCCCCACTTCCTACCATCAAGAAGAACTCAGGTTTTGACTGGGAACACACGACTGGCTCAGGAGAAAAATCTCCTCTCCAAGAAATAACTATGAATCTAGGAATCAAGTCTGAATCCTAAAAGTATCTTTTGTGTTAGTCTTTTCTTTCTTCTTCTTTAATTCCTTTTCAGCCTGACAACCCGTAAGAAGGAAGAATCAAATGAAATGGGGTTTTAAAGAAACCATCTACAAACACACACCAAAAATCATAAAACCCTGTGGTATTTGGCAAAATCTAAAAATTCTGGTGGTGAGCGGTTGATTGGTACAGGTGTCCTATGGAAGAAATTGCTGTGCAAAGAATTAGTTTTGAAAGCAGATTATGCAGTAAAAGGTGTCCGTGGGTATAGGCGCTCATGGCGTAATGTTAAAACATCATAGAAAGTAGACTCAGCCAATGCCTCCTAAAGTTTACAGAGGTGTTAACTCAGCTACCAGGTTCAAACCCTGAAAGATTATTTGTATTTCACAGAGTACTAATACCCCAGGAAATGTATGAATCCAACTATTCTCCCTCTCTCTAGCTATGAGTAAATAGTAAGGCAGACTTGGCTTTTTAACTTTGATATGGCAACAGATCTAGAAGGAAAACTCTGAATTCAAACCTGGAGATGGCTGGGGCTATTCCTATTTAATACATGCTACAGGTTACGGGATAAGTTTTTAAATCTCATGTTGGGGGGGGAAAAACGAAGACGAATGTAGGTATGGAATTACCCTGTTGTTGTTTGGTATTGAATATATTGACCAAGATTATCTTTTTTTTATTATTGGAGCCGCCATGTCATATTATTTTTATCACAAACTTTATGGACGAGAGATAATAAACAGAAGAAAAAGAAAAAAAAAAAAAGGTTCTTCCATCCTTTTCTTGCCATTCAAAATAATTAAGGAAGAATATTTTGATAATTTTGATTTTTTTGTCTAGGCCTTCTACCCTAATCTATGCTATTTTAGCGTGCCAGCATCATGTGAATACAGACCAACCTAGATAATGTTCCGAGTCGTATTTTGTGTTTTTTTTTGTCAGCAAATCAATGTAGATATTTTACACACACCCCCATTAAAAAAAAATTTTGCGGTTGAATTTGCACAAATTTAAATTGAATTTTTACAAAAACTCAAACTCAAATTTCAAAACAATTTTCGGACCATATGACCTTTAGGTACCCCCTTTTTTATCTCAATTCAAGACATGTTTTCATTTACACCGTCAATATTCCTGTTGTTTGTTAACAGACGATTTTAAGTTTTTTTTAATTAAAATAAAACTAACCCCTAACAAACAACTGATATTGACTGGTAAATGAAAAACATGTCCTTTGAATCAGATCAAAAAGGGTGCCTGGAGGTCATATGGTCCCAATTTTCATACCGTATGCTCTGTGTGATTTGATTTTACAAATTACCCCCCCCCCCTTGAAATACAAATAAAACTCAAATCTCACCACTTTTTAAAAAAGTTTTTGTAAAAAAAATTTTCTTGTTTAATATATAGATTATTTGATTTTTGAAACACGAATAAGTTTAAATTGTATTAAGAGAGATTACATTTTAGTTTTAGTTTCATTTGTTGTTTTTTTGGGGTGGGGCGTGGGGCATTGTAAAAATCAAGATACACATAGCATACGGTATCAAATCAATCAGAAAAAAAAAAAAACACACGCACACAAAAATCGGTGGGTGCATGTAAAATATCTACATTTAATTTGCCAACAAAAAAGCAAACAAAAACACTACTCAGAAAATATCTAGGTTGGCCAAAAATTCGCCTGACGCCAACTCTCAAAAGCATAAATTAGGGTACAGGGCCAGAAACGACAAAAGATCAAAATACCCAAGAGTTTTGATTAGGTTATCTTCAGGATATGCACTCCGAATTTTTAAGCTTTAGGTGTTTGTTTTTTTAAGGAATGTTCCTTTCAAATTACCACCTCCTAAACTTTTTTATATCTGCTTTTTTTGGAAAATAAATTTTTTTTAATCTGTATTCTAAAAAATTGTTCTTATTTTATTCATTGTTAAAAAGTTTCAATCAATAATGCTAAAAAAAAAGTTACAAATTATTATTAGAAAAAAAAAAAAACTTCATTAGAGACATATAATTGTACCGTAAAAAAATGCCCAAAAATAATTCTATTGTAAAACAAAATTATTCAAGAAGTTCTAGATAAAAAATTTAAAAATAAAAGAATTTATTTTCCCGAAAAAAAAAAAAAAAAGAAAAAAAAAAAAAGCAGATCCAAAAGAGCGTACGAGGCCGGCTCCTGCTACTAATTTGAAGCAACATAACTCTAAAAAGAAAATTCGGGAGCTGCGTACCCTGAGATACCTTTAATTCCAATATGGTTTCTATTTAACAAAATTTCTAAAAAAGAAAAAGAAAAATTACTCCATGCCTTTTTTCTTGTAAATCTTAGTCTAGTTCTTATAAAATCAAATCCCCCACTAAAACGTAATAATTAAATACCTATTGATTAATTTCGTAAATAGTACTTGTGGAGGGTGGCGATTTTACTGATAAGTAAAAAATAAATAATCACTAATTTTAATGCACAAACAACAAAAAAACACTGGATTATGAAAACTTACCACTGATATTTCGAATGTGTTTGTTTATTATTTAAAAAAATGTTTTTTGTAAATATTAAATTTTTGTTGATGTTTCAGGAAGTGAGTGAAGAAGAAAAGTATGACAAACGAAAAAGAATTCCAACTTGTTCATATATTATTAATTTTTCCTGCTGAATTTTTGAGTGAGCGGGCTTTGATAATTTTGATTATTCGGACTATTGTCTCATTCTATGTTGTACAACGTACCAACGTCCTTTCCGCAGATTGTGCCCGCTGGCCTTGG